>CM070495.1:42175737-42498237 GCA_036324585.1 Champsocephalus esox
TTTGCCCTAGACTTCTGCTTTCAGACGTATCTGAAAATAATCCAATGCAGAGGCAATCATGTAATATAATAAATGATGTTATATATATTAAATATTTATATATGTATTTTTATATAGTCTTAAAGTTACAACCGACCATTTGAGTGAAACCATAACGCTGATGTGGCCCGCGATGAAATTGAGTTTGACACTCCTGTTTTAAGTTAACCTATTCTAACTTGATATACAAAGATGACAGGCCGCAAATCGGGGTAACAGGAGGACAAGGAATACTCCAGCAGATGAGGTAAAGACGGTAGATAATTGACTGATTTTGTGGGGGAGGGAGTGGTGACACAACCCCCAGAAGAGGGGGATAAAGGGGGTTTGTGGTTGACTTTGAAGAGGGATGGAGGTGACCCACAGCTTACCGTCTACATTCCTCCACTGCAGACCCCTGTGGGCCATTGAAAGCCTGACAGAGACACAGATACCCATTATGAAAATGATAGACCGTCCCTCGATGGGATAACACCAGCCGACAGCCTTCCTCACTTCCTACCCTAATAACTTTGCCACCTTTGCAGGAAATACACCCATCTTCAAACTCATCTTTCCTTTTGAGTTCAACTACACAAACTTTTGTTAAAAAAGGGTGTCAGCACGCACGACGTGTTCTAGCATCTAAAGCAGCATATATGGCACTTTTGTCTCTAGCACTTTAAGGGCACTTTATCAAGTTTTAGTCTCTCATTCAAGATTGCATCTCATCATGGACAGATCCGATAAGAATGGATCAGTCAGGAGGAGTGAAAGTGTCATCACACACACTCGCACACACACACACACACACACACACACACACACACACACACACACACGGAGGATCAGGCTGTTGATGAGGGCTTTAGCCTCTCTGGATGCTGGTATAGAGGATAAATGTGAGCTCACCTGTCCACACACACATAACACACACACTCTCCATCGATGGTTATAGCCATGAGTCTGTCATCAGGGGGATTTCAGCTGAAGTGAAAATAACTTTCCCTTAACACCTGGACACTGAACACACACACACACACACACAGCTGAACACGTGTGGGTCTATAGGTGTGTGTATGCGGGTGATGGGGTTGGAGCGTGAGTGTTACATGTATCTATTAGCCAACAGCAGCATGCCGTTTCATAATAATCCTCACAGTGACCAGCGGTACTGGACGGTCGCCTGGTTTTCAGACAGGTGTTTGAAAGACATCACAAACATGGGAAGATAATCGTCAGGAGAAACACAATACAAATACAGCACTAGAATGTGTAATGTGTAATATAGGGGAAAAGGGAAACGTGAAATTATGAAAGAGTAGAGTTACAGAAAAACATTTTACTTGGTGTAATATAGAACCAATTAGACATGTGAAAACAAAAAGATAACTTTGGTATTTTACAGCCTGGTTTAGAGCTGCTAGATTGTAGGGCTGTGCATCTTCACTGGTCTCACGATTTGATTCGATTACGATTATCCTGTCAACGATTCATCCCGGTGCATCACGGTGCATCACGATTCATACCAATGCGTTGCATCCTACATTTTCTATATTACTGCACATGGCTTATTTTTCATCAATGCATACATGCAGTAAATGCATATGAACTCTCTTTTTATTATTTAGAAAGTGCTTCAGAAATCAATAACATAAATGTCTTGACATTAATTTATAAACCAAAATAAATTAATTGTATAGGTCTAGCCTCCGTGTGTGAAGTTGTTCCATCCTCAAAAACAAAAAGCTGATGCTTCTGCAGTCTAGCTGCAGCTTCTAGCAACGGCCTTCTAAGGAAGGACACTGAATGTCCTGAATGTGGCCTCACACACAGACTTGAGTCTGAACACAGCAGACAGCAGGAGGATTTCACAACAGCATATACAAACTAAAATACTGCATGTGGGTGCACACTTACATTCTCTGTCTTACTGTTACATAAATCCCATGCATGCATGAGACTAAGTTAGCTTCATTATATCTCAGTGATTAAGTGAATAACAAAGTTTCTATCGGGTCACTGTCAGCCTGTCACTCATTATTTTCAGGAGGGGGCGGGGCTTGGAGGAACGGAGGAGACGGTGATCGCGGAAGCTTTTTTCCTCCTGCCTTCACAAACTTTACACACGCATGTATATTTTCTGAAAATTGCTAGAGGACATTCATACTCTGCAATCCAAGACTTAACTAAATCCACCAAAAACCTGACATGATTGTAACGCGATTATTTTTGAAAAACATAAATCCCTGTGTCTCTGAGCCGCAGCGACACGGCGTGATTCGGAGCGGGTCCTTCTGCTGCTGGTTCTAGACTGGTGGTGTTGTGCTGGTGGATAGAGCAGACTGCTCCGTGTTGCTGTGCCGCTGTCACGTCTGTTCCCTGATCTCTGCGTCACCGACCGGTTTGATATTAAAGTGACAGAAAAAACGTTGTAGTAAAGCCGCGGTCGGAAAATCAGGAATCAAGCAACGTTACTACTCTATAACCGATTATCTTCCGTCACTGCATCGAGACCGAATCGTCCACGTCCGCATCGCAATGCATCGTAAAAACGATTATTTTCAACACCCCTACTAGATTGACAGATGTGACTTACAATAGCCATGTTCAATGTTTGAGTTTATAAAGTTAATTTTGGGGGACTGAAAACGGAGAGCAGCCAGGAAGATATGCCGTGTTGACAACTTAGCAACTTTAGCAGCTAGAATTAGCATCTAGTGGAGCTAGTGTTGCTCGCTACTGTCATTGGAAAAGTCAGAAAGAAAAGGAGAGACCATTTCTGATTTTATTTTTTATCTAAAACTGGTTTTCTATGTCATAAAACATTGCTCAAAACTGGTGAAGTACCAAATCAACTGGAAATATACAGTATACCTTAACTTATAACAGCATTATTCCTTGAATCAGGTATCATCCTAAAGGTCGTTTTTACAGGAATATTTATATTAAAAACGGCAACACCTCCTCATCACTCCACCATAAATTATTCTCTCGCCGTAAGGCTAATGCTAATGCTAATAATGCTAATGCCACAAATACAATGGCGGCTTCACAAAACTTTTCAGAGTTTTACGGGGCGTGGTTTGCAATTCGCCCAGCCAATCAGAACTGGGGCACTTTTTCCCCCCAGGAAAGTACCACCTCTCTAGCAGGCACTAAATATATAGGTGAGGGTAAAAGTTCCCGTCACTAAGTACTCTTTTTGGTGTGAACGCAACATAAGGGGTACTAACGGAACTAAAGGGGAAAAGTACTCCGGTGTGAACGCGGCTATTGTTCCCTCAAGCGAGAACAAGACCCAGAGATATTTGAACTCCTCCACTTGGGGTAAAGGTTAATTTTTTTATAACTTGAAAACACATTGTAGTATAAGTATAAGTAAGGCACCATTGAGTTCATATATCTGAGATGGGCCCATTCCATTTATCTTCCTTCTCCACCTCCTTCCACCTGTTTGAGGGTTTTTTACCAGGTGAATCGGGCCAAACCTGCACCTCTTCACCACCGCCAGCTTCTACATGGAAACCACGTTGTCTTCACTGCATTGGCTCAAGTTGTGGACACTGGAACTGTCTAAAGTGTATCAGAGGAATGGCTAAGCAGGCCTCGTCCTCTCTCCAGCGAGTATGAAGATTTATTTTCCTGCACATGCCCTCACTCACACAGTATACTGCATCTGAACACTGATTTACTGCCGGCTCTGATAAACTGCTTAAATCCTCAGCGTGCTTTTCATCACAAGTCAGTATCTGTGCAGATCATCATAAACTCCTCTCATAAAACTGGGTGCAGCTCAGAGTGTGTTTCAGAGTGTGTTTCAGTTTTCTCAAGTTTCCAGTATCTCTTTTCCACTGATTAGGTTCTTTGTATTTGAGTTTGCTTTAAACTGTGGGTTTTCCCTGGAAGTGTTTCCTTGTACGATGTGATGTCTGAGACGGGGTCTAAGGACAGAGGGTCTAAGGACAGAGGGTGTCGTTTTTCTCATACTGATATTCTGAACAATCTGTGCTGTTGTATTTGCTCTAAAGTGTCTCTACTGTAGGCTATTTTTACTTTATGTACAGCACTTTGGCTCGACCAAAAATCGTTTATAAATGTGCTATATAAATAAAACTTGATTTGATTTGATTTACAGCTGACCAGCGACCGAGAGAAGCAATGTCATCAGAATCAGAGAGAGGTTTATTTCCAGTCAGGTTAACACATATGAGGAATTTGACTTGGTGCATACCGGTACATACAAAACAAGTTTAAAGAAACATTGATTGTGAGACGAGAGAACTGGAAGTGGTAAAATGCTAAGTAACTTAGGGGTTTTAGGACTCATTACTGCGCCACTTTATTGCATGGAGGATGTTAGCCGATAGCCATTGAAGCCTTCAAAAGTACAGTGAATAGTAAATAAACACGTATGGCTGGTTAATATTGCACAATCTTTATTCATGTGTGTGTGTGTGTGTGTGTGTGTGCGTGCGTGCGTGCGTGCGTGCGTGCGTGCGTGCGTGCGGTGGTCGAGTTCTACACTTTTTGATCTCTGCGCTAATAATTCTGCAACAACTCTTGCAATGAACTGTTGTTGCTTATTGTACACATTTCCCTGCTTTGGGACGCCCCCCAGGCAGCCCAGAGACAGTTACCGGACGCACCGCTCACACTGTAGCGTCATTAGTCATTAGCGCGCGACCGGTCAAACAGACTTTCAGCGAGTGAACCATGGATGTAGGAGTGAAACGGGTCGTTGTGTGTTCCGCGTTGTGCGTGTATGAAACTCGGCCCCTACACACGGCGGCGTGCGTTGACTCTTCGGCGCTTCTGCCCATTCATTTTGAATGGGGTGACGTCACGTTTCGCCGAACTGCATTGTGGGAGCGAAGCGTAGCTTTTCTCGCGGTGCTCGCGGCAAAAGTGAGACAGGAGAGATTCATGTGATTGGTTGTTGGTCGCGTTGCTCGCGTAAACTCCCCTTGTCGTTCCTCCCCGCCGCACAGACTTTGTGTACGAGTGAATTCTGGGGGGGCTTGTGTGGTGACAGTTACGGGACATAGTTCACTGTGGCTTATAGTGTGTGTTGCAACCCGGACCTGTTAGTGAGGGTACCGGGGTGAGAGTTCATTCATGCTAGCTGGTTACACAGAGCAGCTCATGTACTCACGTTGTCTGGATTAATAATAATAAAGTGTGGAAATCCATTCTGAATGCACTGCCTCTGACTCCCGTTCATCGGCTCGACAATATATTGTTTACAGTACTTGTTTGCCGTAAGTGTGACTGCCTGTTAAATGTTCAGTCGTTTCACTTTCTGTCCGCTGTGACTGTTGATATAATTATATTTGGTATGTACGATCGTCATATATTTCCATTCTCGTGCTATTGCGGCGAGCTGTGTATAAATGTATGCCTCTGTCAGCCGCCATTACCGCATGTACAACTTTATCCCCCTGTAAGCCGCCATTATCACGTGTTAAAACACTTGCACTTGTTGCGGTCAAGTGAGCTGTCTTGCGGGCCTTTCTGGCAGGCCAGGTTCTACGGGGGTGCATAAGGGTGCATTGCACCCTCAGTTGAGTCGTTATACACCCTCATTTGAAAAAAGAAAAGTAAAAAGTGAAAAATATTATTATAATAATAATAGTAGTAATAAGAAGAAGAAGAATTTAGTTGAAATAAATTGTAATTGTGGTTAAATAACATTTTCTGCTGCATTTATTTGGTCAATTGAAATGGTAAGGAACGTTATAATGTCAGAACGTGCGTGACCTGTGCCGCTGCACGTTCGTCATCTGGAAGGTGCTTACACAGCAGTCAGTGATGGACATCAGAAAATGGTTAAAACAACCAGCCCTAATTGCCAGCAGTAACACTGCATCTACTGCAGGTATTAACAGTTCAGATCATGGGGACATTACGTTACCCGCGGCCACTGTCGTGGACAATAACGTCCTCCCGTCTGACTCGCCGGCTTTGCCCGCCTCGCCCACGGAGGCGGAGCAGCCGTCTTCGTTGCCCCAAACACTCAGCGGCCCGCAAGTGCCAGAGGACCTGGGCAAAACAGAGCCTTCCCAGGTATATTTAAAAAAGTACCCAACTCGCCTGTAAGGCGCTCATTTTGCAGCTCATGGTTTCAAAACAGAGATTGGCTGGAATATTCATGTAAAAAAGATGCCATATTCTGCTATGCATGTAGACATTTCGGTTCAAGTAAGTCAGATGCCTTCACCACAACTGGCTACAACAACTGGCGCCATGCCCTTATAGGCTACGTGATAAGGGACTGGCAAGGCATGCATCAAGCAAAGAGCACAGATCTATAGATCTCTTAATTTTGCTCTCAAAGTGCACCAGATTGATGCTTTTAACTTCAATATTTTAGCATGCCCCCGGACCCCCCTAGAGGAGGTGAGGACCCTCCTAGAGGAGTTGAGGACCCCATTAGAGGGTGTTAGGTTTGACTCCACTCCCGACAAAATAGCACTTTACCACTGCACCCTCTCTAATCTCAGATGCACCTGAGTCATTTTGTTCTGGAACCGGGCCTGCGACAGGCCTATGCACACAATAAAACAGTGGAAACAAATGTGTTTGACTTTCATTAGTGAATGAAACTTTGTGCCCTTTATAGTCTGTGTCCAATATTGTGTATTTGTTATATTGTATTATATATCCTATATATATGCTAAGGTCCCGCTACTGACACTATAGCAGTCATGTAGTGAGCATATGTGTAATTAAACCGAATTAAACCCATGATATCAAAATCTCACTCCAGCCAGGTACCCAAAGTTGGCAACCCTGTTCACACTCATGTACAGTAGGTGGCGGTATGCACCTTTTAAATTGTTTGCAATCCGCCAAAAACGAGAGAAGAAGAAGTATGCACGTCTAAAGTTCTTTGCAATCCGCCAAAAACCGAGAGAGGAAGAAGAAGAAGAGGTGAGTGGATTAAACACCTGTTAGCTTAGTTTACAGTTAATCACGAATCAGAAGTTATCTTATTTAACACAACAGCTGTAATCTTGGAAGAAAGAAACTCACAAAAAAAACATTCAAATGTACGCCAGAAATAGTCTCAAATTCTCTTTAATTAAAGGCTAAAAGCTATCGGCTAACAGCTAAAGGTAAAAGCTATCGGCTAACAGCTAAAGGCTAAAAGCTATCGGCTAACAGCTAAAGTCTAAAAGCTATCGGCTAACAGCTACAGTTATTATTCCAGTTCGGCTCTGGGGAGTAACAGTTGATTTGTAATGCTCAGCTGACTTTATGTTAGTTATTTATTACACCAGTTGTCTTTAAGACTGTTTGAGTTGTTGTGTTGGTGCTCTTTAACATAGATATCGTTTTAAATATATGCTAACTAGCTTATTAGCATCTCCATTCACCGTGACGTAGCATTTTTTTCATTGATATGAATGGAGTTCTTCAGTTAGCAGCTAACGCTAAGCTAAGCGACGGTTTAGCTCATTAGATAAATAGATATACTTTATTTAAATAATGATTTATCTTAAACTGGGAAATGATTGTGGCACAGCCGAAGTGTTTTCAGGCATTACACGAGTTAAACATATTTAAAAGGTACAATAAGATATAATAAAAATGAAGCATTAGCGATCTACCCGCACCACACTCGATCGACTGGTTGGCGACCACTGCACGAGAGTATCTAAAGAATACACAATATACAGAAAATACCGTATACATGGAGTACATAAGTCTCACTAGCTAATGTTTGCTTTCTGTGTTAACTTAGTGATAGTTAATGACACAGATAGCGTTATAACTGTCACTTTCTATGTGAATAAAGTCATTTTAATGATATAAAAGTGAACAAACTGTGAGTTGTAAGTTAGAATGTAAGTTGCTAAACAGATTATGATGAATTATATCTAAATATTTGTATTATATTAATAATAATAACGTTTTATCGTAATGGTTGAAGTCATTTGCATCTAACGTTAATAACTATCTGACCTTTCTCCTCTGCTTAGCATCACATTGACTAAATGGATCAATTTGGAACATGTTTACGTCACAGCAGCGTAGAGATGAGACAAGGCACTGCACGTGATAAAACACTAAATATAAGCATCTAGAAATGGAGCATATCATTGAATAAACTCTTTTAATTCCTCCTCTTCACTCCTGACAGTTTTCGTGTGTGTGTGCGTCTCTGCAAGCACGTCCTCTTTTATTCTCATTCAGGTGGAGGACATACCTTAATAATTACTTTCTCTAACATTATTTATCCCACAGTATACTCATAAGTTATATGCATACCGTTTAGTTTGAGTAAACGCTCCCTTTTTACATTCAGCATATTGTTTTAGTTCGGTAACTCTTCTTTATTACCGTTAGCATACTGGTTTCTGTTGGGCAACTCCTTTATGTTACAGGATGAATCCTCAGTGTATTGACTTGTTGTTTCTCGTCTCCTCCTGACTGACTGAGTCCTGGAGCTGTGAGTTTCTCCTCTTCAGTGAAGCAGCTTTATTACTGTCTCCTATCGTCGCAGACAAAGTAGCATTACATGGAAATACTCAAGTAAAGTCAAAGTACCTCTAAATAGTACTGAAGTCAATGTACTTGGTTACTTCTCACCTCTGCTATGAACCTACGAAGTAGATTAGTTTTGTTGTGTCTGTCAGTTGTATTGAGTTGTCTTGTTTTGTGTCAGCTCGAGTTTTGTTGATTATTTCAGAAACAAAGCCGGAGAAGGAGAACTGAGAGCAGCATGGAGGAGAACAAGAAGACCCCTGGAGCTCAGGTGAGTGTGCACTTCATCACAATCAGGGTGTCCGCGGGGTCTTAAAAAGCATTAAAAGTTGATAGCCTTAATTTTCGCTAAATTCATTTATTAAAAAGTATTAAACAGCATCCAAGGTATTAAGAAGGTCCACAGCAACAACATCATGAAACACCCTTTAAGTTACCATGCATAGCGTGCCATAAAATGCTGCTTCTTATTTTAAGTTTCGTTGCCTTGCTCCGCTCTCTGTGGGGTTTATCTGCTGGTGAACTACCTGAGAGATATACAGCAGGAGAACACGCCGTCCACCGCGGAGAATAAACAGAAGATCAACCATGCTCCGGGGTCTTCTTCGCTGCTTTTGGTGTATTTTGTGGCGGCAGCAGCGCCACTTACAGGCCTGGCATATGTACTACAGCGTTTCCAGCATTTCCAGCGGTCTAGTGTGAACGGACACGTTAATGAATCGAATGCGTGTGAACGGAAGACTGTTTTGCGTTTGCGTATGCGTTTTACTGTATGCGTCCTCGTGCGGCCGGGGTCTAAGCCAAACTATATCCGGTCACAGAGATCTGCTATTTTAAAGTAAGGTCAACACATATATATATATATATATATTATATATATATATATATATATATATATATATATATATATATATATATTATATTATATATATATATATATATACACAGTCTATGGTCAACACATATCGACCCTAAATATAGTCTATATTAAGAACGAGAAAAGTCTTGTCACATATGACAAATGTGTGAGGGTGATGACGTCAGAGCATCGTCCTCTGTGCCGGGCTTAGCCCCGGACAGCCCCAGCCCAATTTAACCCCTGGGTATTTGTGAGGGCGCTCCTATATGGCATTACCCCGCTGAAGCTCACCAAAGTTTAATATATTTCATACCTCTGCTATGAACCTACGAAGTAGATTAGTTTTGTTGTGTCTGTCGGTTGTATTGAGTTGTCTTGTTTTGTGTCAGCTCGAGTTTTGTTGATTATTTCAGAAACAAAGCCAGAGAAGGAGAACTGAGAGCAGCATGGAGGAGAACAAGAAGACCCCTGGAGCTCAGGTCAGTGTGCACTTCATCACAATATATTCCTGATTCCAGCGTGTCCACCAGGCGGGCGTCTTGCCGCCAACAGAAAGGTTCATGTTAATGTTGTTGCACCTCACAAATGCCTAACACTGTTATCGCCAAATGAAGATCACAGCCTGTTTTGAAATATCCAATAGGAATGCACAATATGGTTCGATGGAGGTTAGAACGTTGTTGTCTACGATAATACTTTAATTGTCAGATCAAGTCTGCAATGTGACTTGCGTCACAGCAGCTCCATGTGTAACATCAACATAGACAAATAAGACAAACACAATACATGAGAAACAACAAACATGTAACATGACAGCAGGACCAGTGAGAGCTGCTCCAAGAGCCTTCAGCGTGCGTCTGATCTGGATTCAGCTCTACTGAGAGGATTGACTCTTTTTTCTGCTCTCACGGTCATGGCCTTTCTCCATGGAGATATTTTCTTGCCAGTCACTTCCTTTACCTTAGTTCAATCAATCAATCAATGTTTATTTATATAGCCCAATATCACAAATGTTACATTTGTCTCAGTGGTCTTCACAGTGCGTACAGAATATCAGTATGACAATATGACACCCTCTGTCCTTAGACCCTCACATCGTACAAGGAAAAACTTCCAAAGAAAACCCAGTTGGAGCAATGGCATCTATAACTTTTTTTATTTTTGAATTAAAATGATCTACTAGCTCATGTACTGAGATGTTGGCAGGGGCCAGTGTGGAAGAAACATTCTGAGTGAACATTTCCCTCGTGTTTTCAGTTAAATATCGCTTTGTGGTTACCTCTTTTTGAACGTGTGTGTGTGTGAACAGAAATAGAGCTCTCAAAGGAATGATCAGAGAGCGCAACATCCGTCTCCACAGCCTCAGAGATATTCAGACCCTTTGACAGGGTTCGTACGGGTGCTGGAAATCCTTGAAAATGCTTGAAATTGTACGAGGTGTTTTTCAAGGTTTTGAAAAGTGCTTGAATTTGTAAATGCTTTAGATTAAAAGAAAATAAAGAAGTCGGAGCTTAATTGCTTCGTTTTTACATAAAACAGCTCCGCTCCAGCCTTCCCGCTTTACGCGTGTGACCTGGGCATTCTGATGAGAGATAGATGACTGTGTGCCAGGAGGTTGCAGTTTCAACGAGCGTTGGCTAGCAGAAGACAAATACAAGCCATGGCTAAGACGAGGGTCAAGCCCACGAGTAGCCTCCTGCAAAGTTTGCAAAAACGAACGATGCGAGAGTCTGCGCTGACGAGCCACATGAAAGGTACGCCGTAGTAGAGCATTTTAGATTAGGTTAACGTTGCATGTTACGTTTGTTTAAGCTAACTTTAGCGAGCTGAATAGCGAACTCCATCCATCTTCTCCCGATTATCCGTGGTCGGGTCGCGGGGCTAGCAGTTCCAGCAGAGAGCCCCAAACTTTCTTTTCCCTGGCGACATCAACCAGCTCTGAGGGGGGTCCCAAGGCGCTCCCAGGCCAGCGAAGAGATATAATCCCTCCACCTGGTCCTAGGTCTACCCCTTGGTCTCCTCCCAGCTAGACGTGCCTGGAACACCTCCCTAGGGAGGCGCCCAGGTGGCATCCTAACTAGGTGCCCGAACCACCTCAACTGGCTCCTTTCGACGCGAAGGAGGAGCGGCTCAACTCCGAGTCCCTCCCTGATGACCGAACTTCTCACCTTATCCCTAAGGGAGACGCCAGCCACCCTGCGGAAGAAACCCATCTCGGCCGCTTGTATCCGCGATCTCGTTCTTTCGGTCGTGACCCATCCTTCATGACCGTAGGTGAGGGTAGGAACGAACACGGCCCGGTAGACAGAGAGCTTTGCCTTCTGGCTCAGCTCCCTCTTCGTCACAACGGTGCGGTAAAGCGACTGCAGTACCGCTCCCGCTGCTCCGATTCTCCGGCGAATAGCGAACTCGATGAGGGATAATAATAATTGCAGGGGACAATCATTTCAGAGGAGCGTACCTATGTTATGTGCGTTACAGTCGCCATCGTGTGGTGTTCAGAGGATGAAGCACTCACGGCATTTCGTGTTTATAGTCATGAAATATAATCTATTGATTCGACACAGAGTGATTTTGAAAGCAATGTATTTCTACTGGTAGTATGTTTCGTGCCTAAACCAAATGTGACTTGCTCTATCGAAATTGACCCGAAGACACATTTTCGTTTGTATTACTGGTGTGGGGGAAGCTCTCGAGTGTGTTTGTGTATTTTTGCGTTTGTGTACCGGGGAAACACTCACAAGAAACACCGGCTGCTGCTATGCCTGCTGTGACGTTACATTAGTCCGTTCTCTGCTTGTAATTATGCCGAAGCTTCAAAGTTGTATTTATCATCTGAATTTGCGGAAACAAGTTTAATATTCTGAAAGCCAAGACTTTGTTTATTTGAAAACAGATGAAAACAAACTGTCTTTTATCTAAAATTGAAGTATTATACAAGTAAAACTACAGTTTGCTTTAATGCCATGTAATTGTAGAATGAACACAGTCTTCCTTTGTATAAGTCAGGTGTCTTGAGTAGCATTACCTAAAATCATTATACACATTTGTAAATATTATTTTCCACTTGTTACCATTGTGAGTCTATTTTTATGCAGCTCTGCGTGATTTTGTGGCTACAATTCAGGCTAATACATATATTATATATATATATAATATAATAAAAGTACAAGTACTCAGATCTTGTAGTGAAATGATAAGTACACAGATCTTGTGCTTGAGTAAAACTAGAAGTACCAGAGTGTAGGAATACTCTGTTACAGTAAAAGTCCTGCATTCAAAATGTTCCTCAAGTAAAAGTAGAAAGTATTCTCATGAAAATATAGTGAAAGACAGTAAAAGTAGTCGCAGATTGGTCCATTTCAGAATAATATATATGATGTGTTTTATAATGATTGATCATGAAAGTGTTCTCAAAGCTGGTGAAGGTGCAGCTAGTCTGAAGTACTTTGTAGACTGCAGGGTAGCTGGTGGAGGTGCAGCTAGTCTGAAGTACTTTGTAGACTGCAGGGTAGCTGGTGGAGGTGCAGCTAGTCTGAAGTACTTTGTAGACTGCAGGGTAGCTGGTGAAGGAGCAGCTAGTCTGAAGTACTTTGTAGACTGCAGGGTAGCTGGTGAAGGTGCAGCTAGTCTGAAGTACTTTGTAGACTGCAGGGTAGCTGGTGGAGGTGCAGCTAGTCTGAAGTACTTTGTAGACTGCAGGGTAGCTGGTGGAGGTGCAGCTAGTCTGAAGTACTTTGTAGACTGCAGGGTAGCTGGTGGAGGTGCAGCTAGTCTGAAGTACTTTGTAGACTGCAGGGTAGCTGGTGGATTTACTCCAGGTGGAACTACAGTCTGATTCAACACTTGGTTAGATCTCACATCATTCATCCACATCTGTGAAGTAACTAAAGGGATTAAATACATGTAGTGGAGGGAAAGCACACCATGTACCTCTGACTTATGTTCACTGCCAACCTAAAAGTACCTCAACAATAGTAATCAATAATGTATTGATAAGTTATTTGGCTGATTGTTTTATATTGGCTCAGCGAGGTTATATGGGAGGCCTAGTCTACGTACAGATGGGTCACTCATTTTGAAATATTAAACTTAGTTTTCTTTTCTTTAATTTGTCATCCTCATGTAGAACGCTATTATGAAACACACATTTGGTTGTTTATAGTATAAAGAACATCTGATTTAATGTGAGGTTGGGAAATAATAATTTTAGTCTAACTTATGTATATAAATATGTAATTTACCACAGCTCTAAAATGCTTGAAATTGACTTCGGAAAAGGTGTAAGAACCCTGCTTTGAGATCATTAAGTCCAGAGTGTGCCCCTTATTGTGCGTGGGCTCCGTCACATGCTGAGTCAGTCCATAGTTATCAAGAACACTAAACAGTTCTTGAGCCCCTCTGTCCTGGGGGTTGTCAAAATGGATGTTGACATCACCAACACTAGCCGCGTTCACACCAAGTACTTTGCCGTAATTAGTGCCGGCACTAAGTCCCCCGGCACTTATTACCCCAGGGCACTAAGTACTGATCGCGTTCACACCGGAATAAGTTCCCTGAGGGAAGATTACTCAAATGAGCCGCTGACGTCACTTCGTCTTCTTCTGCTTTGGGTTTACTGGCAGGCCGCAAACCACTTCACGGCGTATACTGCCACCCGAAGTCCCCGGCCGGAAGTCCCCGAGTTGGGGACTGGCTTCAGTCGAAGCTGCTGGGAGTCCCAGCTTACAGCTGAAGGCTTACTCTGAAGCCTCTGAAGCCTTCAGAGTAAATCGCCAGAACACCGACACCTCCTCATCTCCACCGCTCCCATGTTTTATTTTGTGTTGCCATAAGCTAGTCTCTGCGTTTGTGCGCTATGCTAATGCGAGGGATAATACAAATGGCGGCTCTACAAAACCTTTCAGAGTTTTACGGGGCGTGGTTTGCAATTCGCCCAGCCAATCAGAACTGGGGCACTTTTTTCCCCCAGGATGGTACCACCTCTCAGCAGGCACTAAAAATGGGGGTAAAAGTTCCTGGCACTAAGTACTCTTTTTGGTGTGAACGCGACATAAGGGGTACTAACGGAACTAAACGTGAAAAGTACGGGGAAAAGTACTCCGGTGTGAACGCGGCTATTGACTAGACGGTCAAAGTCAATACACACTATAAACAGCAGTTCAGTAAAGTCATCAAAAAAAGCTGAAGTAAGCTAGTAAAGAGCACAGTTGAACTCCCGCGGCCCTGGGGGGCCCCTACATTGGTTGTGATGGCAGATGACAGGGTTTTGTTAACCTTCACAAGTTGCTCTCTACTGGTGAGGAAAGCGGCATACCAGTAAATCAGGTATGTATTTACTTCCATTTTGGCCATTTTTGACACAAAGATGTCTGCTTGTATTGTGTTGCTGCTGAGAAGTCTAGGAAGAGGGCTCTTGCATAGGTGTGACGTGTATCTAAATGTTTAGTAATGATATGAACCAGAGTAACAGTACCACCCCCTTGCTTATAGGCAAATTGGTATGGATCAAGTATGTCTTGTCCGTCACAATACGTTTGGATGAAGAGGTCATCGTGAAGCCCTTAGTAGACGGAGTCGGCCACTAACGGCTCGACTGTGACGTCAGAGTTCAACTCCTGCCTGTTCCAGCCTGCTCCAAATAAGGGCAAAGAGGCGGAGCCTGCTGCCACCGAGCTGGAAGTTCCAGAGCTAGCTGAAGCTACCAAGCTAAGCTAACATGCTCCCCATCTGCACACTGCCGTCGCATTTTATGTTTCTAAGGTAAGCGGACATGAAACTCTTCAGCAAAACTATAAATAATAATCTAAGTTGAGTTTTTAGCATAATACTTCAGAATCTTAAAACCCCTTAACGTTTGTATGCAATTGTGCTAAATTCAACACTGGAATCAAGCAAATATTAATGTTTGCATGACATTAGTTATTTGTATTTTGATATCACTTAACTATACGTTGAATACATTTAAGTCAAGCTAAGGTACATGTGATGGTAGCTAGTTAGTGCTCTTACCTGTGAGGCCTCCTCCAAACAGCTTAATATACCAGACTGTATCATTAAAACTAAGTACCAGTTCTAGATCCTTGACTTGAGACAAACAATTCAAAAGACAACAAGTATTTAAAGACCAATCTTTATTTGAATGTGCCTCTTAACCTGATGTATTAGTTATACAGTAATAGTATTGACAATCTAAAAAAACTGAGCAACTCAACTTTATGTTTCTTATTGTCTGAAGCATTTATTATTTTTCATTTTCCCCCTCTCATATTCAGTGTGGACGGATTGAGACAGCGTGGTGTCCAAGGCAAGGCAAGTTTATTTATATAGCACTTTTCAACACAAGGCAATTCAAAGTGCTTTACAAAAAACAAAATACATTAAGAAAATGGCATTTAAAATAAAAGCAAATAAAATAAACATAAAAGAAAAAGTACATGGATAAAAGTTACAGTGCAGTTTAAGATGTGAATAGTTCAATTAAAACGCAGCGACAAAGAGAAAAGTCTTCATGCTGGATTTGAAAGTAGTCAGAGTTGCAGCGGACCGGCAGGTTTCTGGGAGTTTGTTCCAGATGCTTTGGAGCATGATAACTGAACGCTGCTTCTCCATGTTTAGTTCTGACTCTGGGGACAGGAAGCTGACCAGTCCCTGAAGACCTGAGAGATCTGGATGGTTCATCATTTAGCAGGAGGTCAGACATGTATTTTGGGCCTAAACCATTCAAATGCTTTATAAACCAGCAGCAGTATTTTGAAATCCATTCTTTGACACACAGGAAGCCAGTGTGAAGACTTCAGAACAGGAGTGATGTGATCCACTTTCTTAGTGTCCAGAGAGCTGAAGAGACTTCAGGGAGAAACCTCCGTGTGATGGACGTCCTGTCTGTTGGTGTGGAGAGGACTGAGGGTCTTTCCTCAGCGAGGAAGACCAGGGCCTGATGGAGGAGCCCGTGCTGGGCAAAGCTGATGCCAACTGCACAGGCCTAGTCTGTCACGTTTATTTGACTAAATGTGTTTACTTGTACATTTAATAGTTTTACACCTTCTGTCCATATGTGCTTTTCATTTAAAACATTTGATTAACTTTTGGTTCACATTTCAATAAATTGTATTTGCATTCCTTTTGTCCATTATTCTTACTGAAAATGTTAGATTACACATTCACATCTGACTGAAGATTGGCCCCATTCATTTGTGACGTTGCAAACTCTGCGGTACAAGGCACAAGCAATGTGAAGCTCATAAAGCGAGGCAAATGGAAATAATCAGCGGATGGAGTGTAGATGTGGAAATAGCTGCATTCGATCAGCTGACTGTTTTTACAATAAAAGTAGTTTCTTAGTGTACTGGTCTTAAAATCTCATAACATCAGCTTTTAATGTTCCTCTTGGATTTTCTTCTTGACCCTCAGAGAAGGAGAACATGTTGTGTCTTTCAGGCATGTCCTTTCCTAACAAAAATGACAGGAAACAAAACATATTATTGCAGAACAAGTGTGTTATTTATGAAAGCGGTGTGTGTGTGTGTGTGTGTGTTTAAGGGCTGTAGATATCATTATTTTGTAATTGTAATATTTTTTTTTATTTCAACAATGAGCTACAAAGACAATCAGATTATGAATGAACAGTGTGAAGTTCATCAACATTGAAATATGTTATTATCAAAATAATATTGAACTGTTATCAAAACGTAGTGCAACTGTAGTTCAATCAGGAGAGACGTGATGTATGAGTACATGTTTATTATCGGGACACATGATATGCGGGAATAGTGATTGGCGTATTACAACAAGTAACTGTAATGATGTTTTGGCGACTAGGCCCCGGGTTTGCAGGATGATCATTCAGGAGGGAAAGAATCGCTCTGATGAACCCCCCGGGGTCTAGACACTGGTGGTGGTGATAGTAGTTCAGTCCGATCTGAAGGGAGAAGGTTTAGCTTGGCCCTGTATTTAGGAGACAGGAGGTGAAGGGGTGGAGGAGGGTTTGCGTTGACACCTGAAATGACAACTGACAGGAAGGGGAGAGCAGATTTAAAGAGGTTAGCAGGTGCGATGATTGGTTAGCCGGGGCGTAATGCCCCTGATCACTTATTGAAATAACGTGTGACACCCGATGATGTTGTCTTCCTGATTGAACTTACACTGAGCTACATAAGCTTGCTCTGTTGTCTCACTGAAAGAATAACTTTTACCACGTTTTTTACAGACAATATTGAGAGATAAATAGTAGCAGTTCTCACTATGTGTTAAATATCTTTGCCTTCAATACATTACATTAGAAAGCTGACAAAATCATAGTGCTTGTTGACATCTAAATGTAACTTTTTGCATGGAAAAAACCCTCAACTTAACTGATGTGTAGGTGATCTAGTATTTAGTATTGTTTAATGGAATGTATATCAGTGTATTCAAGTCAATACTTCATTCATTTAAACCAATATCTTTCTTGATTCTTTGTACAGTATGAAAAAAATAGTCTTTGTACCTGAGCTGAAGTTCACTGCTGTGAGGAGTCCAGCTCTGTCTCTCACTCTCTGGTCCAGCCTGTCTGCATCACCTGGACACCTTAAACAAACAGATATATATGTAAAGTACCATGTGTACAAACAATATAACTGATTCTCTGCTGTTGAACATGTTGGATTGTGTATTGTCCGAGTCAGGGTCCTTTTTATTTTACTGTAACTTTGGAAGTTGTGTTACCAATGCTTACTGTTTATTTGATACCCATTTGGTAATGCAATTAATAAAAACAACAAGGTTTGGGTTCGTTCTTCAGATGACTGTGATGTTAACGTGTAAGCTCAATAATGCTCAACCAACCATATTGTAATATCTTAAGTAATCATCTTGAAATATGACATTAATAATTGTAATATACACATCTTATTGTGAGGTTGATTTCACATACACTACTTCGACGTTAGCTTGTCTACATACTTGAGCATAGCCAATTTAAATTAACCTTAGCGATGCATACAGTTCCTACCTACATAGGCTAATAAAATATCTCTCTACGTTACAAGGAGGACCTTATTTTATCAACCTCAAACAGAAGCCGTTTATTCAACAGTATTATCCCACTTAACGTCTATTTCGTTTTAACCTTTATATGACAGTCTATTATTTTAACTTGGAGGCTACGATTAGCATCGTTAGCACCAATGAAGCTACCACTCGCTACACGCTAACCCAAGCCTTAACATTCATTACGTAGCTGATTAAAATCATTAACACATCAATAAAGCAATCGAATTTCACTTACAGAAAAAAACACATTCATGCACCGTCTGTTTCAACCGCAGAGCGAGTCACAATAGTCCGATATATAAGCATGAAGAACAAACAACCACGGCCGGCTTCAAGTTGTGTTTCCTGGATGAGCTGAGCAGGCAGAGTCCCTGTAGCTAGCTTCACGGAGCAGCTAGCAGAGAGACAAGAAGCTAACAGCGGCAGGCACTTGACAGAGCTGTCACTCAATGTGACCACGCCCTAATTTATGCAAAAACGTTAAGACCTAATATAAATAAAAGGGTCGTGTTAGAAAACAATTCCCTCACAGATCCAAAATCATGAAGGTGGAATCTAACTATATCGATAATAAAAATGTTTGGAGCCAGGGAGAGAAACATGTTTTTTTCTGCTGTAAAGTTGGGCATTTTAACATGGGGGGATCTATGGAAATTGCTTGTGGGGGCACCGCACCGCAACCCCCCCGGATAGAAAAGCCAAAGGCCCCTTAACCTATTCAGGTGGCCCACGCATCCACCCCCCCTCAAATAACAAAAATACATGCGAGTTCATGGCTATTATAGACAACGTTCTTGTTGCTCTGTGTTGCGTTGTTAACGAGTGAAACACACCGGAGTTGAGGATCTGTGGGGTTTATTCTCCCAGAAATATAATTTACAATTCAGGCATTTAGCAGACACCTTATTCCAAAGTGACTTACAATTACAGGGACATTCTCCCTGGAGTAACTGAGAGCTCAGTGTCTTACTCAAGGGCACACTAGTAGTGTTGGGATTTGAACTCGCAACCTTCCGATCATCAGCCCACCTCACTATCCATTAGACCACCAACATTTATAAATAAATAATAAAACGTATACGCTCTGCCTTGGCTCCAAAAACCATTACCTCAGTTTGGTCTTTGTTTAATTGGAGAAAGTTCTGACACATCCAGTCATTGATTTGTTCAATGCACTTACTCAGTGTTTGAATTGGAGCATAGTCTCCTGGTGAAATGGTTACGTACATTTGTGTGTCATCCGCATAAAATCTATTTTCCTGGTTTTTATAACTTTTTTTGTAATGTTCTTTGTCCACATTGATGATTTATTACTTGGATAGATTTGTATTTCTTTAGTGGGAACACAGAAGTTAATATAGTATTTGGTAACAGTAGTTATTTCATCTAGTGAACCTTCCTGAAAAAATTCCCAATCTGTGCAATCAAAACAGGCTTTCAACTGTTCCCGACTTTCATTTGTCCATGTCCTTATTACTTCCTTTTCTGGTTGACTTCCCTTCAGTTTGGTCTTATACACTGGTATCATATTCACAAGATTATGATCAGAGTTCAGTATTGGTGGTCTGTATTTAGACACATAGGCTCCTTTATCATTTACGAAGCATTTGTCCAGGATATTGTCTTTCCTGCTGTGATCCCTAACATACTGCTGGAACCCAGGTAACACAGTCTCCAGGCGACATTGCTTCATGTCCCAGAGCACTATTGCCGGTGCATCGGGGTGGCTGAGTTGCAGCTCGTGAACACAGTCAACGATGGAGCCGGCCGCCAGTGACGCTCTGCCGCTGGGAGGCACGTAAACAACAAACAGTAAAATACACCCGAATTCTCTAGGCAGATAAAAAGGTCATAACGTCATGCCGAGAATTTCTACATTGGGATTGCAGGTTTTACATTTGACTGAGTATGATCGGCACCACAGGTCATTAATATACACACAAATACCGCCTCCTCTGGTTTTCTCCGAGTTCGCATCCCTGTCTGCTCGAACAAGGGTGAATCCGGGTACTTCAAAGAGAGATTCAGGCATTGTAGATTGTAGCCTACTTTCCGTGAAACATAATAAAGAGGCCTCAAGAAATTCATGACAGTACCTTGTGTATGTCCTTAGTGTGTCCACGTTGTTGCTCAATGAGCGCAGGTTCGTGAGAATGATGGATGGAAGTGGTGGCCGGCTGAATCTCCACCGTAGGCGATTCTGAACGCCTCCCTTCCTTCCTCGTCTCTTTTTCCTGGTGTTTCTAGGCGGCTCCCGAGGAATGTCATCCAATATCGAAGAGCACAGATGGCTTGGTGTATTCGTAGGAGGCCGATCGCATTGTAGCTCTAGCATAGCCTCGCGGCTGTAGCAGCGTAGAGGCCGGGGCTCCTCGCCATACCTGTTCGTGCTGTCACTCAGGTGTGTCTTGGAAAGTTGTATGGCCAGACATGGTCTACAGAAGGCAAATGTAATCCACAGGATCAAAAGCATGGTCTCTGGGTGAGCTGGGGACGTATCCTCCTGATGTTGTAAAGTGTGTATCTGCAGCAGCGGGTTGTAGCAGTGATGTTTGCAGTGAAGGACAGGTTGTTATCTAGGGTCACACCCAGATTCCTTGCAGTCTGAGTCGGGGAAACAATAGAGGTGCCGATGTTGATTGTCATGTCAAGAGTGGGACAATATTTTCCCGGAAGGAAAAGCAGTTCAGTCTTGTCAAGGTTGAGCTTGAGGTGGTGAGCAGACAGAGATGTCAGCTAGACAAGCAGAGATGCGTGCGACGACCTTGGTCTCTGAGCGGGGAAAGGACAGAATTAATTGGGTGTCGTCAGCGTAGCAGTGGTATGAAAAACCATGCGGGCTAATGACTGATCCGAGCGAGTTTGTGCTCAAGGAGAAGAGGAGGGGACCTAAAACAGAGCCCTGAGGGACCCCTGTAGCTAATTGGCAAGGGTCGGACGCCGACCCTCTCCAAGTAACCCTGTAGGTGCGGTCTTTGAGGTATGAGGTGAGGAGGGAAAGTGCAGAGCCTGAAACTCCAAGTTCTTGGAGAGTGCGAAGGAGGATCTGATGGTTCACCGTGTCGAATGCAGCAGACAGGTCCAACAGGATGATGACAGAGGAAAGGGAGGCTGCTTTAGCCGTGTGCAGTTCCTCAGTGATGGCAAGAAGGGCAGTTTCAGTGGAGTGACCTGCCTTGAAACCAGACTGGTGCAGATCCAGAAGGTTGTTCTGATGGAGATAACAGGAGAGTTGTTTAAAGACAGCACGTTCAAGTGTTTTAGAAAGGAACGGGAGGAGAGATACAGGCCTGTAGTTTATAACAAACGGGTTGAGAGTGGGTTTCTTTAGGAGAGGGTTTACTCTTGCCTCCTTGAGACTGTTTGGAAAGTGACCAAAAGTTAGAGAAGTGTTGATGAAATGTGTGAGAAACGGTAGAATATCAGGAGCGATAGTCTGAAGGAGGTTTGGGTCCAGAGGACAGAGGGTAAGAACCTCACATGTAGAGAGAGGGGAAAAGGAGGTCAGTGTGTGGGTGAACGGTGGGTCTGTTGACCCAGCGGTGAGTCAGAAAAAGGAGAGCAAAAATCATCAACCTTTTTTGGTTAACAAAGTCGCTTGACAGGAGGAGGGAGGGGCTCTGGGGAGAGAGGAGAAGATGGAAAATAGTTTTTTGAAATAGGAAGAGGAAGATTGGATCTTATCCTGAAAGAAAGTGCTTTTTGCCTGAGAGATCGAAGCAGAGGAGAGGAGAGCCTGATGGGTTAGGAGGTCGTCATGGTGTTTGGATTTCCACCGTTTCCGCTTTGCGTCATTTAGCCAGGGAGCAGGAGGGGACTGACGAGCCTGCCGAGATGTGAGAGGACAGAGAGGATGAGCGAGAAGAGAGTTTCTGCAGCAGAGTTTGGAGGCAGGAGTTGGAAGGAGTCAGAGGAAGGGAGGGCTGAGAGAACCGATGAGGCAAATGTAGAGGGGGAGAGGGAGCGAAGGTTCCGGCGGACAGGTGCAGGATGAAAAAAGATTAGTTCGTTATGTTTGAAAAGGGGTAGAGAGAATGAAATGAAGAAGTGATCGGATGTGTGGAGCGGGTTTACAGAGAGGTTAGAAGTAGTGCAGTTCCTTGAGAATATGAGATCAAGGACATTGCCAGCTTTATGAGTTGGTGGGGGTTGAGACAGTGAGAAAGCAAAGGCGGTTAAAAGAGATGTTAGTTCCGCTATCTGTGCATACATGTGCAAGTCTCAAGTTACTGGGGTGAGAGTCAAGCAAGTCAAGTCCTACGAAATCCTGATAACCCCAGTTTCCGCATTGAAATCAGTTAAAAGACAGTGGTTATGAAAACTAGAGTTTTATTTTCAACATTAGCAACAATGGAGCTCTGAAATCGTGTGTGTGTGTGTGTGTGTGTGTTTCTAATGACGATAAACACAGTGAAGGCACGGCTCTTTGCAGCTGGTGCTGCTCTTCTCATATGCGAGTCAAGTCATGTGACTCGAGTCCCCCACCTCTGGTATAAACTTTGGTTAGAATATTATTGTATCAATACAAATATAATAAACACAAACAGTTGATAAGTAGTATTTTGTTAACTCAAGGTGGATATTAAGTGAGTTTTGATTGTGTTAACTTAAACTGTATTTATGCTTTTTAGATTGACTTTCTCTCTTTCTCTGTCCCTAGAAACCGAAAGGAAGAGAGAGACGTCACAGCTGTCAACAATGTGACAAATCCTTTACAACATCTGAACATTTAAAGAACCACCTGCGTATTCACAAGGGAGAAAAACCGTACAGCTGTGAAGAGTGTGGAAAAAGGTTCACTAGATCAAGTCATCTCAAATCACATCAACGTATTCATACTGGAGAAAAACCGCACAGCTGTGAAGAGTGTGGGAAAACGTTCACTCGATCAGATGCTCTCAAATCACATCAACGTATTCACACTGGAGAAAAACCGTACTGGTGTGAAGAGTGTGGGAAAACATTCACTACATCAGGTACTCTCAAATCACATGAACGTATTCACACTGGAGAAAAACCTCACAGCTGTGAAGAGTGTGGGGCAGCTTTCATTACATCAAGTTCTCTCAAAAACCATCACCGTATTCACACTGGAGAAAAACCATACAGCTGTGAAGAGTGTGGGGCAACTTTCACTACATCAGGTACTCTCAAATCACATGAACGTATTCACACTGGAGAAAAACCTCACAGCTGTGAAGAGTGTGGGGCAGCTTTCATTACATCAAGTACTCTCAAAACACATCACGTATTCACACTGGAGAAAAACCGTCACTGCTGTGAAGAGTGTGGGGCAACTTTCACTACATCAGGTTCTCTCAAATCACATCACCGTATTCACACTGGAGAAAAACCGTACTGGTGTGAAGAGTGTGGGAAAACGTTCACTAGATCAGATGCTCTCAAATCACATCAACGTATTCATACTGGAGAAAAACCTTACAGCTGTGAAGAGTGTGGGGCAACTTTCACTACATCAGGTACTCTCAAATCACATCACCGTATTCACACTGGAGGAGAAAAAGAGTGTGGGAAAACGTTCACTTGATCAGATGCTCTCAAATCACATGAACGTATTCACACTGGAGAAAACCCGTACTGGTGTGAAGAGTGTAGGAGCCGCAATTAAGCATATTTTGTTTTTTCACAGTTTACAATAAACAATTCCCATCTATTGGCCTGTGTTGGGTAATGCTTTTTTCAATTACAGATCCCATCCCAACAGCGCCATCTGTTGACGTAACGTCAGATTTGACATAATGTCCACTGTTCCTTTTAGTTTCTTTTTCTGGCTGTCTGTCTGCGGAGAGCGCACTGTTTCAAACAGCTGACATTATTGCAGCATTAAATCCAAGCCATTGTCCAATACAGCTTATGTATCCAATATACAATCCAGTTTTAATGCCTTCACATACCCGACCGCTTTCCCAGCCTTGGCTGTCGGCATCTCCTTTCGCTGTCTTGATGAGCGCAGGTGGTGACAATCTCCAGCTGATTGTGGCGTGTTGTACAGCTGATCCGGGATGACTGTCGGTTGTGCAGTAATCCAATTGTTTGTCCGGTGAAATGCGATATGCGATATGCAGTTTCTTATATTGTCCGGTTTCACTCATAAAGTACTTAATGTAATGGCAATTTAAATGTTCCAGTGTCTTCCAGACTCGCAACCCTACATATTTGTTGTGCTGGGTACTGAATACACTTCTTTACTCAAGTATAGTAAGTCCCAGTCGAGTCCTGTTAGTATCCCAGTCGAGTCCTGTTAGTGTCCCAGTCGAGTCCTGTTCGTGTCCCAGTCGCAACTCCCTTCTCAAGTTGGAAGCAGCCTTGAGAAGGGAGGAGATCGCTCAAGTAGAGACCTTTTTCAGATTTAGCCTTCCTGCGCCCTCTTGGCCAGATGCTAGGGGGAATGGGGAGCCGACGTGCCCCGTCTCCTCTGCCTCTGTGATACAAGTAACCTCTGGCTGACATTATATTGTTTATTTACAAGTCCTTACGTTAAAATGAATCACTTTGAAACCATTTAAAGTCATTCAGTCATTCAGCTTTACTCTTTCACAAAGTCCATGTAAAAACATGATAAAGTGGCCAAAACAAAATTGGCACATTTGCACGACAAGGTGCCTTTTGCAGTCTTTATTTACTGTTTATGTAAATATTTGTAAGACATCTTAACACATGTTCTGAACTCTTGATTTAACCACGGTCTACCTAACGAGAATACAATAACAATACAATACAAATGTGTTGTTCACATGTTAGACAAGAAATGGGACAAATCTGCCATGAAAAATACTCACATCTCTCTTACATCACTACATTTTGGTCTGACAGACATTTAAAGGAATGGTATGCTCATGACACTCATTTGTAAATAATTATCTTCCGATAAAACAGACCAGTCTCTGCCAGTCTTTTTTTTCTTTTTTTTAATCCGATGACATTATCAGTGATTTTAAACTGATTATATACCGAAATAACATCAACACTGTGGGCGCCGCCATTTTCCGGACGTGGCGTCAACCATGCGTTTGGTTTTCGAAGACACGTTGATCTCCATGTTATTTACTGTAGTTTCTCTCTTCAAATACGCCTCACTGTATCGCGAGATATTGCCACAATTCTGATAGGAACAATCCACGGAATGCTCGGTTCCACCTGTTGCCAAAAGGTAAGCGTAAGAAGTACATTCGGAGGCAGTGGCTAGCGAAATGTGGCCGGCCCGAACCGAGAGATTCACAGGCTCATGTACGCAGCGAACATTTCAAATTTCCGGACGACTACTCTGAGAGTATGATGAAACATAACATGGGATTTATGGAACAACCATTACTTAATGGAGATGCAGTACCATCGGTCTTTCTGGTGTCATCACCGACCAGGACACCAGTTCGGCCAGTTGAGAAATCGCCCTCTGCAAGTGTGAAGCGAGGAGGAGCAGAAGTAGTGCTCGGAGTAAGAATAAGGTATGTTATAGCGCATTTCCATTGCAGCGGCTAGCCCCGTTTTAACGTCCTTTAGCGTCCAGGCCAGGACAGTTTTTGGTGGTCTTTCCACATAGCGTAGTACCGGCTCGTGTGTATTTTCCCCCAGTTTTTTCCGGCCCCATAAAATCGTGATTCTATGGCCAGGGACAACGAAGCTGAGTATGCTAAACTAGAGAGGGAATCGCTAGCAAGGGTGGTACTACATGCATACATATAGTATCTTATATCATCTTCCTATTATACACACATGCATTTCCAAACATTTGGACTACCTATGTTTTAAATGTATTATCTTTTCAATTTCCACACGGCATCTATTGCACGTCTGTCCGTCCTGGGAGAGGGATCCCTCCTCTGCTGCTCTCCCTGAGGTTTCTCCCATGTTCCCTTTGAACTGGGTTTTCTCTGGAAGTTTTTCCTTGTACGATGTGAGGGTCTAAGGACAGAGGGTCTAAGGACAGAGGGTCTGAGGACAGAGGGTCTAAGGACAGAGGGTCTGAGGACAGAGGGTGTCGTATTGTCATACTGATATGTATGGCTGAATTTCCCCATCCAATCTCTTCACATTGGTCAAAACTTCTTCCTCTGCTGACGAGTCCGAACCCAAATACTCCGCCATGTTTCCGTGTGTTGACAAAGTGAACGCATGGATGACGTCACGACCATCACGTGACTACCGAAAATGGCGGCGGCCAGACGGAATATACAGGTTTTGATAAAAAAGAGCTATAAAATCATTATTTACCGGGGAATATCGCTGATTTCTTCAGGGTATGGTTTAAACATAATGTTTCACTAAATACTGAAGTTTGGAATAATTATCTAATGAGTGGACCATTCCTTTAAAACAACGGACTGTGTGTGGTAACATTAACTTTTACCACAAGTTATTTAATTGTTTAAAGGCACCCAAAGCCGGGGGAATTATTAATGCCAAAGTTCATGTTGGCTTTGAAGGCACCATAAGTGTCCAAAAGAGGAAGCTTTAAAAATGTTGGCACAGGTATTTGCCATTGGGAATGTTGACGTTGTAGAACATGTAGAGCAGATGGCACACGTGTAGCGAACATTAACACCTCCTCCAAGGTCACTGAGCTGTCATTTTCTAAAAAGTAGAGAACATTGGAATCAATTGACAGTAAATACTATCTACATCAACACCGGAACTTTTTATAATCTGTGTGTATACAAATCAGACAAGAGCAAATTGACTAACCTTCACAATCGAGAAGATAGTCTGCCCAGTAACTCATAGCGCTCTCTTCCTGAGCCTTTCTGTTGCTTCCCTGTTGACTAAATTCAGGCTGGAACAGATAAGGAGGAGGCGTGTGGCGCAGTGGGTAGTGCGTTGGTGTTCGGATCAGGGGTCACAGGTTCAAACCCCACTGCAGTCAGCATGTCGTTGTGTCCCTGAAGACCCTTCACCCCAAAGTGCTCCTGTGGGGATTGTCCACAGTGTTGAGTATGGAAGTCGCTTTGGATGAAAGCGTCTAACAAGTAACATGTAATAACCCATCTCTGCAGCAGACAGCTTCACATCGGCATGACGGAGAGCAGGGGTCGGGACCGTCGGATGCTGCTGCAGAGCTGTCAGAAACCTTTCAAGTCCAGCCTTGAATCTAAAATACAATTAAAAGATGCATGCAAAGATACATGTGCATCATGTAGAAGTAAGTAAGCAAGAACATGGGACAACAGCAACACATTTTTCATAATTATTTTAACAATGAAATACAAAAACCTACCTTTCGATTGCAGTGTTGTTCCTGTGGATTATGTACCACTTCAGGTAATCCTTTTCTTCTTCACATGACCTGACATGTCTGAAGCAGTCTGCAACATGGCACTGTTCCGTATCATCAAGTCCCACACATTTCAAATATGACACGTAATTATAAAAAATGGTAATGCCAGAAGTATATCTTGAAAGAATGGTTTAAGTGGACAAAACTCTCTCTTCTCTATTCTAGAATTTCACACCCTTCTCATACCTCTTGTAGGACTTTCCCTATCTCCTCATCTGTAATGTTGACAGATGCCTTGAGACTGCTCTGCCCTGAGATGTAGCTGACCAGATCCTCTGACAGAAAATTAGGACCAGGTCCACCATGCACACAGCAATCATCTTCCCTGCTAAATAATACTCATCCTCTCTGATAGCTGTCCAAGATAATGCAGAATAAAGAAATATTAAATCAGTTTCCATATTTGAAAACACTGCAAGGTTGAAATATGGGTTCTTTTAAAAACATTATACACAAAACAGAACCTGTTGAATTGTAGACCAGGTAGCGGCTCTCCACAGGTCCATTGAATATGGGCCGTGTGTTCAGCTCTTTCATGAGAAGGGAGAGGAGTTCTCTCTTGGGGCCACCTGTATCGAGACCTGCCTCAAACGTCCCTTCATCGTCAGAGAATTTCACCAGGATGTCTGTCTTTTCTGAGAATGTTGCCCTTTTGAATCCTCTGACTGCTCCATCCCAGATGTTCGAGCGACGGATGTTAAATCTGCTGACAGCTCGATGGTCAATCTCTAGGGCCAGGTTTGCAGTTATCTCAGAAAGTCATTGCTGGTCCACCCTGTCATCAGATGCATGATGACCATGTGAAACGGTACACCATAGCACACAGTTGAAGTAAGGGTAACTGTTCTCTTACTTTGTATCCTCTGGAATGACTGCACTCAACACTGTCCGAGTCATCCTTATCCTCTATCACAATGGGCGCAAACAGCTGAGTATATTTGCTGAGAAATTGACATACACAAGTTTACATTGTTGATGTTTTCATATAAAACATACTTGAATTGTAGAAAGGAAAGTATAATACCTATAGCACGCAGTTTCCAGCACACCTCCTGATGTTCCTGGGCCCTCTTGTGAGTCAGAACATAAGACCTGAATCACAAACCAGAACGGGGATAGGACAGGTAAGTTGAAGTATTTTAAATCATGCCTATCAGAGGGCTGATTTAGAAAGAAAAGACTATTCTAATGTACACAAACGTGGATCTCTGGGTCAGTGTGACACATTATTTCATGTACCGTACTCTCCGGACTATAAAGCGCACCGTCATATAAGCCGCAGCAGCTAAACTGTCCGTCTGTCTCGCTCTCGTTCTGTCTCTCGGTTCCACTTTTACTTTGGCGTGCTACCTGTCTCACTCTTTTCCGGCCTCCAGCTTTTCCTGCTGGAGCCCGCCGCTTAAAGGTGGCGGGCGCGGACCGGTCCTAGAGCCCGTAGTGTTAAAGGTGGTTACTTTTACCTGTAAAACCCATAGATTTAGGAGGTTCCCTAGTGGCCGTTAGCTGTACACAAACAAATGGGGGGAAAAGTACGGTAGTTTAAGACATTAATTGTGTGACAATATTTTCAGGCGAGGCTAAATGTGAACAATAGATAATGTTTAGGAGCCACAATTAGCGGAGCTGCTGAATCAGCGCCTGACTCCATCTGCAGGTTCCCATACCTGGAAGTAAAAAACAATATATCAGTGTGACACTTCAAATTTGACAGGACTAGAGCTTAACACATTTGAACTTAAATATTGAATTATATTATTCTGACTGATAGTGTATGTGATTTGCGACAGGGGGAATGATCCTTCTTACATTATCACTGTCAGTGAAAAACATACACATTATTATGGTGTGATAAATAAAGTTGTTTTCTTAAGTTTGTAAAATATGTGTAGGCCAGGACGCTGCAACATTTACCGCAATTTAAAATGCTATTTTGGGACATGTTTCATCGTAAAAATATGCCGTCTTGATGTCCTTCCAAGAATTGAAAGATGTATAATGTGCCTGGCTCTTCCTTCTTTTTCTATTTACAACTACGTACTGCCGTGCGCATCAACCTCTGCCAACACATCAATTGGTTAAGGTCATATTAAGTCCAAACAGTGTGACACTACTTCATATATATATAAAAAATATATATTGGCATCTCTGCGGTATGGAACGCAGATCTAAAAAATGATACACAGACTATTGATTGGAAGAGAATATGGAATAATATCTCCTTAACATCGCGTAACCACAATCACCAATTGACACAGTATACAATGATACACAGATATTACCTGTCAACCAGAAAATGCTGTCAATTAAGGACGATTCCAAGCCCCATATGCCTTCTCTGTAACCAACAGAGTATTGGCACATATGCACAAATGGTTTATGAATGTACTGCAGTAAGAACGTTCTGGAAACAGGTTATTGACATTGTATCTGAGATTATTGGAGTTCACATACCCTGTCTGCCAAATATTGTATTGTTGAATGAAGATTCTTCTCTTGATCTAAAGAAACATCAGAAAAGGGTGCTTTTCGCTGGTCTAACAGCAGCCAAAGAAATAATAGTAATACGATGGAAACCCCCACATACTTTATTTATTAAGCGATGGATATCATCCTTCCATGACCTACTAATTTCAGAGCTGTCAATCGCTTCTGCTAATAAGGCTAAGGGGGAAACTTTAGAGGCTGTTCAAAGAGCTGCTGATCGGGTAATACCATTCATGTAAATGATGATTGTACATATACGCACACCTTGGTGCAATTGTGGTTTATTAGGAGTTAATCGCAATTCAGCTTAAACAGATGAAATGTTATGTGGGGAAAAAAGAAGGAATGAATGTATTTCATGTGGATAAATTGTTATGCTATAATATATATATAATATATAGATGAACTCGGACGATTGCTAAAAAACATCATGTAGGATTTTCTGTGAAATGGCAAGATGGGTGGGAAGAGGGGGGACGGGTGGCATGGGAAAGGGATTCCCTATATATATTTTTATATATATATATATCTGTTTCTTGTTGTATCTATATCATTTGTATCTGTATAAATCCAAAAAAAAATATGCCGTCTGTGAAATCTAGAAACATTTTCACTTCCAGATAGAATTTACCATATAAGCGATCTAAGACATGTAGTACTCACCAATGTGTCAGCTGCATTGAATTCTGCAGAAGTTGGACTCATGATGACCAGCTCTGAATTCGATGAGTCGGATTCAGAGCTGGTTTCCTGAGCTGTGAAATACAAGAACAGGTATAAGAGGATGTTAGGCAGAACAACAGAGGGCTTTCCTTGACAAACAAATACATTTAAAAAGCTCTTCTTGGTTGGCAATTCATTTCACAATTACTTACCAGATGTAAATAAATCTTCAGCTGTACAGTGTGATACGTTGGTAGGCCTTCCCCACTACCTCTTTGTACTCGTTTAGAGTGAAGGGTACTTCTGTTCCTGGTATATTCGTTATCTTTGTACCGTCAGGGTAGTACGTAGGGACCGCCATGGACATTTCTGTCGACGGTCTTCATTTTTTGCTCAGCAGCTCTCTGCAATTCGTCCGCATCTGACTCTGGTCGCATCCAAAGGGGAAGTACTGTTCCTTCAGTACACCATCTTTCAGCCTCATAAGGCCTACTGAAATCTACAGAGAAACAATGAAATAGGCGACTGTTAACTAGTTCAGTGACACTATAAATACATGACAGAATGGACTGTCGGCAAATTATTAATCTCAGCAAAAAAAATGTACCTTCACAACCTTCATGTTTTCTTAAAACCTGCTTGTCTCTCCTTCTCTTTTACACTCCGGAAAGTCCGAAATAACTCCAGTGTGCTTTTTCCTGAAGCCTCTGCTTGAAATAAGAGTCCAATCAATCGTCAATGACAAAGAACAGAGAGACATAGTGTTCTCACCCATACTCATAATATAGTGTACATTGCCTAAGCCTAATTAAAAAAGTGTGTGTGTGTGTGTGTGTGTGTGGCTCGCATATCTCTCGACCTAAGCTTTCGGATATGGCTTGCGGATATTGCACGATGATGTGCGTCCTTCATTTAGAATTTTTTGGGATTAACCTTTATTTTTGACGAATCTACGCGCTCCGATCGGGTACGCCCCCCGGACAACATTGCAAGCAGCAATTATGGGAGCCAAACAATCGGTCCGCTTAGTGCGGGCACAAGCTCTGAACGGCCATGCCCCAAACGGGCACTGCACTAGTTTTTAAATAACACTAACACATTTGGAAAGACTAATCAGTACTACTTTCAACGCTGGCTTAATACAAGGAATATCCCAACATGGATTGCAAGTGTGTCTTAATCACGACATTCCCCACTGACACGGCCAAGACAAGCCTCAGGCAGTTAAACACGCAAGAATACTGTGTGTGTGTGTGTGTGTGTGTGTGTGGGGGGGGGTGTGTGCGTTAGTCTAGATTTAAAACGGTTCAAGCTGCACGGATAAATCGAGCAGAATCAGTTTTCACAGACGAGCAAACAACTTGAAAATAGCTTTCTGCAGTTTTGATCAAAGCTATGTTCTACTAACATTATACACTACACACATAATCTGCTCCCACACACAAAATAACGTCATTTAAAGTCATAAATACGGCAGCGACAGATATTATCTACATCCTGTGTAACTCTAACATTATAAACTTACCCATGAGATGTTTCCTGGAGATCCCCCAGCCTTCTTCTTCTCTCGCATAAAAAACCGCATGTGCATCAGCAATAATAGTCCCCGGTAATTCACTTCCGTTGTGGCTTTTTTATTTGCATCGCGGCGTTTTTATTTGCGCGGCGTTTCCGTTTCTTTTTATTTGCAGCGTTTTTTTTATTTGCAGCGCCCTGGCCTCTCAGGGCCACCGCACAAAACCCTCAAAGTACACCCTGTAGCGAGTACAATTCTAACACAGAAAATACCTCCCGAAAACGCCTCGTTGGTGAAACGTCATCATCCATTTGATTCTTCTGGGTACGAGATTACGTAAGCACGTACCTGGAAGGAAATGGACCAATCCGTGGAGCCGTTACGTTAAGCTGATTGGTCCAAATTGACCAATCCACGGACTTCCTCACACACTCAGTGCAGCTCAGCTGATCTCTCCTCCCTGGCTGCAGGCTGATAACAGACAGTAGGGATCACGACGAAAGTCTCTCTGCAGACCCATTCTCACAGCGTTCATCAACCTTTCTCTTTCTCAATATCAAGCCACACTTATTGTTTTTACTTCGGCTGTGACTTTGTGTGTGCTCAGGGTGAGTTTGGCTGTGTTTCGCTAAACAAGGAAAGACACGGAGCTCAGCGCGATTCACAACGTCCCGACCAATCAGAGCACACTGTGCTCACAGGGAGGGTGGGGGCTGGAGCTATCGGAGCTACAACGAGCCGTTAAAGGCAGAGAGTGAAATTCAGTGAATACGTAGTTTACAGAGATGCTGAGAAACCAATGTGAGTTTGGAAAATTGCACAATATGAATCTATTCTAGTAGACCTCAACAATGGAATTATGATCAGTGGAAATGGCCATGACATGTCTTCTTTAAATCATTTGACAAACACATGTATGTGAAAAAAAAATATATATTTATGTTCAATACAGTACAATGAATATTTAGGTATTACATTATACATTCTAGGTATTCAGGTAGCGCACCAGACCCTCTCGTATGTCCCTGCACTCCTCCTCTGCACCTTGTGCCACTGCTACCTTGACTGGCTCTGCTGCTGCTGGTGCATCCCACCCATCATCTTAGGTCTCTCCACGACGCGGAGGTTATGCAGAGCACAGCATGTCCGCACCATGGATTTCACAACCTTCACATCACAGTTATTTCCTTTCATGAGACAACGCTACCTTCAGTCTACCAAAAGCGCTTTCTACCACTACCTGTGCTCTGCAAATGTTCTTGTTGTAGATCACATGTTCTTCTGTCAGCCGTCCAGTGTCAGGGAACGTTTTTATGAGCCAGTTTTGCAAGGGATAGGCATTGTCTCCCAGGATGTAATAGCCAGCATTCCCCCCACCAATGTTCTGGTGCAAGGTGGAAATAGTTGCCGCGACTAACTCCCACAATGACGACAGTGTAGTCCCTCCCTTTCCGGGGGACCTCCATGGGACCTTATTTTGGAAAAATTATGTATTGAAGTCAATGGAGAGAGAAGTTATCTTTTGATCCCGTTTGAATTGTGCCCCGAATTACACATATGATGTTTGTCAATTTAAAATTTCGCAAGTCAAAAACATAAAAATATGTCGTAAAACTGTGAAGTAACACATGTTTTTGTGTGAAACGCTCAATGAACTACATCTTCCGTCTCGCATACGTCATCAACACCAAGATTGCCGTCACGTCGGCACATTTCACCTCTTTCTTTCAGAATGAGGTGAAAAGTATTAAAATAGGTTAGAATCACTACAAGTCTGGCCATGTTGAGAACTGTACATACATATATATACACATTTATAAAACGGACAAGTCAAATCAAGCAATCTGATTGGTTCTTAGCCGTGATATACTGAGCGTATACCACGGGTAGAATTGTAAGTTACTTTTCGCAACAAGTCAGTATCCCTCCGGGTCTGAGAAAAACAGTATACCGTTGGGCTGAAAAGCAAACTGCAGTAACGGGGCAGAAACCCTCCTTTTTACGCAGCGGTCCAGACATAGACATCAAACGGCAAAACATATTCAGTGTACAGTTCCTTTGGAATTCGGGCAGGGATATCTAGATACTTTCCAAGGTTTGACGTCATGAATTGTGCTACTTTTAAAGCAAGCAACGATGTTTTCAAATCTGTAACCAAAGAGGTCCGCAAAAACACTATCGGCCAATCAGATTGCTTGATTTGACTTGTCAGTTTTATAAATATATTTACATTTCTTCCGTTACGAAACAAACTTACAAAGCATAAGATGGAAACATTTAAGATTTAACTTCGACCTCCGGGGGGCCTCACTATGGAGGAGTGGATTGGTTGTCGACCTTCCGCTTCGCGTCGGGCCGAACCACGGCCCTTAGCTGTGATATAATGAGCATATACCACGGCCTGTCGTGGGCTATTGCTAAATATATATTCACTAATTTGATCTACTCTGTTTATTTATATTTCCTAGATAACCACAACATAACAAACGAACATCCTGTAACACCATAACTCCTGTGAACAATTAAAGTTTGGATATCTACACCCCCTGGATTGCTGCAATCTTTCTGACAGAAGATTTAGGCCAGACTTGTCTATACACCAGCATTCTTTATCCATCATTTCACACTTATGTTGTTCACCACAGCCTCTGATGTATGCATTTATAAGTTCTCAGTGCCAGACGAGCAACTTGCCCGATTTGAACACATTTTTGAGGCCGATAGCCAGTTCTGCTGCAGTGGAAACACAAAATACTGGTTTCACGTTTGGGCATCGGCACCAGCTCTGAACCAGAACCATCTCATTGGAAAACTGGTTCTGTTGGGTTTTGCCTGATCATCACATCCTCTCTTCTACCTGCTCATCACTCACACACAGGGGCGCCGTAAGGGGGTGAACAGTTAGGACGATTCTAACTTTTTTGACTGACAGGGGCCCCAAACATTTTTAGAACATTCAGAAAAAATGTTTAAGTAACCTTTCATCAATCATCAATAATTAACATTAATATAACGTCATATTGATAATGTATTCACTAAACTTACGATTCATTTAGCTTATTTTCTTTCAAAAGTTAATTATCCAAAGCATCGAACACCCCCCTCTATTTAGATGTAATGGTTTGGTCCTGCCTCCAAACGCTGTGCCCACACTTAATTCTAGCAGCAGAGAGTGAGCGCATGTGAGGAGGGATGCTAGTACTTACGTGCATACAATGTCTCAACGATTCATAAAGTCAGGCTTTCAAAAAGAAAAGGAGAGAAAGACAAGAGAGAGGGACTAAAGGGCGACAGTATGTCATCCAGTTTTAGCTAAGCGTAGTCCATTCTAAATAATTGTTTTGAGGTTTTTCATTTCAATCCTCTTTTAGCTGACATTTAATAAATGCAGGTACATTTTTAGCAGCTATTCATACTAAATCAGTTGGTCCCTCCCCCTGGTGCCAGGACCAACAGATCTACATTTAGGCTCCGCAGCCCTGTCCCCCCATAAGGCTTTGCAGTCTTGCCATGCTGTCCATTGAAACACCCGAACCAGTAAAAAATATTTTTTTACGTAAATCCACGTTTATTTTGAAATGAGCCGTTGCGACTTCCGACTGATTTCGATAGAGCGGGTCACTCAGTGTTTGATCATCTTTCGTCAAAAGCACAATAATGAACACACATAAAACACAGATGCATAAATAGCTAAATATTTGTTTTAAACTAATATCTTTTATCATTTACCATTAGTTCATTTCACTCATCAAACTATAAAATCAAAACCAGCTTGCCGCTTTAAAGATTTACTTCAAGGCAATCACTAGTCACAAGCATTTTAAAACTTAGGATCCTAAGAGATCCAGCTAAGGTATACACTTCACAGTTGTGATTTTATCAATCTGTAATCTGCAAAAGTGCAGTGTCCACAATTTTAGAATTACTTTTACGTTTACTTAAATACGCTTTAGTCAAGAGTAAGGCACTTAGTCAAATCAATACATTCATTTTAGTCAAGTACATTGTTCAAAATCTGAAAAGGAAAAGTTAGGCAAATATTCAAAGACTTTTGTAAAAACCTGGAAAGGAAGGATTAACGTTCTTAAAACTTGAATTATTACATTTGTGAATGCTACCACTGATCTGTACCAAATTACGTCTATCAATTATTCCTATTAGCCATACTTACCTGAGCATCTACTTATGGTACTTGGAAAGAATTCTTCTGTGTTTATCTAATGTTGAATATAGAATATCAATTTCTTTAAATTATACTTCTCTAATTTGAGGATCAAATATGCTACATAATGGTTATATGAAATATTATATTATAAATTAATCCAGTACTTGAAACATCATTTTAGGTCTTTCTGTGCATGGATAATACTTTAAAGAGTAGTGTTGTTAAGCCTGATTGCTGGACGATTAAGGATATTAACATTATCTGTGATAATAGTAGAAATATCTTATTATTCAATACTTTATAATCTGAAAATATTAATTAATTAATTTTGTTTAGTGCGAAAGTGTAATCTGATCCGGCATAAATATATTAATCACCACTATTTAACACATGTCTGGTCATTGGAAATATAAAGACAGTCATTGATTGTACATCTGTAAACATCCAAGATATAAAATCAATTCAAAGTTCATCTTTGCACAAGAGCGCCATATTTCAACCCCCCAATTGCTCTGCTATTGTGTGGCTCATTCAGTGAGCACTTTAGTTGATCCCCCCAGTGAATTGGAGGCTCATCTGCCTGCATTCCTTCTGCTGTCTGCTTGAGAGCAGTGCAACTGCCTATTCCAAGTGGCACATCCAGGTTTCCCCCTGTGATGGGAGAGGTTAGGAAGACATCTGTTCCTCCAAGAAACAAGGAACCTTGTATTATAGAAGCCTCTGGCCCTCGCTCGTCCTGCAGAGTTGTCTGAGCAGAAAGATGAAGAAGCATCCCATCCCATCAGAAAGTTGAAGATTAGAATCCTCTCATCTCGAACGACCTCGTGCTTCCTTGCCCGTGGCTGGGGTGCTCTCTGCAGCCGGAGAGTGTGACGCTCTCTCTCTGACCCTTGGCCTTCAGCGCTGTCCTAGTTATTGGGTTCACACTTGATAGGGATGTTTTCCTGAGATAACTCAAGGTAATGGATTAGCACATTATCATTCAATTACAAAAATAGGATAGGCCCCTCAGAATGATTTGGGAGCCTTCCTGACACATGCACATGCATACATGTAAGGGTTGTGTTAGTCATTTAACATGCAAGAATCATATACTCATCAGTCCAAAGCAGATACATGTTATTTTAAGTTAAAGGTGAGCTCGTCCCTGTGGATATAACCCCTTCTCAATGATTCTAAATGTTATATTAATTCACCATTTATCGTTTGATAAAAGATTAGTTTATCAGAAATATCTTTCTCTTCCATAAAACATAGGTTTGAGAAATGAATGTTCCAATATAAAATCAATTACTCAATATAATGGACTCTTCCCTCCCTTTTGTTAAATGAAATAGTGCAGCAGAATGTTGCAGTCTGCACAGTGTTATAAGTTCACCGTTCAGTGTCAGTAAATATCGTGCAGTTAGTATTGGACTTCAAGATAGATGCAAGCCTGTAGAGTTATGTAAAGCATAGATGAGTGGGTTGGGTTCTCGAGGTGTGGTTACAGCCATTGTGCTCGGTTGGCGTGGCCTGGGCCTGGTGGTGGGGCCCAATGTGATCTGGCGGCGCCCCTGCTCACACACAACCGGATGGTGATTGGACGATCCCAGAGGACAAAACATTTAGACTTATTTGTCAAATATGATGAAGACCAATGAAGGCCAGGTGGTATCTCACTGCATTAGTGTGAGGACTGAGGAGCGTGTGTGTGTGTGTGTGTGTGTGTGTGTGTGTGCGAGTGTGTGTGTGTGTATTTCAGCAGAGAGGAATGCCCTTGGTTCAGCCTATGTGATAATTAATGGCTGTCAGCGTCTCTTCAGCAGAAGAAGGCGCTGACAGAAATCACTTCAGCTACGCAGGGACTATGTGAAGAAGAGAAGATCCAGGTCACCGAACCTGGGATATCGCCCTCATTTTCTGCCATTTGAGGAATTCCTGCACATCTGCGTAAACCTGTGAGAAAGTGACACTGATCTCTCATCACCAACATTACAGAAATACACTTTTACTACAGTGTACCAACCCTGAGGGGGAAGGGGAAAGCAAAGGTCGGAGTTACATTCTATTTTATCAGTTGTATTGCGTTGCACTGTTGGAGTAGCCGGTGACCTCAGATGTTCATTGATATATATATATATATATATACACTGTATGTACAGGTGACAATAACATTCTTAAAAAAAGCCAATACGGTATCATTTTATTAATTCATGTACCTTCATTATTCATGTTTTATTATCTTTGCTTTTAAATGAGTGTTTTGAAATGCCATTTTATAATATGTTTCTTAATGCTCTTAAAGGTGGGGTAGGTAAGTTTCAGAAACCGGCTCGAGATACACTTTTTGTTATATTCCATGGAATGCTCTTAACATCCCGATAGCAATGAATATCTGAAGTATATCTTACATTTCATCTGTAGAAGCCGTAATACTGTAAAAAGTACGATGGCCTACCTGCCTGTCAGCCTTTCATCGGGGCACACACTTACCTCGTGCCCTCATTGGTCATGTGCGCGTTCGTGTGTGTTGGAGGAGGGGCTCTGTGAGGAAGTGGTTGATTTTCTCCGGTTGTGTATTTTCTAATTCGAGCGATCTCGAACCGGTTTCTCAAACTTACCTACCCCACCTTTAAAGTGTAAAGCACTTTGAATTGCCTTGTGTTGAAAGGTGCTTTATAAATAACCTTGCCTTATCCGTTACTGTCAAACTCCAGACGTAATAAACAATGAAATAACTTAAACAATACTTTCATACTTGGATATTGTGATATTAAAATCATTGTCCTTTCAAAAGTGTACACATGAGTCACCGTTGAACAATTACATGTTATTATCGATGTCTAATTTAAAGCCAATTGTTCTTGTTTATTGGCTTTTATCCGTGAGAATCTTAAGCAAAGATTTTGTCAGTTAGTTCACAATATCGTCGATTTGTCTGATACTTTTTCATACAAAATGGAGCAACTCAAGTTGTGATCAAACCAGCAGACCATGAGGATTTCTTGATAACATTCAGTACATGTTCTCATATTAAATCACTATCATATCAAGAGTATTTCATTATGGATCTAAGCGGGCCGTCCGTATCCAAACAATGTGTTAATTTAAAAAACACTCTTTAAAGTCCATAGCCTACTATTATTATTTCAAATCAATACTATATTGAATTTTCATATATTTATCTTGATTTGCGTACCTCTGCTTTCTTGTTTTACTTTTTAATTCTCTTGAGGATTCAGTTTCATCTTAACTTCTGGACTGTGGGCGATGTGCACACACGATCCCAGTGACAACAACTTACAACATATATATATAAAAGCACTTCAATGGAGAGACGGAGCGGGATGGAACATCAGGAACAATACAATGTTGGTGGACAGCGCCTCCTGCTGGATGAACATGTAATGACAGGCGCATCCACCTGTGATGGGAATTCGAACAGATGGAGAAACACCATGCTTTGTCCCAGATTGCTTAATACAAATTACATACAGAGTAATGGAAACAAAGACTTCTAGAGAATAGTCAGCACTTTCCTAAAAAATCATGTTAGATTCAGTTAATTTCCTAAAGAAGTTCAGATCTAAAGTACCTGATGGATTATTCGGTTTGAATCTGGAATATGAATCTCTACATTTAACGAAGCATGCGCAAACATCTGAATAATGTTGGCACTTGGAGAAAACCCATGCTGTGTCCCAAATGGCTCAATAGAAGTTGCATACAATTACCAGCAAGAGATAACATGGAAACCACCAATATGAGGTTTGGCAAAAAGTGGATTTGATGGAGGAGGAGGACATATATGTATTTTTCGAAACACTAGGGATGTAACGATACCAAACACGGTACGATAATATCGCGATAACAAGTCCACGGTACGATATGTATTGCGATATTGAAAAATAAGGGGAAAAAACATTTAGAAAAAAACAAAATTTGAATACTACTATTTAGGATTGTAGTGTCAAAAATATAATAATCAGACCCTTTAGTTGTTCAAGTAACTCACTCACTCACTCAGCGTCATCAAGGTTATCTTTCAGGAATATGAGCACGTCCACATTTCCAGGTAGAAGCTGGGATGTTTGGGCGTTTGCAAAACCCCCTGCTGTGGAAACAACTCTCTCGCTTGGTACTGATGTTGCTGGGACAGAGAGACATGCGTTGCCATGGGTGGCAGCAGTGGGTCAAACTGTGCATCGTCTCTCCACCACTTCAAACACAATACAGCTGTTGCCAAGAAGGTGAGGCGTATTGACAGAGATATAGATATACTGTTGGTACTTGTCAATGTCTCTAGGAACATGTAGCGCTGTAATACGATGTCCTTTTGTGTTATCTGTTGTTTTCCGTTCATGTTGTAACCGACTTGCTGCCATGTTGGACAGGTCTCCCTTGAGAAAGAGATCGATGATCTCAATGGGACCACCTGGTTGAATGTTTTTTTTTAAATTGATTTTGTCAGTCTCACGACGGTATCGAGAGATTTATTTCTCGCGATATGTCGTTACATCCCTACTAAACCCTATTAAAATATCATAAGTTTACACGTCATGGTGGTCGAACATTATTCTGTTAGTAGGTGAAGTTCAGCAGTCGCGATGTGAAAAAGAATGGCAAGGGAAACATGGTAAAGGCAATTAAGGTATAAGTTTAATATTTTTTTAAAGAATGCATATACAAAGAACAAAGACTTTAGACAGAGCATTTGGTTTTTGCACCAAAACAACAACAGGTTATAATAATTATACTGACTTTGGGCTGGAAATGAACCCAACTCGAAGCCACCAGTTAAAGAAAAACAAGGGCCAACCAATCACAAACAGTCTTTCTGCCATTCGAGGGTTTTTTTTGTATAACCAATCAGAGCGTGTTCTTGGTGTTACCTGGCAGGTAAGAGTTCAGATGACCCCTAAAAATGTAAAAGGAGTGAAAGTAACCTTTTTTGTTTTTATATATTTATATATATAAAATAAAAAATAAAACAGCACAAACGGAAAATAATGAAGAAAAAAAAACATATTTTGGTAAAAACACCTACATCAACATCGTGTGCCATTTTACATTATAATTACATCTGTTAAAAGTAGCATGTAGAAACAGAGACCAGAGCCACGTACAGTTTGAGCGGGAACAAGAGAGAGGACAGCGTTTCGCTTTCTCTGGATCTCCTGATTTCAAACATGTCCGTCTCTCCTGTACCCGCTCGAAGCGTAGATGGATGACGACCCCTCCTTTGGTCCCTGGCGTCGCACGAAGAACACCGCTTTGTTCTGCTAACACTGTTTGAGTTCCCTGCACCTAAAAGGCCAATTCCTTTCGTGGAACCATTTCTACCGAACGCCTTTCAAGCTCTTCACGTGATTACCGCACTCCTTGAAAAAAAACCGCCACTAAAAAGAACTGGATACTAAAATGGCAATATGTTACTATCGTTTAAAACGTTCCTGGATGTGGAGTTTCTAGCCGTATTGCTGTCGCATTTCTTCCTTAGTGGTTAAGAGCGAGTCTATCCAGAACATGGAATAAATATCTTGTGTGTTTGAGGGTGAGAAAAAAGGAGGGTGTTGGCAAACAAAACACTACTTTGTTAGCATTTCTTCTGGTAGGGAGGAGGCGGGACCAACAGCGCGATCAGCAACCAATCAGACAGCTGGGATGGGCTGGGGGCGGGGCTTTTTTTATATATCCGTGAAACCCTTTACATTGGCTGAAGACATCTAAATGACTTGGACATCTAAAAGTGGACCTGGCTGCATCGAAATCTATCAAAAGCTCCACAGAATGGATTCTACTTGTGTGTGAGCTCGACATCTGGACCCCCGCCTGAGACTAAGTCCTCCTGCTTCTTCGTTTTATTGCAGAGAATTATCTGAACCGTGGGCTGTTTCACTTCTTAGTCTTCTCTATGGAGGGCGGGGTGTATGTATGTGTGTGTGTGTATTTAAGATGTGTGTATGTGTCATATGTGTGTGTGCTTTGAAAAAGGGAGGAGCCTCTCATAGCAGCACACATTTGCGTTTCTTCTTGGGCTCTGGGGGCTCCAATGCAGCCAATATCGCCTCATCAAACACATTCTTTAGGCCTTTCTGTGAACACAAACAAACAAAAAAACAGGCTAAATAAGGAGGCAACGTAAACACAAACAAGTCAGCAAATAAAAAAGGTACAGGGGAAACACGATGTCGGCTTAAACGGAGGGGAAATAGCAAGTGAAAACCAAAAGGGGCGTGTCATAAAACAGTCGGATAAGAAATCAACAGTAATGCGAAGGATTTCAAGAATCAGACCAACTCCAGGATGTCGTGTGAAGCCAGGGATAAAGTGTCAACAACACAAATCACATGCTTTGTTCGAATGCAACGTGAAGCTGAAAGCAACAGGCAGGTCAACCAAAGAGGAGGGGGGAGGAAGCAGAGCCCCTGAAACTAATCATTCCAAACGCCGGGTGCTCAGATAGAAACGGCTCACTGTGGAATATTAAAGACCCCGAGTTCCTTTTGTGTTTGCCCCGAGCTTACACCATGAGCTTTGGTCATGTGAGAGCAAAGCGGAGCTCCGCACACTGCTTCACTTTATGCAGTAAACCGATAAACCCCTCAGGCTGCTTAACTCCGCCCAGGACTATCGTGTGCGAGACAAAGAACTGGAAAAACAAGCAAGAGAGCAAGTTAATTAATCCTTTATTCATTATTTTCACATGTCATTTCACACAATTATAGATTTGTCTTTTTCCCGGGGATCAAGACGGCATGATGAGCAGCAGTTACGTGTCACACATAGAGAAAGTCGGGCCAACGTAAATCAGACAGCTATAAACTAGATCAATATGAAGCAACTTAATGAACCTTGTAAACAAAATATGACCGAACACTCCCTAAATAAACTGAACACAAAACCTTAGGACATGTGTGTTTGGAAGATGATTTCTCTGTTGAAACCATGCTTTTTGGAAATACACGTTAGACCGCCGGAAAGCCTGTTTTCTTATCTTTCCAATGGTACCACATTTGTGAGGAACATGCATTTGTGGGATGGGCGGCAGAGCTGAGTATGAGGGTTGCGCCCATGACAAATCTCCTCTGCCAATGCCATGGAATGGAAAGGTCAGAAAACGGGCTTTCCAACGGGCCGAAAAGAAACAATCTCCCAAACACCGATGTCCTGACTCGTTGCGTTACATTTATATGACACAGGTACTTAAAAAGCTTTCACTTAAGCCAGACTTCAAGTTTTGTTTACATCCACAGTAGTACAAAAAATACATCAGCAGTAGAAATGGAAGCTCTGTTTATGGTTGAGATCAATCCCAGCCCCCCCACCCTCATTTTAAATCCTCCCAACATCGAATAGTACAACACACGGGAAGGGTTGAACTCAAACAATGGCTACATCCCAAATTACCTCCGACTTCCTCTGTTAGATACCGCTCCACTGTCGGCAAGGAGCCATGTTAATAAGCCGAGGAAAGGAAAGTAGTAATACCAAACCCCCAGGAAGTGCGCCAGACTCTGAGGAACAAATTCGTAGTGGCCAAATGGCGGTACTACAACTTCCGTATCAGCCCAGAACGTCTGTAAATCAGCGGATACTTTTTTTTAAACTAAATAAACTACCCGTATGAACTACTTTAAGGACCTTATTAGAATAATTAGGTCCTTAAAGTTGTAAAATGCACTAAAAGCCGAATCTAGATTTATTTTCTGTCTCCATTCATTCTCGAGCCGAGAGTGGGAGTTTGGGGGCGGGGCTTAAGGGGCGCATGCTCTGTGAGCGCACATACGGGTTCTTCTGCTCCGACAGCTCGGCATGATGGGTAAGTTGGGCCATTTTGTCCTCATGCGCCAATGAGCAGCTCTCATAGGAAAGAAGGAGACCCGCCTCCCACCACGCTGTCTCCAGTTCTTATTGTACATCCATGAGTAATACAGCGTGTAAGAACGCTGACATTAACCACAGAAGAAGATGTAGATGAAAACACCAAATGGCAGCAGTTACAGGTTAGAGAAGCAACAGGAAGATCAGACGGTTAGTGATGCAGGCTGGGAGACAAGTTTGAGTTGGAATGTATTTTCCTAAGGGGTAGTAGTTTGGGAGTTTACGGAGGATTAGGGGAAAGTGGGAATTCAATTTTTTCTGATCGGACCAAACGTAATTTTTTTTTAAGTGCTGAGGAAAAAGTCAGTTATTTTTTTTCCTTCTCACAATTCGGATTTTATCCCCGAAACTTTTTCCAAGATATTCAGACTTTTTTCCCTCAGATTTGGACAATTCTTTCTCAAGATTTTCGGGGGGGAAAGGTCTTAATTATTTATTTCCCTCAAAATCTGACTTTTCTCTCAGATTTCTGACTTAAATATCAGAACTCTGACTTGTCCACAGATTTCAGCTTTAGAATTTTTTATCCAAGATGTTCAGGGGAAAAGGGAAAATTATTAGTTTCCCTCGATTTCTGACTTAAATCTCAGAATTCTGACTTTTTTCTTCCTTCTCCGATTTTGAAAAATGTTCTCCGATATTTTGAGGGGGGAAAGTGAGAATAATTGTTTTCCTTATTCTGACTTTTTTTTCTCAGATTTCTGAATTAAATCTAAGAATTCTCACATTTTCCCACAAATTCTGACTTTGTTCCCAGATAATTTTGGGGGGAAAGTGAGAATTATTGGTTTCCCTCAATTTCTGACTTACATCTCAGAATTCTGACTTTTTCCCTGAATTATTTTTCTCCACATATTCAGACTTTTTCTCTCAGATGTTGAAATGTGTTCCTCAAAGATTTCCAGCGAAAAGAGAGAATTATTTTTTCTCACATTTCTGACTTTTCTCACAGAATTTCGGGAAAAACGTAAAAATTATTTTTCAAACTAAAAGGGGAAAAAAATGATTTGGACTTTTTCTCTTCCTATATTTTCGGGGGGGAAATGAGAATAATTGTTTTCCCGATTTCTGACTTTTAGCTCACACACATTTTGAGCCCCTAAATCCTCTTCAATAGCAGTTAGCTGGGAAGCGGTCTGATGGAGTTGGTTTGTCAAGTGACTGAGATTGATCGAGACTCTGAAAGCAGCACATGTAAATACAGACAGTTACAGGGGAGCAGAAAGACGGGGCAATTAAGGAAAAGGCAGAAAGAAAACTGTAATTTAGAAGAGGAGGAGGAGGAGAGCAGTGGCACAGAGAGATGTTAGAATAAACAGCATGTCCTCTCTCCCTGCGTCTCGGGGGGCTCTAGGGCGGCTAGGATAGCTTCATCAAAAACATTCTTCAGCCCTCGCTACAACGACAGAAGAAGATAGAGAACAGGAACACAGTTAGCACAGAAAACACAGAACAAGAGAGGAGAGGAGGAAGAACATGGAGGAACAAAGTGTTAAATACAGACAGAAGGGATGAGGGTTAAAGTGTTGGGATGGTACAGCAACGAGAGTGAGAAGCAGAGGTGGGAGTAGTGGAGTACAAATACTCTGTTACTGTACCTAAGTACATGTTTCTGGTATCAGTACTTTACTCCACTACTTATTTTTCTGACGACTTTTTACTTTCTACTTCTTACATGTTGAACTCAAATACCTGTACTTTCTACTTCTTACATGTTGAACACAGATACCTGTACTTTCTACTTCTCACATGTTGAACTCAAATACCTGTACTTTCTACTTCTCACATGTTGAACACAAATACTTGTACTTTCTACTTCTTACATGTTGAACACAAATACCTGTACTTTCTACTTCTTACATGTTGAACTCAAATACCTGTAAAATACCTGTACTTTCTACTTCTTACATGTTGAACTCAAATACCTGTACTTTCTACTTCTTACATGTTGAACTCAAATACCTGTACTTTCTACTTCTTACATGTTGAACCCAAATACCTGTACTTTCTACTTCTTACATGTTGAACCCAAATACCTGAACTTTCTACTTCTTACATGTTGAACTCAAATACCTGTACTTTCTACTTCTTACATGTTGAACTCAAATACCTGTACTTTCTACTTCTTACATGTTGAACCCAAATACCTGAACGTTCTACTTCTTACATGTTGAACTCAAATACCTGTACTTTCTACTTCTCACATGTTGAACTCAAATACCTGTACTTTCTACTTCTTACATGTTGAACTCAAATACCTGTACTTTCTACTTCTTACATGTTGAACTCAAATACCTGTACTTTCTACTTCTTACATGTTGAACTCAAAGACCTGTACTTTCTACTTCTTACATTTTGAACACAAATACCTGTACTTTCTACTTCTTACATGTTGAACTCAAATACCTGTACTTTCTACTTCTTACATGTTGAACTCAAATACCTGTACTTTCTACTTCTTACATGTTGAACTCAAATACCTGTACTTTCTACTTCTTACATGTTGAACTCAAATACCTGTACTTTCTACTTCTTACATGTTGAACTCAAATACCTGTACTTTCTACTTCTCACATGTTGAACTCAAATACCTGAACTTTCTACTTCTTACATGTTGAACTCAAATACCTGTACTTTCTACTTCTCACATGTTGAACTCAAATACCTGTACTTTCTACTTCTTACATGTTGAACTCAAATACCTGTACTTTCTACTTCTTACATGTTGAACTCAAATACCTGTACTTTCTACTTCTCACATGTTGAACTCAAATACCTGTACTTTCTACTTCTTACATGTTGAACTCAAATACCTGTACTTTCTACTTCTTACATGTTGAACTCAAATACCTGTACTTTCTACTTCTCACATGTTGAACACAAATACCTGTACTTTCTACTTCTCACATGTTGAACTCAAATACCTGTACTTTCTACTTCTTACATGTTGAACTCAAATACCTGTACTTTCTACTTCTTACATGTTGAACTCAAATACCTGTACTTTCTACTTCTTACATGTTGAACACAAATACCTGTACTTTCTACTTCTTACATATTCTATTAATATAAAGGGAGGTCAAGTACTCTTTAAAACAGCTGCTAGCTATGGGTACTTTTTACTGAAGTACATTTCAAAGCCCTCTTTAGTCAGTACTTCTACTTTTACCAGAGTATCTTTAAACACGAGTATCTGTACTTCTACTTGGGGAAAGGATGTGTGAGTAGTCAGAGAGCTGAGACAGGAAACAGGAAATGACATCATCGGCAGCTCGGTAACAGTTGTGCCAGGGAGAGAGTCGGAGGAGGAAGGAAAGAGAAGAGAGGCTCCACCTCGACTCCATCAACACTATTGTTCTCATCTGTTCTGCTGCGACGCGCGGTCCCTCCTCGAGCTCCCAACACTGAAGCCAACACAAGCACTCTCAGTCGTCTCTCAAGTGGTCCGGCACCAGTTGGTGGGACGCTTTAATCCCACAGACTGCTAAGTGCCCCGATAAGCATTCCTCTGTTAGTCATCTTGCAATCTACTTATTTCTAAAAAATAGTTATCAACGCAATAATTTCATTTTGTCGTAATGTACAATACATATCATATTCATTGTTCATTTAAATGAATCTCTTATTGTATAGTTATTTATCATTTTTAACTGTATCCTTGATTGTGTGAATCTGTGCCGTCCTGTTTTTCATTCTAACCCTGTTGCTGTTAAACTACTGCATTTCCCCACGGGGATTAGTAAAGGTCCATCTTATCTTATTTACATGTATATTTCAGGCGTGTGGCGCAGTGGATTGTGCGTTGGTGTTCTGATCAGGTTCAAACCCCACTGCAGTCAGCATGTCGTTGTGATGACACTTCACCCAAAGTGCTCCTGTGGGGATTGCCCTCAGTATGTAAGTCTCTTTGGATAAAAGCGTCTAACAAGTGACATGTAATGAATCAGGTGGTCCTTAGGGCCATGTACATTTTCAAATTCATTTATTTTAAGCTCCAACCGACGGAATTTGTTATGATAGTCAAGGAAACTCTCCTGGTGAAGGTTTGCTCTCAATCTGACAACATGTACCCCTCCCTCGTCAACCTGGGCTGCCACACCAGCAACACATGGAGAGTTTTCTTGACTAATAGGATGAATTCTGGGGGTTGGACTTTCCCACTTTCAATTGTAAGGACCACCCTACTGTATATAGACTTTTTGCACTACTTTTTATTTAAAAAAAAACCTGGACAGGCTCCAGTATGTCCAACACTGTGCTGCTAGGGTACTCACGCACACAAAGCCGTGGCAGCACATCACTCCCACCCTCATCCACCTCCACTGGTTGCCGGTCAAGTCCCGCATATCCTACAAAGTCCTCCTCCTGACCTACACGTCCCTCCATGCCCTCGCCCCCCAGTACCTATCGGACATCCTTCGCCCACATGCCCCACCCCGGAACCTGCGGTCCTCAGACTCTGGCCTGCTCACCACCCCCCCGCACCAAACTGAGAACCTTCGGGGACAGAGCCTTCAGCGTGGCAGCCCCCCCCCCTCTGGAACGCTCTCCCTGCGGAGCTTCGCAACATCCCCACGCTCGACGCCTTCAAAGGGCCCTCAAGTCCCAACTGTCTGCCAAGGCTTTCGGCCCCTAAATCAATCTGTTGTTTCGTCTGTCTGACTTTTGTTTTGTTATGTTTTTGTTTGCCCTACTACTTGTAAAGCGACCTTGGGTCCCTTGAAAGGCGCTATATAAATCAAAGCTATTATTATTATTAGAAGATTTTCAATGCCATTTCTATACTTTAATTTTCTTGAATTTGATTGGTCCTTTCTTCTCTGCACTTCAACAACAGACAGGAGAACGTCCTCCGCCAAAACACACACGTTATCTCTTGAGCTTCACGAAAGAACAAAACCAGCATGTTCACATTATGAGACATGTCGCTCCTCGAGGATAATGTTAACCATTTGGTTCGCTACTTACTGATATCTCAACTTCTTTATTAGCTGATCCAAGTTAGCGCCCTTCGAAGCTGCACTGTGCCCAATCTGAACACCTTTCGATGGCAGGAAGGGATATCCAAGGATCAGGCCACTTTGTCCTTTGAGACTTCCAGGACCTCAACCTCACTGGACCTTATTGGTGAGGGAGATACCAAGTGTACTAACCCTCCTTACAAGAACTCCTACAAGACATTATTCTAAACCAGGGGTGTCAAACTCAAGGCCCGGGGGCCACATTCGGCCCGCGACTTCATTTTACGTGGCCCCACAAGAGCTTGCAAAGAATATAATATGTTTATTATACGGTTACATGCTACAGAAGCACGTTGCCCATAAACTACATGTCCCACAATGCATCTCAAATATGACTTTTTTCTCAGAATTTGCCTTTTTTTCTTCAAAATATGCATTTTTTCATAGAATCCCTTTTTCTCAGAATTAGATTTGTATTTCAAAATGTCACTTCCATTTCTTTTTACTCCAGAATTTGGCTTTTCTTTTTAAATCATTTTGGGACATACGCACTGAAAAGACTTGCAATTATTTGCCCTAGACTTCTGCTTTCAGACGTAGTTAATTATGAAGTTATTACCCTATCCGATGATAATCCAATGCAGAGGCAATAACATTATTTTATATATATGATATATTTATATATGTATTTTTATATAGTCTTAAAGTTACAACCGGCCCTTTGAGTGCAACCATAATGCTGATGTGGCCCGCGATGAAATTGAGTTTGACACCCCTGTTGTAAACGATGACAGATTCTACAACCTGTACACGTCTCTTCAACAGCACGATAACAGCTAAATGCAAACACTTTAAAGTTACCAGTAAGCACCATGATCTGAAGTTGTCATGCCAACCATCTGACAATTTGTACTTAGCAACACTACAGAGTAAGACAACTCCCTGAAACCAAACCATCAGAACGCAGAACAGATCCGATCAACACTGAGACCAAGGAGGTACGAACATGTTTCCTACTTCTTGCCGTTGACATTTGAATCAAGCGTGTTCAATTCTGTCCTCAATAAGTGACGACCGTATAACTGTAGAATGTACCTGCGTGAGGGCTGAGCACTCCACGTATTTCACAGCCTTGAGGTCTCTCGCCAGTTTCTCAGCCGTCTCCGGAGTGATGGGCTTCTGCTTGTTCTTGGCCAGCTTCTCTATAGTGGAGGGGTCATCCCGCAAATCAATCTGAGTCCCAACGAGCAGGAAGGGGGTCTTTGGACAGTGGTGGGTGATCTCTGGAACCCACTGGAGACACACACAAAGGGTTAATGCAACATGCTGTTTCGCAAGATCGACTTTCCTTCAACACTGACTGATCAGCTGTCCGGGAGTTCAATCTCAATCTTTATTTATTTACATAGCACATTTCAAACGACCGCAGTTGACCAAAGACAATATAACATCACACAATAGGAGTAAAATAATAACACAATAACTAGAAACATATAAACCGAAATGATAAACCGTTTTCCCCTTTTCAACAGGGTGTCCTCGTCCAGTAAATCTGTTCTCCTCTGCACAGCTACACATGTGTTTAGGCTTTATTTCCATCTGTGTTACTGAATTGATTTTTTGGCCATGGCTGAGAGGAGCTGTTAAAAGCTCAAAACACTGCTAACACTGCAGTACAGCAGCAGGTAGCTTTGGATTTTAGAATATGTTCCAGCTGACATTGAACATTGTTAGCATTTCAAACCGTATAGGCCAGATTAGATTTTTTACCAAACATATGATTTGACTGAAGTCCTGACCACTCCCAGTGTTTCCCATACATTGATTTAATAATAATAATAATACATTGCATTTCAAAGCGCTTTTCCAGGTGCTCAAAGACGCTTTACAGCGGTGATAAAATAACATTTAAAAGTTATTAGAACAGCAACACAGCATAATTCACAGATTAAAAGCCAGTCTGAAGAGGTGTGTTTTGGTCAGTGTTTTGAAAGGGGGGGGGAGTCGGTGCGGTCTCTGATGTGTTGTGGGAGGGAGTTCCAGAGGGTGGGGGCAGCGATGGAGAAGGCTCTGTCCCCCCCAGAGGGTGGGGGCAGCGCGGAGAAGGCTCTGTCCCCCCAGGGTGGGGGCAGCGATGGAGAAGGCTCTGTCCCCCCCAGAGGGTGGGGGCAGCGATGGAGAAGGCTCTGTCCCCCCCAGAGGGTGGGGGCAGCGATGGAGAAGGCTCTGTCCCCCCAGAGGGTGGGGGCAGCGATGGAGAAGGCTCTATCCCCCCAATGGGTGGGGGCAGCGATGGAGAAGGCTCTGTCCCCCCCAGAGGGTGGGGGCAGCGATGGAGAAGGCTCTGTCCCCCCCAGAGGGTGGGGGCAGCGATGGAGAAGGCTCTGTCCCCCCAATGGGTGGGGGCAGCGATGGAGAAGGCTCTGTCCCCCCCAGAGGGTGGGGGCAGCGATGGAGAAGGCTCTGTCCCCCCCCAGAGGGTGGGGGCAGCGATGGAGAAGGCTCTGTCCCCCCAGAGGGTGGGGGCAGCGACGGAGAAGGCTCTGTCCCCCCAGAGGGTGGGGGCAGCGATGGAGAAGGCTCTGTCCCCCCAGAGGGTGGGGGCAGCGATGGAGAAGGCTCTGTCCCCCCAGAGGGTGGGGGCAGCGATGGAGAAGGCTCTATCCCCCCAATGGGTGGGGGCAGCGATGGAGAAGGCTCTGTCCCCCCAGAGGGTGGGGGCAGCGACGGAGAAGGCTCTGTCCCCCCAGAGGGTGGGTTCAGCGATGGAGAAGGCTCTGTCCCCCCAGAGGGTGGGGGCAGCGATGGAGAAGGCTCTGTCCCCCCAGAGGGTGGGGGCAGCAATGGAGAAGGCTCTGTCCCCCCAGAGGGTGGGGGCAGCGATGGAGAAGGCTCTGTCCCCCCAGGTTCGGAGCTTGGTTTTCTTTATCTGTGGCGGCCCGCTGTGGGCTGACGATCGGAAGGTTGCGAGTTCAAATCCTGCCCTTGAGTAAGGCTCTCAGCCCTCGGTTACTCCAGGGAGGACGTGCCTGTGATCGGTCGTCGTAAGTCGCTTTGGAATAAGGCGTCTGCTAAAGGCCTGAATTGTAAATAATAATAATAATAATAATAATTTAAATTTATATAGCGCCTTTCACGAAACCCAAGGACGCTTTACAATGAGAAGTGACAAAACAAAAAGGTAATAATAAACATACAGAGCAATAGCAGGAAATAATATAATAATAATAATAAATGATATTTCTGGGAGAATAAACCCCACAGATCCTCAACTCCGGTGTTTCACTCGTTAACAACGCCCCACAGAGCAACATTGTATTATCTTATTTGAGGGGGGGGGTGGATGCGTGGACCACCCGAATAGGTTAAGGGGCATTTGGCTTTTCTTTCTTTGTGCGGTGCCCCCACAAAAAGAATCAAATTCTGTGGGAAACACTGCACTCCGTAATGTTCTATTGTTCGTACTATTTACTGTTTCAGGCATTTCAGACTGACTTAAGATGCACAATGACCATGTCTTGGAAAAACACTAATTCTTTGCTGCCAAATGTCAATAACAAATATATTACAACAAAATAAAAATGTTAGCATTCATAAAAGGCAGTGAGCAGCTCTAAAAGAATACAACATGTGCTATTCAAAAGAAAGAGAGATGAACCTTATAAAAGCTGCTAATGACAAATCAACTTTAAATATCCTTAATAATTCTGTGTATTTGGAGATATAAGAACGAGTGTATCCATATTTCATCGGAAAAAGAGAAGTAGCTCTGAAAGGAATGGCTCGACTCACCTTTTCTTTGACGTTTTCAAAGGAGGAGGGGGACACGACGGAAAAGCAGACGAGGAAGACATCTGTCTGCGGATAACTCAGAGGTCGTAACCTGTCGTAGTCTTCCTGACCTGGAGACACCACACACAACATGTTTAACTCACCGTCTTGTTTCCAGCACTCTGATAATAATAATAATAATAATAACGCTTTATTTATGCAGCTCAAGTGCTTTACAAAATGACACATCGCAAGTTGAAAACAAAGAACAAGAACTTTAAAAGGTACATGTAGCAACATATAACATGTTATCAGGTCCATAGACACGAGGAGAGAATGGTTTCTCTGACAGATAAGACTCAAGACGACCGATGCAACAATATTAACTATAAATATTACCGTACTTTTCGGACTATAAGCCGCGACTTTTCCCCCCATTGTTTGTGTACCGCTAACGGCCACTAGGGCACCTCCTGAATCTATGGATTTTACAGGTAACATGAACCACCTTTAACTCTACGGGCTCTAGGACCGCTCGGCGCCCGCCTCCTTTAAGCGGCGGGCTCCAGCAGGAAAAGCTGGAGGCCGGAGAAGAGTGAGACAGGTAGCGCGCCAAAGTGAAAGTGGAACCGAGAGACAGAACGAGAGCAAGACAGACGGACAGTTCAGCTGCTGCGGCTCATATGACGGCGCGCTTTATAGTCCGGAAAGTACACTAAATATAAAACCCCATAAAACAAAGTGAACATCAAATAAAAAGATTAAGACCTATAAAATAAATTAAAGGAAGGTAAATAATAGAGACTAAAATAACATTTAAAGTGGAGGGTTGCTAATACAAAGCTAATCTAAAAGGATGTGTCTTTAGCCCTTCAGTTGTCATATCAACTGGATGATGAACAGTACAGAAGTGCAGATGAAAATAAGACGCACGTACCTGCTGTATCAAACAAGCCCAGAGTGTAGGGCTCGCCTCCGATCATTACAGTTACAGCATAATTATCAAACACCTACAGAAACACAGATCGAAACCAACGCTTAGCGACATCTCAAGTGTGAAATATGGAAACATTAAACTTGAACAAAAGCTTTATTGACATTGTCTATCTTCACAGTCTTCTGTATATTTGTCTTTCTCTGTAATGCGTGTTTATTACTATTTCTATTTCGACATGTTTCTATTTTAGAATTGTTTATTCCTACTCTTAATTTGTTATTGTGTGCAATGCCTTGTTTTGTTTTATGCTGCAACAACAACTGCAATGGCATCCAAGGTTTCCTCCTGCCACTATAGAGCGGGGCTGACGACACGCTCTCCAAAGCAATAAGCAGCCGAAGGGTTTCAGTTTTAATTTATTAACAAAAAGCTATTGATTTAAATAGACTCAAAATAACAAATCTAAATCAATATTTCGGCGATATGCTTTCTTATATAAACTATACTTTGCAGTCCAATTTGCAACACCGACTTCTGTTTACAATTTGCGGTCGAAAAACTGTCCGGCTCCCCGTCTCATCGGGTCTCAGAGCGTCGCGGCTGTCCTCAATTAGCTCACTTGAATAAACACCGGAAGGTTCCAAATGGATTTAAAATAAACAATCATTTCAGCAAAAGATATTCACCATATAAATCCTTTTCCATCGTTAATTCATTTATCAAATCATGAAGCTAAATAATAACGTTGACTTCATTGTGGCTCTAACAACAACAACAACAAAAATTCCCAAATTTGGATTAATAAAGTAAATATTATCTTATCTTGATATTGAAAAGACATATTTGTAATACATATAAATATGTCATTATACAGTCTGTGGTCAGGCTGTGCAGCATTATCCATTTAAAGGCTAAAAGATATAAAATCAAATGTATTTTTTTGTGAAATGTGACCTGTTTTAACCCCCTGAAGGATTCCTGATTAACATGGTTACCTTGGTTACTGATTGGCTAATGGCTACACAAGACAACACATCGTTATGACATCATAAAGTGGCCACAATCTGATCAGCTCCTTTTCAGACAGGTTTTTATAGAAATAGATCTAGGACAAAAAGTGTCTTTCCACAGAGGGGACACATGTGGATGTAGAAGAGACATGAAGAAGAGGGGACACATGTTGATGCAGAAGAGACATGGAGAAGAGGGGACACATGTTGATGTAGAAGAGAGATGGAGAAGAGGGGACACATGTTGATGTAGAAGAGACATGGAGAAGAGGGGACACATGTTGATGTAGAAGAGACATGAAGAAGAGGGGACACATGTTGATGTAGAAGAGACATGAGAAGAGGGGACACATGTTGATGTAGAAGAGACATGAAGAAGAGGGGACACATGTTGATGTAGAAGAGACATGGAGAAGAGGGGACACATGTTGATGTCAGAAGAGACATGAGAAGAGGGGACACATGTTGATGTAGAAGAGAGATGGAGAAGAGGGGACACATGTTGATGTAGAAGAGAGATGGAGAAGAGGGGACACATGTTGATGTAGAAGAGACATGGAGAAGAGGGGACACATGTTGATGCAGAAGAGACATGGAGAAGAGGGGACACATGTTGATGTAGAAGAGACATGGAGAAGAGGGGACACATGTTGATGTAGAAGAGACATGAAGAAGAGGGGACACATGTTGATGTAGAAGAGACATGAAGAAGAGGGGACACATGTTGATGAAGAAGAGACATGAAGAAGAGGGGACACATGTTGATGTAGAAGAGACATGAAGAAGAGGGGACACATGTTGATGCAGAAGAGACATGGAGAAGAGGGGACACATGTTGATGTAGAAGAGACATGAAGAAGAGGGGACACATGTTGATGTAGAATAGACATGAGAAGAGGGGACACATGTTGATGTAGAAGAGACATGGAAGAGAGAGAGGGGACACATGTTGATGCAGAAGAGACATGAGAAGAGGGGACACATGTTGATGCAGAAGAGACATGAAGAAGAGGGGACACATGTTGATGAAGAATAGACATGAAGAAGAGGGACACATGTTGATGTAGAAGAGACATGAAGAAGAGGGGACACATGTTGATGTAGAAGAGACATGAAGAAGAGGATTTTGCACAATAGGTGACCTTTAAAACACACTTACCGTAGGAACATATTCAGAGGGGAACTTGTTCGTGGTGTAGGAGATGAGCAGGCATGTTTTACCCACGGCTCCGTCCCCCACGACAACACACTTTATGGTCTGCATGGCTGTGATGTACAGTCTTCACTGCTCATTCAAGATCTGGAAGAGAAAAACAAACATACAACGAAACTCCATTAGTTTATGCCAACAGGACAACAAATACCCCCCGCAGCCTTTTGAGCATTGACCCACTTCTCCATTCACACATTAGGGCTTTGGGACCGTATCGCTTCTATGCAAAACGAAATATTCTAGCTGAAACACTGTCAAAGATATCGCCAGAAACGTAAACAACCGCGGCGAAAATTAAGAATATAGCAATCGTCGCTTTCACACCAAGTACTTTGCCGTACTTGCCCCCGGTACTTACTCCCGCCGACCTCTTTAGTCCCGGAACTGCCCTATTAAAATCGCGTTCCCACCGGAATAAGTCCCTGGGGGAGGATTAGGCAAATGAAGCCGCTGACGTCACTCCTTCTTCTTCTGCGTTGGGTTTACTGGCAGGCCGCAAACAACTTCAGCGTATACTGCCACCCGGAGTCCCGGCTAAATCGCCAGAACGCCGACGCCTCCTCATCTCCACCATGTTTTCTTTTGTGTTGCCATAAGTTAGTCTCTCTGCGTTGGTGCGCTATGCTAATGCTAATAATGCTAATGCGAGCAAATAAAATGGCGGCTTCGCAAAACTTTTCCCAATTTTACGGGGTGTGGTTTGCAATCCGCCCAGCCAATCAGAAATTGGAACCTCTTCCTCCCCAGGAAAGCACCACCTCTCTAGCAGGGACTGAAAAGGGGGTGAAACGGTTCTCATGAACTGGGTTCTAGTTCCAGATCTTTTTGGTGTGAACGCAAAATCCCAGGAACTATCGGAACTATACTATAAGTACTCCGGTGTGAAAGCGCCTAATAAGGAGTTTTGTTTTGAAAATCAAACAAGGTTTTGTATTTTCAGCCACTGCCCTACGCTGGACGCTGTCATAATAGCTATTAGGAATAACGGTACTTGTGGGTTATCTGTCGAAACTCTTTCCACCTTTTTCACAAATACAGATGTGTGTTATGTCGCGATTTTCACAAAAATATCCTATCCCTAACCCTCTCTAAAAAAGGGCGTATTTAGAGAGTCTGAAAACAACAACAAAAAGTGGCGACAGATAACCTGCAAGTGGACACGCGATGCAGATCGAGTCATTTGGCTCAGTGAGCAACAGGAACGTTTATAACGAATGTATGTGTTTTATTAGATCAATTATGCATGTCTTAATTTGTACTGTAGTGGACATTTTGTCTAATGAGAGACTGAGGCGGAGACAAACCAATTTTCTGGGGGAGACCGTGGAAAGCACCAAATGGCATGTTCATTAGTTGTCGATGACAAACTGTTCTCGTTACTATGGAAAGGACTCGGGCGTTAATCTGGAGGTTGAGGGGACCCAGGCCTCGAGTAGAATCATTATCTACTTGACATAGGAGTGTTTATGGGGAGATAACCCTGTCCACTCGCAGATTGATAGTCAGACCTCTGTGATAAACCTCAGGGTCAATGGAGCTGTCCAGATGGGGCTGAGGGGGTGAGGGGCTGAGGGGGTGAGGGGGTGAGGGGTTGAGGGGTTGAGGGGGTGAGGGGTTGAGGGGTTGAGGGGTTGAGGGGGTGAGGGGGTGAGGGGGTGAGGGGTTGAGGGGGTGAGGGGTTGAGGGGTTGAGGGGTGAGGGGTTGAGGGGCTGAGGGTTGAGGGGCTGAGGGGTTGAGGGGCTGATGGGGTGAGGGGACCCACAGTTGAAGAACCACAAATCACCCAGTGTAAATAAACGTACTTCACACAAATGCATTGCACACTTTGTGGCCGACTTGTATGGTGCGTCAGGATAAAGAAAATGGGGAGTGAAAGGTCTAAATGCTGGAGAGAGAGCATGTGATCTTCAGCAGCACATTTAAGAGGGTTTTATATTTTCAGATAATAAAGCGTTGAACTCAAAACAGTCTCATTACGATTAAGCTCAAGGCTTCAACGAGCTCAACCAGCTCACAGACATTGACTTGTTTCTTAGGCCAAAGACAACGAAGCTAAAAGACAGATGGAGCAGGAACGCCACACTATATATATATATTCAAATTAAGCATATTAAACCGGGCCTGGCCGTGCTGTAGTCATTTCATCAGATGTGTTTTGTTTTTTTTACAAAAACATTGCAGGAGGTGACAAAAAAACACTAAATATCTCCGAGAAAGAAATAGAAGTGACATTTTGAAATAAAAATCTAATTCTGAGAAAAAGGGATTCTATGAAAAAAGGCATATTTTGAGAAAAAAAGTCATATTTGAGATGCATTGTGGGACATGTAGTTTATGGGCAACGTGCTTCTGTAGCATGTAACCGTATAATAAACATATTATATTCTTTGCAAGCTCTTGTGGGGCCACATACAATGAAGTCGCGGGCCGAATGTGGCCCCCGGGCCTTGAGTTTGACACCCCTGGCCTACAAGAAACCTTAAAAGGACTTCTTTCAAGAAGACGTATTACAGTAGGAAATAGTTGTTGCTATAACACGAGCGGCGGTTCTGGTCTTTGTGTCCCATTAAGCCGTGACGGTGAACCGGCAGGAAAATACCCCGACCATGAAAGATAAGTCAAATTGAAAAGCTGCCTTCCGTGCCTTAAGCAAGTCTTTGTGTTTAAGACTGTTGGGACAATTAATCTGAACCTCTCACTTGGTTACCCACACCTGTGCTTTTCATGGCACAGAACCATGGAGTAAATGTGATCTTATTTATTGTGTTTATCTTGTGTCGGCTAAAGCTGCTCCATTTACTGGTTTTGTGACAGTTCATCGATGGGGACTGTCCACGACACGATAAATAAATAAACTAAACGTTTTGTTTTTTTAAAGTGGCAGACACAAAAGAATGAGAGAAATCTGATCTTAAATCTGTGTCTATTCCATTGTCATGCATCCTGACGCTTTGTGCATTTAGAGACAGCGCGCTGTATGTCGTATGTGGACCACAGTATTCCCCCGTTTCTCCTCCACGCGTTTGTCAGAGCCAAGCCACTGCAGCGCTCTGCAGCGCTCGCAGGCCGTGGGGGTGGGGATGCCGTTGAGAAAAGGAGGAGGAACAAAAATGCAGGGCACCGAATGTTACGGTTCATCAAGGGAACAAAACACAGGTTGATGTCCGTCAGACGCTCGGGGAATTCTCCTGGAGGAAGCTGAGGGGAATGCAAACCCTCTGATACTTCCTACAACTCTTTGTTTGTATTTGTGTTTACTTGCTCTGTTGGAGGAGCCTGGGACCTGAGATGTTCACTGTCATATCCACACTGTAGCTTTGCACACATGACAAAAAAAGCCTTGGATCTGAAGGTAAACTTTCAATGTAACCAACTAGTGCAAGAAGTGGTGGTGGCCGTATACTAAACACTAATGTATGTATGGCCTAACTGCTTCTGGTGATGTTCAACTGATAGATTAAACCGGTGGAAGAAGCCTCGACTGAAGCATAGACTCAACAGCCTTGACTAAGAGCCCATTTCTTTACTGAGCAAACTGCGCAGCTATGATGGAAAACGACAGATGTGAAATGGTTAAAGCATGCCCCTCAATAATCAACAATGCAAAGTCAAGCTCACTAGAATAAGCCCAAATAAGACTCGTTACTGTGCCAGAAATCAAACTGCGTAATGTATAAGATTGCTGGGTTTTATAAGCGTGGGGAAAAAGTCCATTCGTGTCAAACCAAGATTTTGAACTGATCGACAACTTCAAATTGTTATTTTTGTTTCTGCACTGAAACTCCATATGGAAGCTACAGTAATCCCATATGTTAGGTCAAGTTGTGTCGAGCTTTATTCTGTAATCACCAGATCACAATATAATCTTTTTTTAAATTGGCATTGTTTGAGATTCAGAATCAAAATGTTTTTTCCCCAGGGGGAACTTGGGTAAAAGGGCGACTCAAGTCATATTTAAATTGTGTTACAGGCACAATTTAGTTTGAATAATTCTAACTTCTATTCTCAAAACACCGAGAATATATATATAATTTTGAATGACTTAAAAATAGCGAGTTTAATTGATAGATCCTTTTCAATTATAAAGACTGGCATACTTGGACACGCCCCTTTTATTAGCAAACAGCTGACTGTAGTACTTCCTGAATATAGCACCCCTGTTTACTTCATTGAGAATGTATTTAATATCCAGACTCTCATTGAATTGAGAATTAAATAATTCCCCCGAGAATCAAATCAGAAGGTGCCAAAAATATTCAGACTACGTTTCCGTTTCATCTGTATGTCATGTACAGTTTTACACCGACGATGAGGAAAACCTGTGCATACATGCTAACCAGATATGTGTGCTATAAACACTGAATATAACTTTTAAAAATCATCAAATCTGACCCGTGTTCGTGTCTTTTCAAAACCAGATGCTTCTGCTAAACGAGAATCAAATATCACACAGATTCATCCCCTCATGGTCACAGTTTCATTCTCAAATCATCTGTAACATATATTTAGGGATGCCCTCGTGCACAGGCTCGAGAGGGAAATGCTTCAACGTCTGGCTCTTTGAAAGTTGACACACGCATACTTGGAAGTCGGAGAGATAAACCCGAAGCTGTTTTCTTTTGATATATTGACATAACATCCACGACGAGTTGTCCAACGACGCACTTTCTGTTACATTAGGGTCCATTATGACACGACGAACCGTGCGACCACAAGTAGTGTCGGATATTGTTACCGTCAGAGCTGGAAGAAGTACTCAGATCTTGCACTAAAGTAGGAGTACCAGAGTGTAGGAATACTCAGTTACAAGCAAAGTCCTGCATTCAAAATGTCCCTCAAGTAAAAGTACAGAAGTATTCTCGTCAAAATATAGTTAAAGTACCAAAAGTAAAAGTAGTCATTGTGCAGATTGGTCCGTTTCAGAATAATATATGTTTTGATTATAATTATTGATGTGTTTATGAAAGCTGGTAAAGTTGGAACTTATAATCCAGTTGTAACGAAAGTCTGATTGAGGTGCTGATTATATTGTTTATCATTAATCTATATCTGCATGAATCTAAAGGTACTGCATAAAAATATTGGAGTAAAAGTACCCCTGAATTGTAGTGGTGTAGAAGTACACAGCAAGCAAACGTGAAATACTTAAGTAAAGTACCTCAAAATTGTACTTAAGTACAGTATTTTGTTAGTGTAATTAATTACTTTACACCCCTGCCATTCAGCAATGTAAAATCAAATGTTACTCAAGTGAAAGTACAGCAGCAAAATATACTTAAAGTACAGAAAGTAAAAGTACTCATTCAGCAGATTGGCCCATTTCAGAATAATACATATTACATTACACATATTGATGGTTTATTATGTTATCACAGCTGGCAAAGGAGTAGTTTATTTACTTTGTATGCTGCAGGTGTATCTCAACTCTTAATTAAGTGTTTATTATTTGTGCATCAGTAACTAAAGGTTTGAAATATATAATGTAGTGGAGAAATAGCACACTATTTACCCCTGGAGTATAAGTACAAAGTAGCATAAAATGGAAACACTCAAGTACATGTACCTCAAAATTGTACCTAAGACCACTACTTGAGTAAACGTACTCAGTTACTTAATACCATCCACCTAATACGAGTTAATTTCGCAAGATTTGAGGATTACACCTGAGAGTTGGCTACCAATAATGTTGCACAGTAGCTTCAGCTCGGATGCTTCGCTGCTGTATTTCGGCCACATCCCCGGCCTCAATCTGGCCTAATTTCCTGCCGACTGTTTACACGAACAATAAACCAACTCGCTGTCTCTCTTTTAGCCAAGTCAGTGTTGGACACCTTTCACCCAAGCACACAAACCCTGTACTGAAGCAGTAACGTTATCAACGCAGTTTTAAAATATAACAGTGAGTGTTACGCCTTCTTGTTAGCCGGCTAGCTAATATTGCTAACAAAATAAAACCCTCTGCAATGTAATGCTTTACTCATAAGGCTTGTGGATCTCAAATTCTTTCAACAGTCAAGTAACGAATATATTAGACGTTTAATATGGCGTATTAAGGGCTAAAAGATGTGTATTATTAGGTCCAATATTATAGACTGTTTGCTCTTAGATAAATACAGTCCCTCTAAATAAGCTTTCTGGCTAAGCTAACCTTAGCGGATGCTGTAGCTGAATGAGAATTGCAATTTGACAATAACAATCCATGTACAACAGATGTAGAGCATAACGTAAACTAACTGTGTGTTAAAAACTAACCATAGTTATAGCTTCATAACAGAATAAGTACATTTTTCCTTACCGTATCTTCTATTTGTCTCTCTACGCCGGGCGTTGGCAGCTCCGCGCTAGGGGCTTCCCAGTCAACAGTACAGGGGCACGTTGCGTGCCTAGGGATGAACTACGTCATCACGTTGATCGATCGAAATGTATGACTTGTTTTCTCTAACTAGGACGAACAATTTAAAAACAACCAAGCATCGACATGTTTTGAAACCCACGTTGTGAATGAATGCGTCACTATTATATTTATCCTAAAATATATCGATTATAGGCAAATAAGGTACATATGCACACAATGTAATAGATGACATGGTGCTTGTATACAGTATACAGTGCTGATCGTGCATCACAATTTGTGTATTTGATTCAATCTGCTGTTATGCACTAATCTGTTTAACTGGCTTTCCCTGCACCGAAATGCCCATTACTAATCCCCTAAAAAATATCCCCCCTACAAAACAAAATGACTTTTTAAGATCCGTTCAAATAATGTTTTGAATGGTTTTCCTGTTGTGCTTCATTTGGAGCTGGGAGTTTGACCTACTTAAGTACACAATAACCCTGTCTGCCACTAGATGGCACAGTAGCTCACTGATCAAAACCCACGCCAACCAGTTCAATGAATTGAGAAGCAAACTAAGAAAAGAAAACGTTTATTCTCAAAACCATTTTGTAGACAGAAACACAGTATTCATGTTAAACAAACACTAACATACTCAACACCATTTGCAAAAAAAAAGGAAAACATTTATATATCGAAAGGTACGATGGATGTGTAGGCCTCTCCGTTATCCTAGATGGTCACACTCTGCAGTAAGGTGATGTTGTCTCCTTTCAACATGATCCTCCCTGGGAGACAGAAACACAAGCGGAGACGAGTCAGGAGAGACAGATGATGGACGAGGAGACACACATTTACTTTGGGACAAAACACACTAATGGCGCATTTCCACTGCAGGGCCTCGCAGGGCCTGCACGGCTTAGTACGGTATGGCTTGGCCTCGTTAGGCCTGGCTCACTTTATGCTGCGTTTCCATTACAGTTTAGGAACTGGGGCAGTAACTATAGTAACGCAGTGTAGGCGGAGCCGTGACGTCATCTTCAATGCGAACACAAAACCAACATCAGCCCTCAGAGCTCACAGCTCATATCTGTTCAGAAACTAGACTGAAGTGAAACAAGTACAAACCACAGACCGCCTGTTTCATGGCGAATACAGGCGCTGGTTTGTTTATGTCTGTAGGCCGTTGCTGTGAGTGTGGACGGTCGGAGCATATACTACGTTAGCTTAGCCAATCTCCATTCAGAAAACACGCATTTTAAAGGTTTCTCGCCTGCCGTCTGTCTGCAGTCTTGTCAAAGCATTAATTCATGGTTGTTACTAACCGGTATCAGTGTGTTGTTACTTCGGCATCATTTTGAAACGTGTGTTACAATTAAATCACGGTCAGATATGTTCATCTTGTTGTAGTTGTAGCCCCCTTGCCAGCGGTTCTCTCTCTAGTATAGCATACTCAGCCCGACTCATCCTGGTTGTTGGCCCGGAAAGAACCTCGATTTCTGAGGGCCAGAAAACTGTCAAAAAGTACCCGTTAGCTGGAACTACGCCGAGTGGAAACGCAACAAAAAACGGACCGGGCACGGCGCGCTTAAACCGTGCTGCAGTGGAAATGCGTCTTAAGTGCGCCTGTGCTTTCGCTGTCCCACATGCCAAGAGGTCTTGGGGGGAAAAGGTATTTTTCCCACATGTTTTCTACTCTTACCCAGCGGCTTCCTGTTCTTAGTCTTCATGTGGACCTCCTCGGCATCATCCAGAACCAGGTTCATGTACTCATCGAAACCCTAAAAGAGAGAAGACGGTGAGGCCAAAAGTTCAATTACATTACAAGCCATTTGTATGTCGCTCAGTGTCGGACAGATCTCATTCATTACCATAGAACTCAGAGTAAAAAGAAAGCACGGTGCTGATGGCCGACATCAGCAGAAGATATACATTCATACAAAGCAAAAATAGATCAGTTTAAAACGTATTAGGGGATCCCAAAATGATTCAAACATTAATTCAGTTATGTCATAAAGAGTAAATGTACGGAAATGTTTGAGTTTTAATACTTTCTGCATAATAGCTCTTCACTTTCTCTGCATATGCACTTCAGTCCACGGGTGCATCTTGTCATGATAGCCTATCTGTCATGATGTACACATTTACAATCATCAACTCCCCAGTTGTTGGTGTGCAGCTATTGTCCGTGTTGTCTGCGGCAATGTTTAAAAAAACACATCGCTTGTCTCCTTAACCATTTTTGAGTGTTTCTTTTAGTGATTAAACATTCAAGTACAATTTGTATCATTTATTGTCGAATTCCAAGTGTACATGAAATAATTAATTCACCTTCTATTCTAAAACAATATTCAAGGAACTACACATATAAAGACTAAACCCAGAATGTAATTCAATGTACAGGAGATGGGGATCTGTGCAAAGTCACATGCAGACGGTTTATCTGCGTGTGTGTGTCTGTGTGTGTGTGTGTGTGTGTGTGAGGCAGTGGACTCGAGTTTACAAATAAATTGATTATAGAGAATAAGTCAGTAACCAGAAATTGCTACAAGAAGACATTCTTACTCAAACATTTGAACACATCATTTAGTTTTCAATGTAATCAAGATTGATATACATGTAAAATGTACCAAACATTCTTACACACTGAAACACCTCCAGAGTCCACCCACCATAATATGACAATCCTGTGGGGAACTGTGGGTCCATCGAGTCGGCATAATCCAAGCTATCCACTTTAGTGCAGACTAGGGCTGTCCCGAATACCATTTTTTCGGGCTCTGGATATTCGGTACTTATCAGAAGCGAATATCCGTGTGCGTATTAATCAGCGCGTGTATTTCGGTTTATTCACGGCATTCATTTTGTTGTTTTATAGTAATTTGTTCATTTATGTAACCCAATTTGTGTTCTTTGAAATTGAAACGGATATTGCATTGTGTTTGTTATTTTCGTTGCAGTTGTGTATGTCTTAAAGGTGTGGGTAGGTAACTTTGGAGAAACCAGCTCGAGTGCGCTAGAATTTGAAAATACACAGCCGGATAAAATCTGCCACTTCCTCACAGAGCCCCTCCTCCAACACACACGAACGTGCACATGACCAATGAGGGCACGAGATCAGTGTGTGCCCCGATGGAAGGCTGACAGGCAGGTCGGCCGTCCAGTTACTTTAGCCGGCTCAGATGATTGGTCGTGCTTTTTACAGCACTACGGCTTCCACAGATGATGTTTTTTTATGGATTTGTTGTCAAAGCACTTCAGATATTCATTGCTATCGGGACGTTGAGAGCATTCCATGGAATATAACTAAAAGTGTATCTCAAGCCGGTTTCTCAAACTTACCTACCCCACCTTTAAGTGTAATTTGGCTTAGCTTCGTATTTTGTCTGGACATGCTTTTATTTTGAAGGAGAGGTAGCGCTGTTGACAGGAAGTTGTTGTTGCTATGGAAACAACGTGACTGATATTAACAGAGAAAAGGTAATATCAACATATAAAGACGGAGAAAGTAAACAATAAAGTGTATGGTTAAGTGTTAGCACCCCCCCCAAAGAGGCACAAGCTCTTACGTTGATATTGGAGATTTCAATCAATTCAATTTGGCAGCAGCAGTGCAGCCAAAAAAAACGAAAATCCAAATAACGAAATTGAAACCCTTATAGTACTCCAACGAACGAATATTCGGGTACAGCCCTAGTGCACATGGTCTTAGAATCTTCTTCAGACCAATCAGCCAACTAACTAAACCTATTACCATACAATGTCCATTTGCCCCATGTTAATGAAATGAAACTATGTGCAATATATACCCGGCTGCTGAATCCTCAGAACTGTTACAGGATGTGGTTTTTTTGGTAAATCGTGTAACTTTTTAGGTAACATGAAGCGGCCTTTGGCTCTTTCCTGCTGTCACGATGTACATTTCCCCTCTGCGAGACTAATAAAGGGATTCTGATGACTGTGTGAGAACAATCACTAATGTTGTGTTCAATAGGGCGACTGTGGCTGCGAGGGAGTGCGGTCGTCTTTCAACCAGAAGGTTGTGTGTTCGATCCCAGCCAACAGCCAACATGTCGATGTGTCCTTGGGCGAGATACTTAACCCTGAGTTGCTCCCGATGGCCAACGGTGTGTGAATGTTAGGTCCTAGCGCAAGTGGTACTGCTCTGTGTGAATGTGTGAATGACATGTAGTATGTACAGCGCTTTGAGGGGTCGTAAAGACTGGATAAAGCGCGATATAAGTACAGTCCATTTACCATTTCAAATTCAATAAACAGTCAGGATAACTTACAATAATGCAGCCCTCTATCCGCATGTTCACCTGTTCGTACAACCACACCTGGATCCGTGAGCGCTGCGAATGAGAAGAACATGTTTAATTCAATGTAGTCAAACAATTATAAATAAAATCAGTAATCAAACTATGGAAGATTATTTAAATGAAATACTTACATTTTGAAGGTACCTAAAAATGAGGTTCTGACACTTGGAGTCAAGGAAATTAAAAGGTGTGAAGCAGATACAAACATTAATGCATATTGTCCCTTTGTTGCACTGAACATTATCTCGCCAACGTAAACGGTATTATTGCTTGGTGGCATTACATACTTTCCCACGCTTAAAGTCAACTTAAGAACAACTATAGGTTATACAAGCCAATGTAAAACATAAGATTAGACAGATCTCGAACGAGCAATTTCATTAAAAACTCAATTAGATTATAATCGGGGATGGTGTGATGTAAAAGCAGTGGTGACTGTAATGTATTACACGTGTTTTGCTTCTCTGTACCCACTACAATTCAGATGTGTACTTCTACTCCACCACATGTATTTCAAACCTTTCGTTACTTTGCAGACTTCTTCCCCTTTGTGAAAGTAAGCTAACATTTCCAACATTGTTGACTGCAGTTTAGCGGGTTATGCTAACAAAGTGGACACACACCGGTCGTTTGAAAGAACCAGAACTGATAGCAAAAGCATTTTAAAATAAAGACACATATCATAGTTCTGATACGTTTCTATCACACCCGTACAGCTCGGTTAAAACCGGAGATTAATGACTAGCTTCATGCTAATAAGAACGGTTAGCCTAGCTGCTAACTTACTGTAACAAACAATTAAACGGAAACCAAAAGGATACAATGGGCTGGACCATAACCTTCTGGACCTTCTGTCCTTGTCCCCTGTACGCCATCCTTCCAAGAATATACCGGCGTTAGGTATATGTAAAAAAATTGCACTTTTAAGTAGAGTGCACAACAACGAAACTCTCACGTTGGACGTTAGCTTGCTTTAATGGCGGGTCTTTCTTCCGCGTGTCGTGGTCCGCTGTTAAAAAGAGGTCACATGGTGTAGAGCAGCGCCCCTGTAGGTAGGAGGTCGTTACTGCACACACCTTTTTCTCACTGCAGTACAAATCACATATCCAAAAAATACACATTATAAATTATTCTGGATAAATTAGAATCTTCTATAAAATACCTACAGCAACATAAATATACATATAATAAAGTAGCGGAAACAGAAAGTACATCAATTACAGTTTTGCTAAGTCGCTGTCGTGCAGATTGTCCATGGAGGAAGAAACCCAAACTGTGTATATTAGTACAACAAACATGTTATACACACAAAACCTTTACTTCAAGGTGGGTACATATACAGAGTTATGGTATTACAGGTACAATATTTATCATATAGCCTACACACGTTTTATATTATCAATAGTGGTACCATAAACATGATTTATTAGACAAATGTAATGTGTTTGTTTGATAGATAAAAACATGTTTTATTGCAAAACGTAATGCATTCGTTTGTAAATGGTGTTTTTTTCACTTTTTTCCACTGTGTTTGTTCGTGAATCATAACATATTTGTAAAACTTGTTTAGTTTGTGGAGTTATGGCAGGAAATTAGCTCCATCCATGTTGTTGTAATTCCAAGTAAAAAAGGGCAACATTTTGTTAACAGTGAGTCAATTTCTTCTCGTGAAGGAGACATGTTAAGGGATGTAGTGTACCGAGCAGTTTTCGACAGGTATCGTAATGTTAAGGATTTAGGGCAATGCCGTGCAAATCAACACTCCACTCCACAAGGTGGCAGTACATTCAACTTAATGCAGTTTGATACAAATAAGAAGAAGAGAAACATGGCAGAGAGAAAAGTGGGTGACATCTGTGGCTCCAGCGCTTCAACAACAAGTGATGATCATCCCAAGGACACTCTGGACCTGAAGCCAGAGGATGGAGACCCGGAGAGTCCTGAGGCCCAGAAGGACCAGGACCTCAAAAGCGTCCTGGTCACCAGCGTGTTGAACCTGGAAGAGATTGACGTGGACCTGTACAGGTAGATGTGAAGTTTGGCATAAAACGAAAGTAGTGATGCATTCATATCTTAATGAGATTTTCGTTATTATCACTTTCCTACATTCATACAGCGCTAACGTTCAAGGTCTAATTTCTACTTAGGGACACCCTGGATATCTAAGTGCGCCAAAAGTGGAAGCACTTATTGTCAAAGTCAAAGTAAACTTTATTGTCAATCTTTCAGTTTGTGTGTCTATGGTACAGACAGAGAGATCGAAATACCGTTTCCCACAATCCCGAATACAACAATTACAAATATGGATATTTAGGCCTACCTATACACATTCAACAGACACATGTGTACGCACACATTAAGACCTACATAAAAGCACAACAATCAATACACAAATAACAGTCAGTTCAATATATATTAATAATAATAATACATTTTATTTCGAGGCGCCTTTCAGGACACCCAAGGTCGCCTTACAGTGCATTTAAAAGTTAAAACAGCTAAAACAAAACGGAACACAATGTAATCAAACCGACAAGGCAATACAGCAGCATCAAAGCATAACACAGGCGAGACGAGAGAGTGGAGTGAGAGGGGGGTCTGTGATGGCAGGTTGAATGTGCTTTAGAGCGAGGAGGCCAGTTTAAACAGGTGGGATTTGAATGTCGTGATGGAGTCAGACTGTTTGATGTGTGGAGGCAGAGAGTTCCAGAGCCTGGGTGCGGTGCAGCTCAAAGCCCTGGCTCCCATGGTGCTAAGGCGGGAGGTGGGGACAGTCAGGAGTCCGGCTGAGGATGAGCGCAGGGAGCGGGACTGGGTGTATTCCTGGAGGAGGTTTGAGAGATAGGTGGGGCTGAGGTTGTTGAGGGCTCTGTATGTAAGCAGAAGGTTTTTGTAGATAATCTGGTGCTGAACAGGGAGCCAGTGACGCTGGGTGAGGATGGGGGTGATGTGGTCAGACGATTCGGTACAGGTAATGATCCGGGCAGCCGAGTTTTGAATGATTTGGAGTCTGTTGAGTAGTTTTGTGGGTAGGCCAGAGAGGATAGCATTACAGTGGTCAATCCGGCATGTGACAAATGCATGGACCAGGAGTTCGGTGCTGGGTTGTGAAAGGGATGGGCGGAGTCTGGAAATGTTGCGGATATGGAAGAAGGCAGTCCGGGTGATGTTTTTTATGTGGGGTGCAAACGAAAGGGAGCTGTCCAGGATGACGCCAAGGCTTTTGACTTGGCTGGTGAAGGACACGGGGAAGCCGTCGGTCATGGTGGGGTGTTAGGATTTTGGAGAGGATGTTTTTTGAGCCGATGAGCAGGGCCTCAGTTTTACTACCATTTAGCTTCAGGAAGTTCCTGCTCATCGGCTCCTGATATCCTGGAGGCAGGTGGTGAGGGAGGAGGGCGGTGTTGGGTTTGGTTGAGATATAGACTTGCGTGTCGTCATATTGTGCGTAATGTCCCATATTTCAGGATCATACATTGAATCACTGGATTATTAATACTCTACATTCATGTATTCATCACAGCTGGCCAGTAAAGGTAGTGCTAATGTATCACTTGTATGCTGCTGCTCAATATCTTAACCTACTTTTATTTTCCATATGGTGATTGTTTGTTGTGACGTTTGCACAATATAGGAAACTGTCATCTATCAAATATCTATAAATGCCGCATTATTACTTCAGTTGATGTATATTTCCTTAAAGGTCCCATGCCATGCTCGTGGAGCCTCGCAAAAAAGCATCTCTTATCCTTGTTCCCGTTACAAAGGTAGGATTGTTATGGCTGCTGCATTTAGGCACAGGGGGAAATAATAGCGTATCTCTTACAGCAGAGATGGATAAGCATTCTTCTCTATCTCTCCCCAGAGGGACGCACCACTGGGTTCCCCGCACCCAGCGTCTGTTCGGGGGTCAGATCATCGGTCAGGCCCTCGTAGCTGCTGCCAAATCAGTCGGCGATAATCTCTACGCCCATTCCCTCCACTGCTACTTTGTACGGGCAGGTAAGATGCAGCATTGTGTTAATGGTTTATTTTAATGGTCAGGAAGAGTGCTGACCAACTATATGAAAGGCGGCTCATAAATCCGGCAAGTTATCTTAAATATAATAATTTAAACTACCGAAAAAGCAGTTAGCTGTGACAATGACTTTGCTTTTAAGCATTTGTGTACATCAAAACATCACAACAACAAACATTCCCAACTTCAGATAAATAAATGATGACTAAGCTGTTCTAAATATCCTCATTATATCCATAGAATAAACTGAAACAATTGGCAGTTTTCCCAACAGTAGTTATCCTGTGGACAGTTGTCTTGGTAACTAACAAGTTGATATTATGACTACTTCCCTAAAGGAAATGGACTTATGTAACCGGTCTGTGGGAGCCAGAACTCTTGTTGGTTGCAAAGGGTTCAAATACTTATTTCCCACAGTACAATTCAAATCAATTTTTATCTTTTATATAATGTACATCTCTGGATTTTCGTTTTGATATTCTTACTCTCATTAGTAAAATAAACCTACCATTACAATTATAGACTGTTCATTTCTTTGTAAGTGGGTAACTTACAAAATCGGCAAAGACTTATTTCCTCCACTGTATGTATATTGCACATCATACAATTGAATCGGCGTCTCCTCACAGTTGTATCTGGGTGTGTCTCAGGAGACCCGAAGGTGCCTGTGCTGTACCAGGTGGACCGCATCAGAGACGGACGCAGCTTCACGGTGCGCTCCGTCAGGGCCATCCAGCACGGGCAGCCCATCCTCATCTGCCAGGCCTCCTTCCAGATGCTGCAGCCCAGCCCCCTGCAGCACCAGTTCACCATGCCTGCGGTCCCCCCACCCGAAGACCTCCTCACCGCGGAGGAGCTCATCCGCCTCTATCTCAGGTAAAGATGCTGTCTCAATTACTGAATGTCCTCTTCCAATGAGAGTAGCATGATAACAAAGGTATCAACTGGAGCTGTGAACATGACAGGATGTGAGATGACCTGGAAGAGCATCAGGACTGCTTGAGGCAGATGATAGCTATGTGATGAACATGATGACTCAGCCTCTATGGAGAGAGACATCAAGCATGCTCATTTCTGACGTGGAGAGAGACATCAAGCATGCTCATTTCTGACGTGGAGCTGATCTGAAGGAAACATTGAATACTGCTTTCTACTCCTCCATCTTGTGACTGTGTGACTCTCTTGGATATCAGCATGTGAAGGACGCCGTTTGAGATTTTGAGTAAAGTCAGAATTTTGAGAGAAAGTTAAAAAATATATATTTTGAGAAAAAGTCCCAAAAAATTGAATTTGAGAAAAAAATACATAATTTTGAGGAAAAAGTCAGTGTTGTGAAAATGACAGGATGTGTGATTACAGAGAAGAACCAGAATTCCTCCATCTTGTGACTGAGTAACTCCCTCTCTTGGACATCAGCATGTGAAGGACACTGCTCAGGAACTAGCTGATGCTCTGTATGTGATGACTCCTTCCCTTCTGGAGAGGATCACAGACACGCGGATCCTGAGGCTGAAGCTCGAGCCGGGGACGAGTGAGATTTCTCTAACAGATGCTAAGATAAGTACGGTTGAAAATCCTAAAGAAATCCAATTGAATCAATAAAACTGATGAAGCTCCAGTTAAAGAATCCTACGCGGGGGAAATTAGTCAGAGTCCAAGAGTTTCCTTTTCATACATTTATTTCCATGATCCAATCTCATCAAAGGTGCAATTGCTATTCTTGTCTTGCAGCCTTTCCAATAGCTTGTACTTGAATCACCCTGGTGAAAAACACATGCTTATCCTGGTGCACCAAACCCACCAGCACCTGTCTCCAATGTATACCCATCATCAGCTGGGGTTTTCTATTCTGTTGCGTTTTTACATCATGTCTGAGAGTTTTCCAGTCTGTGGCGATGAGTAAGTTTTATTGTCTCGTGCTTTTACATTTGTTTTGTCGATTTTGTCTAAATGTATTTATGCTGCTCAATATATATGTGTTGATGAACAGCACTTTGGCCAACTCTGTTGTTTTTAAATGTGCTATTTAAATACGATTGGATTGGATCACCTTCACAATAAAGGCATAAACAACTACTTTAATAAAGTAATTGCAATAAATAATTATACCGGTACATTGAATATAAACTAAGACGGTAAGTATCTTAAGATATCAAAATCAATATATAGCGCCAACAACGGTAACAGGAAATGAAGTATTTGGTGTTATTTAATGATCTGCTTTCCTCTCTGTTGCCTCACAGTAAACCGGACCTGGCAGAGAAGTATAAGCTCGGCCTGAACAAACTGCTGGCCATCGAGGTCCCCATCGAGATAAAGCCGGTCAACCCCCCGGTCTTTTACAAAGTCACTGCGAGCGAGCCGAAGAACCTGTTCTGGGTGCGAGCACGAGGATATATCGGTAAAAGGGCTGACGTTGGATATTACAGTTCATCCGGTTGACACTTGTATCCAAAGCGACTTACAGTAAGGGCTATAAACCATCGAGATACAAAGTCGGAAAAAGAAACATGCAGATATGCTACGTCTCTAGTAACCAAGTGATGTACATTTGTGTTTGTGATGCTGGGTTTGGTTTGATGGCCAAGATACAAAGTAGGTGCATCACACATATTGAATAGCATATATACCACTAGCAGTTTATCCCAAAGGTCGCGGATGGGCTTAAACATTTACGCCACATCAAATTCAGTTGTAATACTTTTAATACCTAACATTGTCGGTTACGAATATTTAGATGACACATTTCTTAAGTCACATGCACTCTCTTCACATAGGCAGACATTAGATGTACCACAATTATTTTTTTAAATGTCACTTAGCTCTGTTTACTCCTGTTATCCGGGGACAGAGCCTTCTCCATCGCTGCCCCCACCCTCTGGGGGGGACAGAGCCTTCTCCATCGCTGCCCCCACCCTCTGGGGGGGACAGAGCCTTCTCCATCGCTGCCCCCACCCTCTGGAAGTCCCTCCCACAACACATCAGAGACCGCACCGACCCCCCACTTTCAAAACACTGACCAAAGCACACCTCTTCAGACTGGCTTTTAATCTGTGGATTATGCTGTGTTGCTGTTCTAATAACTTTTAAATGCTATTTTATCAGTTTTATCACCGCTGTAAAGCGTCTTTGAGCACCTGGAAAAGCGCTTTGAAATGCAATGTATTATTATTTATTATTATTATACAAAAACAGTGGTCAAGCATGCCAGGATCAAATTCCACAAGTTGAGTTTTAGGTTTATGACACCAGGCCTTCTTAGTAATACATATATGACCTGTATTTTTTTACTGGAGTCTGGTGAGTCAGTGCTCACTGATGTGTATTGTTGCAGGTGAGGGCAACATGAAGCTGCACTGCTGCGTTGCTGCCTACGTGTCCGACTTCGCCTTGCTGGGCACCGCTCTGCTCCCGTACCCCGGCTACAGAGCTCAGTTTGCCGCCTCGCTGGACCACGCCATGTGGTTCCACAGCACCTTCCGCAGCGACGAGTGGATGCTGTACGAGTGTGAGAGCCCGTGGGCAGGTGAGTGTGTCAGGACCCCCTATTGGGCTTTCTGTCAGAACAACACACATGCGGGTCTTTATCGCTATAGGAACTGTATGACCTATGACCTGGAGATAGTTCTGCAGAGTTTAATTTGAGTTTCATGATTTGCTCAACATTACAGCTTCAAGTAATGGAAACAAATGCTAATGTATTTTAAACCCGTACAAAGAATTTGCTTTGATGTAAAATGTCGAATTCATAAATACAGTGAAGGGAATTAATTTGTTTAAATGTATAACTATTTCAAGCCACTATAAACAAATATACACCAAAAGTAAGTGTACCGTTATATGTGCAGCATAGCATAACTCCAGATCGAGTGTCCCAGCCCGTGACCTAAGATTCTCATTGGCATATCGACACTGTAGCTATGTACAGACAATAAAAGCCTTGGATCTTGAGCATGTGTGTTGTGTCCTGCAGGCGGCAGCAGGGGATTGGTGCAGGGCCGGCTGTGGAGGAGGGACGGGGTCCTCGCTGCCTCGTGCTCCCAGGAGGGGGTCCTGAGAGTGAAGCCAGTCACACGGCCCAGCAAACTATAAGCACTTACTTATCAGATTTAAATTAATCGTATAACTGTTTTCTGATTTTCATACATACATGTGTAATTTAATAACTATTATTTGTTTTTTAATATATTTTTGATTTCCAGTGAATAAATAATGAAAATGTTATAATGAGTGAACACTTGTCATTTGGTTTGCATAGCCACAAAACTGATCTGCAGGTTCACTCATACTAGTTTGTGAAATTAAACAATATCTAGTTCTTCTACCGCAAGAACTTGGCTGTTATCTTGGATGTTCTCACTGGTAAAACATTTTTTAAATGTCGAAAAGGTCCAACAAGGAAGTAACTTGGATGGAATAACGCCTATCTTGGTGGTATTTTGTAGTCAATGTCCTGTTGTTTGTCTCGTCTTACCCCGGCTGATACTTCACTAAATCCACTGTTTTAATTTGTAAGGTAAAATTGTAAATGTAAATTGTAAATCTGTAACCCTGTAAGGTGTCCTTGGGTGTTATGAAAGGCGCCCCCCAAAATAAATGTATTATTATTATTATTATCTTGCACATTGAATTGAAGCAGAAAAGGAAATAGCTTGATTCACCAGTGGAGACTCAACACACTGTTACTGGCATGCTGTGCCAATAGTAGAACAAGCTCTCCAAGTACAGCACAGCAGAAGGTGTTCACATCCTCCATCGCAGACTGAAAACCCACCTTTTTCAAATGCAAAATATCAGTAAAGAGTCCTTCTGTAGTTGTTAGGAATTGCTTATTTGAGGTCAATTGACGCCAATGCATTATATTTTATATATAATGTTTTGGAAAGGCTAATGTCCCTGGTTCTTGAGTTTGAATCTCAAAGCTAAATTATATGTTATGTAATGAAGAATTATGATCTGGGACTGGATTGGGACATTCAACTACAATCTGATCCATCAACGGAGACTTAAATTAGAGCAACATAGATACGGCCTGGAAAGGAAAGTCTGGTCCTTCATGAGAGACTCAAAAACAGACTGATTGTGGGGCAGGACAGAGCAAAACTGTACAGATTGTTCCCTATCAATAGTACCTTTGAATCTGCCACAAATAGTTCATTTTACAAGGTGGCAGACTTGAAATGGCGTCCATAATGCACACAAATGTGAGCAAAGGAGCCAATACGCAGTTAACATAGATCTATGCTGATGTATATTACGCACCAAGCGCCTCGGACAGTCCTTTGTGCCTGTAGCCATCAGGCTGCACAACAAGGGGTTAATGATGAAAAACGAAATCAAATTAAATCACTGGTCGTAAATATACACTGTTTTCACAAACCCATGTTAACTTGTCACTTTAACTTATTCCGCACTTTATAACTTAGATGATGACGAAATATGTATATATGCTGACAGTTATATTACTCTTATTTTTATTTATCTCCTATTGTTATAGTCTTTTATTGTTATTATCATTATTTCCTTGATTTTATGTTATTTATTTTAGATTTTATTGATCTGTGTGAATCTTTGCTGTACTGGTTTTGTTCACGCTTACCCTGTTGCTGCTTTGTACTGAATTTCCCCTCGGGGATTAATAAAGGTTCATCTTATCTTATCTTATCTTAGGCATCAGTGTGTGTTCTCCTTGTAGGACATCAGTATAATAGCTTTGTGTTGTTCTATCAACGTTAGTATCAAAATACTAAAATTATCCACCCAACTGCTTGGTTGCTAAGTGGTTAGCGCCCCTAGTTACCACTTTCCTCCCATCATGCATCACGTCTAGGAGACCAAAGGAGGTAACCTGGGAACGAAAACACTCTAATATCACTTTTAAAAGACTGGAAATCAACTTTGTATTTATTTAAATGCAGAGAAGAAACACACATTCATAGCAGACGTCAACCGCGAACGTGAGACTACGACGCTAAGCTAATTTCTACACGGCTAACGTAACATAACATTGAAGGAGCTAGCTTTGTTGCTAACAGTATGCTAGCTTAGGTTATTTCAGGGACCTACTAACGTTACTACAACTTTATCAAGTTAATATTGGTCGATTATTTACCTAAATGTCACATATAGCTAGCGAGTAAACCTGTTAACTCAATGCATAGTTAGCTAAGATAGCAAATGTATCGAGGGCAGTTTATACGTACTTCTAGTTGATCTAACTTGGAGTTACAACCTGTTTCTAGGTTGTATGGATGCTATTAAGAGCCTATTTCGGTGAGTGAATCATAATAAAGAAGAATGGAGAAGGAACAACACAACACTGTCGTCTTCAATGTCTCGAAGAGAGAGCTGTTTACTACGAATAATGGATACAAAACCATGCAGAAAAGACTAAGAGCTCAATGGAAAATCCAAAGGTAATGTTGCTTGTTTATCAAAAACCATCTATGTTTTCTTGGGCTACTGGCGTTGGCTTAATATAGTAAAAAAAATGAATTGTATTGCAATAATCTTGTGAAAAACACTCAGTAGTGAAATAAATGCTGTCACCCCCAGTTTGAAGGAAGAACTCTCTCCGGAGAAGCTGAAGGGTGTCAAGCTGTGGATAACCGCGGGTCCTAGGGAGAAGTTCACAGCATCAGAGGTACCGAAAGAGAGCACAGCTATCACAGGTGTTGGAAAGGGAAAACAGACATGTTGGCGTGGGAGATGGGAAGCCACCATCACCTCGCCATTGACATTGTGTACACTGATTTAATTTCCTGCACACATAGGCATGTTTTCAGAGTGTTGTCCCATTTCCTTTCAGCTGGAGGTGCTGAAGCACTACCTGGACGCAGGAGGAAACGTCCTGGTCATGCTCGGGGAAGGAGGAGAAAGGAAATATGATACTAACATCAACTTTCTTCTGGAGGAGTTTGGGATAATGGTCAACAATGGTGCATATTTAAATGTGTTGAAATGACATCATTTATGCAGTTCTGGGTACTTTTGTTTGAATTGATTTTCATTCATGAGGGGGGGTATGTGAGTTGCTCTTGGACGGAAGAGCACACAGGATGTCACCCATTTTGTGTGACGTTCTGCTTATGCGTTTGCATGCTAGATTGTGTCTGATATCTACACCTTTTTGTTTAACCTAATTGATTTTATTACCCATCTTAAAACTGTACATACATTGGGTTAATAAAATCCGTATTTGTGCACCTCAACCTGCACTCCTGGGTTTTCTGTACCCTGGTCCTTCACATATATCTGTTTTCTCTTCATCACTGCTGCAGATGCTGTTGTGAGGAATGTGTATTACAAATACTTCCACCCTAAGGAGGCGCTTGTGTCCAATGGAGTGCTGAACAGGTTTGTTGATTTTGTGTAGCGTGTTTGTTGTATGTGTATATGTTTTCAAATTACTTGTACTAAATGTACTAAAAAAGTAGTATTTTTAAAGTGGGGTTGTATGACGTAAATATCCTCAAATCACGCATCACTCCTAGGAGGTCTTATGAGGTAACTTGTGTAATGCTAACCTTTTAAAGATCTCAAGGGGCAAGGAGGAAGGAAATACACTTGATTATGGATGAGTACCTCGTTCAACCCCACTTTGAAACATCCAATTGTTCCCTTTTAGATAGTTTGCAATCACAAAAGTCACAATTGTCTTTGTTCTTGTTCAGAGAGATCAGTCGAGCTGCGGGAAAAGTGGTCGCAGGCAGCATCGAAGATGAAAACGTTGGAAACAATGCACAGTAAATAATTTACTTTACTATCTTTTACAATAAAACACATTTGAGTGTTTTCGAAGGAGGGTTTGAACACAGAATGTTCTGTCTTTAATTGTGCAGGGCTCTCACATTTGTGTATCCGTACGGAGCCACACTGAGCGTGATAAAGCCCGCTGTGGCTCTGCTCTCGACGGGCTCCGTCTGCTTCCCCCTCAACAGACCCGTCCTGGCCTTCCATCAAGGAAAGGTAGATTTCACACTCCTTCCCAGACCTTAAAGCAGGGGTGTCAAACTCAAGGCCCGGGGGCCACATTCGGCCCGCGACTTCATTTTATGCGGCCCCACAAGAGCTTGCAAATAATATAATATGTTTATTATACGGTTACATGCTACAGAAGCACGTTGCCCATAAACTACATGTCCCACAATGCATCTCAAATATGACTTTTTTCTCAGAATTTGCCTTTTTTTCTTCAAAATATGCATTTTTTCATAGAATTCATTTTTCTCAGAATTAGATGTGTATTTCAAAATGTCACTTCTATTTATTTTTTCTCCAGAATTTGGCTTTTCTTTTTAAATCATTTTGGGACATACGCACTGAAAGATACTTGCAATTATTTGCCCTGGACTTCTGCTTTCAGACGTAGTTAATTATGAAGTTATTACCCTATCCGATGATAATCCAATGCAGAGGCAATAACATTATTTTATATATGATATATTTATTTTTATATTGTCTTAAAGTTACGACCGGCCCTTTGAGTGCAGCCATAATGCTGATGTGGCCCGCGATGAAATTGAGTTTGACACCCCTGCCTTAAAGCATTATGTCCACTTGTGAGATGATGTTAAACAGATGTCTCGTGTCTTATTCAGGAGGCTGGCAAACTGGTAGTGTTGGGTTCCTGCCACATGTTCAGTGACCAGTACATAGACAAAGAGGAGAACAGTAAAATCATGGTGAGTTTCGTAGACTTTTCAATATCATTTGTGTCATGCAACCTGTCAAATATTTCTGACAATATCCCGTCTTACTTTCCTTCCAGGATGTCTTGCTCCAGTTGCTCATGGCCGATAATATTCAGCTGAATCAGATCGATGCAGAAGACCCGGAGGTGAGGAAGTACCGTATACTTGACAAGAGAATGGCATCACTTGTATGGTCTTTTATTAAAGTAAGACATCCACCCTGTCCCCTAGATCACAGATTACACCATGCTGCCGGACACGGGGTGTTTGTCAGATCAGCTCAGGGTGTGTTTACAGGAGGGCGATGAAACCCCCCGGGACTTCACCTCGCTCTTTGATATGTCTCTGTTCAATTTGTCAACTGACACCTTACCCCAAGTCATCAGGTGAGAATGCAAAGTACACAAAAGAAGGCAGTCCCAGCTTTGCTATCCATTCCCGTCACAGCCTAAGAGAATGCTAATGTTTTCCGCAGTGCTTACAAGCAGCTCAATGTCAAAGACGAGCCTCTTCAGCTGATCACGCCGCAGTTTGAGACGCCGCTGCCTCAGCTGCAACCCGCTGTGAGTTTTGGTCCTGCTGGTTTGGTGCTTAGGATGTCTTTCTTCCAGACATGCAGGTCAATTCTTAAGTCGCATACAACTGCAATATTAAAAAGGAGGCATGTCGAGTGGCACGGGATTGAGTCGGCATTGTAGCCCTTCCAGTTCCGTCGCTAAAAGTTGATTATCAAGTGGGTTACTGATTTGAAGCGGACATTTGAGTGAGACCGGTAAAATGCCTTTAGCTCGGCGATGGTGACAAAGCCATGCCGTGATGTTTGTATTCTAACTTTTTACGATTACATTTATTCTTCTAAAAATATAAAAGTGGCGTTAAAACAATTACAAATGGAAAGGTCCCTTTGCTTTTTGTGGTTGGAACTTCCTGTTCGGCCTACACAAGTGTCAACACTGCACCGCTGCACATTATGCTATAATGTAATGCTGATTTTAGATCATAATGTCGTTCTACTAGACCAGATGTACATGCGTTAATGCTCATTGAACACATTCTTCTCTTAATGTATTCACCCTTTGTCTAAAATGCTAGTTTTGACATCACAATCTTAAGGTGGAAAGTTAGTTTAACCCTCCTAGTGTCTCTGTTTCCCCCCCTTGGTGTTCTCGGTCAAATTTAGCCGATCCTTTTTTAACTGCTATTGCATTAACACAAAACCATTCATCGTCACCACATTTCTTTGAACACCCTTTCAAACTGTAAATATTGTTTCAGACTACTGGTACACATGAAACCCTGCAGTAAATATACAAAGAACAGACACTGAACATGTATTGCGTGTGCCAGGTGATTCACACAAGGGACACACACACACACACACACACACACACGAAGTGTGTGTTATCTAATCCGGATGGTTACCAATTCCTTTTCTTTATGGTGGTCATTTTTGACCAAGAACAAAGTTGACTAAATCATCCAAAATGCAATGAAAGTGGTGATTTCATATGTTCAAATGTCTTCTGTGAAGGATATCATGAAGCCTGAATGCAATCGAATGTAAAACTAAAAAGTTATGATTGATGAAATTGCCCTTAGACAACGGGAGGGTTAAAGGCACAGTCACTGAATATGGTCCGTTTGCATTGCGTTCTTTCATAGCACCTAAACCCGCTCTCATAGAACAATAACTGGATGTCTCACGGTTTAGAATGGGTGTCCTTCAAGGGAAATGAATTGTTATGAGTTCCACAATGTGTGTGTTTTCTCGTCCTCCAGGTCTTTCCACCTGCCTTAAGCGACTTGCCTCCCCCGATGCTCGACCTGTTCGACTTGGATGAAACGTTCTCTTCGGAGAAAGTGCGCCTAGCACAGCTCACCAATAAATGTAAGTTATTTACGCCAATTAAAAACAGGACGGTTACATCCGTCAGGTATCGGGGTGTCCGCGGGGTCTTAAAGTATGAAAGGGAATTTCCCAAGGTGTTACATTTTGTAGCTTGTTTTCAATAAGTATATAACTGGTCCAAAGAGGTTGTGTTCTACAGTCTGCCTGAATGTAGTCATGGCGTAGGTGTGCAGTGTGATTCTGTGTAGTTTATTGATGGCATCCCGTTGGGTTTGACGTCATCTGAACAGGACGTCGCGCGCTCACTGCTTGATAGCGCGCGAAGGTCCGTTTACGCCGGTTGCTAAGCAACATCGTTATGGGGAAATGCAAGTCTGTGTCCAAATGGTTGGAAGATAAGGAGGAAGGACGCTCAATACTGTATATAGCCAATGTGAGGTAAAGTGTGTCGCCATGGTAACCGGTTAGAACTCGAAGTGGCGACGAGGTCTTAAAATGTATGGAAAGGGTCTTCAATTTGACTTCAGGACTCCTGCGTACACCCTGACTATTAACAGATTCTGTTTACAGGTACGGATGATGACCTGGAATTCTACGTGCGGAAATGCGGGGAAATTCTGGGTGTGACTCCAAAGCTGGACAAAGAGCAGAGGGATGCCAAGCACATCCTGGAACACATTTTCTTCCAGGTGGTAGAGTTCAAGAAACTCAATCAGGTGAGAACTTTAAAACTCGTACACTAAAGTATATGCTCTGAAAGCGATGGTCTAACAATGAATGTCCCTCTTTCAGGAGCACGATGCCGACACAGACACGCCTTTCCCTCCGTAGTGACTGGATTCAAGATATTCCATCTCTGCCTTTCAACACCCCGTCACATGACCACGCTGATGAGTTCAGGAGCAAAGGGGGACCAGAACTAGTAGTGGACTATCAACTAGGTACAGATGTGGTTAAGATATTGTATAAAGATATTTTTATAACTTTCCACTGCATTTCATTTTGAAAAAAAACAAAGCAAATAAAGTCATGGATACATTTATTTAATTGTAATCTTTAAATCCGCACACACATGGATCCTGTAAAAGAAAGAATTTGAAAAGTTGAACATGGATTTGTTTGAATATTAAAAGTTATTATCCCAACTGAGCATCTTACCTTCACATGGTCCTCAATGGAGCAGAAGAGACGGCCATGTGCAGATAACACCAAGTGTGTGTTCACTGAAGGGCTTTCTGGGCCACGTCAGGGGGAACCATCGGCTCCTGGAGGTTGGGGTTTTGGACTGCATGTTGCCTCCAGAGCACTGCACTCCACGATGGATCTCGGACTGTTGTTTCCAGGTGTAATACCGGACACGTCCCAGGACATCCGAGAGAGAGTGAGGTCGCTGTACGACTGGTCCAACGCAGCGAGCTGTTTCTTCTTCTTCAGAAGCAGCTCGTAGGGAGTGGACGACTTTCCCTGCAGAGGCACGGCCAGGTAACAGCCGTCAGATTCTTGAGCGTTGGTCGGAGCCAGAGAGGGAGACACGGGGTCCGAGGAGAGGCAGAGAGAAGCCGGGATGGACAGCCGGGGGTCAAATCCGTCAGCAAGTGTGTCGTTTGATGCCCTCGACGTTGAAAGATCCAGCGACCAAGCAGACAGCCCACTCTGTTCCCCCAAAAACACCCTGTCCAGCTCCAGTGGAGATGGACACTCGAAGCTGTGCATATCTTGGAGGAAATGTTTGATTTAGAATCTCATCATCAGAATGTATCTTGAGAATAAAAAGCAGTTTTCTTACCTTTGATTACAGAAGCCTCTTCCATTGTTTCCTTGGGCCAGTGAGCGTCAACTGAGCTCCAGGTGGGTTTTAACTGGAGGCAGCTTGTTAATTGGCCCAGCTGGAGACTTAACAGGTGATCAGTTGGAGGGAGGAGGGGAGCATACAGATTGGTGCAGATACATTTAACAATGACCCTCTGCAATGTGCAGCAGAAATGCAGCTTTCTTTCCTCTGACAGAAACTCTACATGCTCCTCAGACATGTTATTTCCTCCTCACAGAGTGTTGGACCTCACCACAGGCTATGCATCCGTTTAAGTTCTAGTTTAAAAAAAATGCCAGACATCTCAGAGGGAGGAATGCGAGACAATCAGAGCAGCAGCTAAAAGGCTTTTCAGGTCAGAAATAAATGTAATTTGGCAGGGAAAGATCAGGATTGAAAGAAGTCGTGATCACTTCTGATCTTTTATTAAATATTTGTACGCACTTTTATTTTGAAGCTCCCAACTAAAGCGAGTTTTCTTGTGGCTTTTAATTACTTATTTAAATGTTCAACATTTTCATAAAATATATATACAAGTAGGTTTGCATCATAGACTGTGTTCTTTTTATATTGACAGGATAATGTCATGTATTGTTGTAAGGCGGACACACTTTTATTTTGAAGCTCCTCACCGGAAGCGTTCCATTTTCTTGCTCGAACCTATGCGCACCTCTACTGCGCATCTACGTCATCGCCTGGCTTCTACCATAGAGAAGGGCGGGAGATAGAAATCCAGGAGCGCGGATCTCAAAACCCGGGCTCTCCTCTCCTCCAGCTGGTCACAAGCAACAACCCTACATCCAACAAAACACCTCCGTACCGGGCCTCCAACCACCGACACTGGAAGCCCCCTTAAAGACAACAAACACGTAGAATAATACGAGGATATATCGGGAAATATTAATGCACATGTCGTGAAGCGGCTGCTGGAAAAATCGTAAACACCAGAAAAACAGAGGGAAATGTCTCGGTGGCAGCGCGGGTAAGAAGTGCATCTTAGTTTTCCTGATCAACAGTAGCACTATGATTACTAATTGTATCACTTAGTGTTATAATATGACATTACAGTAGGACATACATACAGTTGACATAGGTTTCCATTTTTGAGCTTGTGAGTACTTCACGGATGCCGCCTTTTTCGTGGAAAATCCCGGCAAACGGGGTGGAGTATTTAATTTAATGCCACCTGTTAAATCACATCAGTCTAATACATCTATCTTATACTGTACTGACATTATATAACAGTGTTTGCATACTAGATCACAGCCAAGTGCTAGCTAACCACAGTAGCTGTAATGTCACAATGTCGTTTACTTGGAAGTATTTTACTTTTATTTTGACTTCGTATTTTTGGTTTGTATGTCCTGCTACTTCATACTTAATTACATGTTGTAGGCAAATGTTGTGATTTTTACTCCATTTAGATTGTTCATATACAATATAAATCGACAGACATTGTAATAAACTATTATTGGTTAAGCTATCCAGTACTATATTCAAGTAATTCCAATTAACCACACATTTACCAAGTGCACAATTAAAGTGATATAAATGCAACAATAACTTTAACAAAGTATTTTTGTAATATCTAGGGCATAAAAGGCCATTTCGCATTGAGCATACTTTTCATTTTGGCACTTAAATGATTTCTTAATACTTGTGAGCTGATATTTGAAGAGTACATTCAGTATTTTCCCAACAATACTAATATTTTTTTACTACTTCTACTTAAGAAGTAATCAGAGTACTTCTTCTATCCCTGGCTTACCATAGCAATAAACCTGATAATCAAGTCTCCCCACCATCAGGGCAGGTTAGTAGCTACTTCCTGCTCCGACTGTCAGCTTTATTGTCACGTCACTGATTGTGTCTCTTCAGAGAGGAGAGCGAGGAAGCCATGCATCAAGACACCGATTCTGACGTGCCAGAGCGAGGAGACGGAGGGAAAGTGAAGGTGAAATGGACCCAGGAGGAGGTGAATGTCCAGACTTGTCCCAACATTTCACACGTCGCCTCCAGATCTCCGGACCCTGTGAAAGTAAACGGTGTCTCTGTCGGACAGGCAGTGTAAACATGTTTGTTGTTTTACAGGACGACAAACTCAAGGCGCTGGTTCTGAAGATGGGCACTAATGATTGGAAACACATCGCCAACTACATACCAGTGAGTTTGATGGTCCTGTTCTGTGTCGACTGTACGCTTTGGGGCCCCAGTCAGTGTTTTACAGCTTGCTTTTGTCCTGTTCAGAACCACAGTGAACCCCAGTGTCAGCACCGCTGGTTTAAGGTCTTGGATCCAGAGTTGGTGAAAGGCCCTTGGACCAAAGAGGAAGACGAGAAGGTACGACCATGTTCCATTGCTACGGTTATTATTATTTTTGCACAATGTAAACATTCTCAAACATAATAGATAACGTCGAGTACAGAAAGAGGCGGCAGAAAACCCGCGTGGCCCATTTGAAGCCGGCACTTCCTACCTAAATTCACAATGTTATTGACATTCGCACCCCTCAGGTTATCGAGCTTGTGAACCTGTACGGAAACAAACAGTGGGCCACGGTAGCCAAGCACCTGAAGGGCAGACTGGGGAAGCAGTGCAGAGAGCGCTGGCACAACCACCTCAACCCCAACGTGAAGAAATCATCATGGACGGCAGAGGAGGATCTAATTATCTACAAAGCCCACTGCCTTCTGGGAAACCGCTGGGCCGAGATCGCCAAGCTGCTCCCTGGGAGGTAAATATACGTCACATCAGTCGAAACTTATTTTGCTTAGTCTCTTGTGCGCAGATGGCAAAAGTACACACATCCTTTACTCAAGTAGAAGTACAGATACTCGTGTTTAAAAATACTCTGGTGAAAGTAGAAGTACTGACTAAACTTCTTTACTCAAGTCAAAGTAAAGTACCTATGTTGCAAATGTATTATCTTTCAATTTACACACGGCATCTATTGCACGTCTGTCCGTCCTGGGAGAGGGATCCCTCCTCTGCTGCTCTCCCTGAGGTTTCTCCATGTTCCCTTTAAACTGGGTTTTCTTCGGAAGTTTTTCCTTGTACGATGTGAGGGTCTGAGGACATAGGGTCTAAGGACAGAGGGTCTGAGGACAGAGGGTCTGAGGACAGAGGGTCTGAGGACAGAGGGTCTGAGGACAGAGGGTCTAAGGACAGACGGGTGTCGTATTGTCATACTGATATTCTGTACACACTGTGAAGACCACTGAGACAAATGTAACATTTGTGATATTGGGCTATAAATAAACATTGATTGATTGATTGAAGAGGCTTTGAAGTGTGCTTCAGTAAAAAGTACCCATAGCTAGCAGCTGCTTTAAAGAGTACCTGACCTCCCTTTATATCAATAGAACAATAATGTCATTGTTAGCTAATGAATGTTTCCATGGTGACCAACGGCAACATGACAACGATTCCATTGGTCCCTATTCTTTAGAGAAGACCAGGAAGTGATGGATACACGGATCGTGTTCCAACCAATAGGCACGCAGTGACTCTAAAGAATAATGAGGGGGGTGGGGGGGGGGCTCCCATTTTCATAGCCCTCTCCCGGTTTCCTCCCGGGTCATATTTCTCCCGATTTCTGACCAAATCAGATTTATTCAGGACTGTTTCCACTCGGACTTTATTACAGCTACACCATTGTTTGGTTTCCATGGTAGCACGTCTCTTTAGTAGCGCTCGCAACTAGATAGTCACAGAACGAGAATCGACAACTCGATCCTCTGCTCACTCCTTTCCTGATCCATCAAGAGGAAGGTGCTACAGGCCGCAAGGCATTGCACTCAGAAGTACAATAAGCATGTTAATGTTAATCTAACAGCTCCGGCGACCCTCTAGCACGCTGTGGTTTTGACATGCTCCCGATGTCTGAGGTATCAAGGTTGGCAAGCATGGGACACACACAAACGGGCAGACAGCAGAGCTCGGGGCAATAATGCAGATTTGTTTGACTTTTTTACACTTTGTTGTCCTCCTCCTTTCCTCCGCTCTTGTCTCTCATTGTGAGTGTGTGCATTCATGTGTGGAGGGGGGGGGCGGAGCCCAGCCCTTCAGAAACAGAGCGGAGGGAGAATGTAAATTAGCTTAGATGGCCCACTGGGCCATCTAAGCTAATTTACAGATGGCCCTGAGCCCAATAGAGATTGCCCTGAAAAATGCGTGCGGACGAAATGACGCACAAAGGGTTTGGGGGGCCTCCCCCTAGAACATTTAGATGTGTGCAGGTCTTAGATGCTGTCTGGTGCATTCTCTAGACTGAATTATAAGATGAACCACCACAATATTATATTGTACAATTTCTTCAATTGTATTCTTCATTTCACTTGTTTGTTTGTGTTTGCTCGCTTGCATGCCCTGCATAGCTTTAAGAAATACTTAAGTTGTTGGTCAAAACACTTTCCATCTGATGAAGGCAAATGCCTTCCCAGATGGAAAAAAGTAGAAAGGCAATATGCCAAGATATATAAAGTATGAAAACGGTAAGCAGTGCAAGTATAGCATAAAATATATAGATATTAATTTCATGATGATAAACATTGTGGAACAATGATGGAAAATGGGAATGGATGTGGCGACGTAAAACTGACACAAAACAACAACAAACTTTAGCCGAGCCAATGGGAGAGCTTCATCAGCAGCACGTGGTGAAACCCACCAATGAGCGCTCAGCTCCAGATACCAGCGAGTCGTTTCCCATCAAGCATTTCGCTTCCGCAGCTCGTGGAGAGCAACTGCGCCGCCGCGCCGCGCCTCGCTCTCAAGGCTGCGGGCGTCTCATGTGGGCGAGCCTCCAGAGCAAGTCGGACAAAATGACTAACCATCATGCAACGCACCAGCAAGACGTTGATCGCAACTGCGCAGGTCTCGCTTGTTTCAAACAAGCCTAATCTCTTCGGTCAAAATGTCCGGTCAGAAATAATTTCCCTTAGAGCAATACCGCTTCAGTTGCGCCACTTATGTGACAGACAAGAGAGATGTCAGACAAGAAGAGTCAACTCTAATGTCTAACATGTGGAGAAAGAGATGTCCTGTATGGGTTGATTGTGCGTTGATCTGTTGGTAATGCCTCGGGGTTCCAGTGGGCATGTAAACAAATGCATAATGCTGCGCTATACTTTGTGGCCTCATCCAGTTGCATAGCGACACTTATTGTATTCAACATGTAAGAAGTAGAAAGTACAGGTATTTGAGTTCAACATGAGAGAAGTAGAAAGTACAGGTATTTGAGTTCAACATGTAGAAAGTAGAAAGTACAGGTATTTGAGTTCAACATGTAAGAAGTAGAAAGTACAGGTATTTGAGTTCAACATGAGAGAAGTAGAAAGTACAGGTATTTGAGTTCAACATGTAAGAAGTAGAAAGTACAGGTATTTGAGTTCAACATGTGAGAAGTAGAAAGTACAGGTATTTGAGTTCAACATGAGAGAAGTAGAAAGTACAGGTATTTGGGTTCAACATGTAAGAAGTAGAAAGTACAGGTATTTGAGTTCAACATGTAAGAAGTAGAAAGTACAGGTATTTGAGTTCAACATGTAAGAAGTAGAAAGTACAGGTATTTGAGTTCAACATGTAAGAAGTAGAAAGTACAGGTATTTGAGTTCAACATGTGAGAAGTAGAAAGTACAGGTATTTGTGTTCAACATGTGAGAAGTAGAAAGTACAGGTATTTGTGTTCAACATGTAAGAAGTAGAAAGTACAGGTATTTGAGTTCAACATGTAAGAAGTAGAAAGTACAGGTATTTGAGTTCAACATGAGAGAAGTAGAAAGTACAGGTATTTGAGTTCAACATGTGAGAAGTAGAAAGTACAGGTATTTGAGTTCAACATGTGAGAAGTCGTAGTATAAATAAGTAGTGGAGTAAAGTACTGATACCAGGAACATGTATTTAAGTACAGTAATGAAGTATTTGAACTCCACTAATTCCCACCTCTGGTCTTGTGACTGTAATAAAAGTCCTAAACCAAAACACAGGGTGTAGAGTTCACGACACACATCACTTATGATTCCAATGCTTGATATATAAACAAACGCGTCTTTGAGAGGAATGAAGAGTTGGATTTGGGGTTGGCTCTTAAATATTGAGGCATTTTCTAAATACTGTTAATATTAATGATGTGACCGTCTATGTTTCTTGTGGTTATTGGATTGGCTAGTGTTCAGTTGTATTGTTATTGTGCTGCTGTGTTTATTGTGTCTTATCTTACCAAAGTGGCTCATGTTGCAACGTTTATTTCCACAGAACGGACAACGCAGTGAAGAACCACTGGAACTCCACCATCAAACGCAAACTGGAGATGGGTTTCTACGCCGGAGAGGTGTTCGGTCCGAACGAGCTTGAAGAGCTTTTAGCCCGCGTGAATAAAGACGAACAGGTGGGCGATGTCTCCGTTATGTCCTCCTCTGAGAGGGGGCACGTTAAAGCTGAACCAAATGTCTCTTCTGTTTTACTTCCTAGCTTTAATTGAGATTTTCCACGAGTCTTTGGATATATGGCGTCTTATTTTATGATGTCGTCTCTCTTATTAAAATGTAAAAAGTCGTTTTTAGTTTTTGCCACAGCGCTGTTGGATAGCTTTAGCGCAGCAATCGGGAACGTTTTTGAAACAAATTGAAAAAAAAATAGTTTTAACCCTACGAGGCATACCGTTTGGGAAGATGAAAAGGGGTCGTGCTTTTTGGAAATGATAACATCAATGTGACGGGGTTCAATTTGTCCATTCGATACATGGCTTCGATACATCGGTTGTTTAAGCTCTAAAAAAACTTTATTTATATCAGCAACAAAACATATACGACCCAGCGTACGAACTAGCAAAACAGGCCGTCCATCACTCATTCAGAGTAAATGTGTTCTGGCTGTTGCCTTCTCTGCAACAAACCCCCGAACACGTCCCAGCTGTTGCCTTCACTGCAACATTCTTCAGAGTGACGCAGTCCAAGAAACCAAAGAAACCAACACCGTCCCTTTTGACCCCATAGCCCCTCCCACAGGCTCACCGTCAACAGGTGACACAATCAACTCGTGTGTGTGTGTGTGTGTGTGTGTGTGTGTGTGTGTGTGTGTGTGTGTGTGTGTGTGTGTGTGTGTGTGTGTGTGTGTGTGTGTGTGTGTGTGTGTGTGTGTGTGTGTGTGTGTGTGTGTGTGTGTGTGTGTGTGTGTGTGTGTGTGTGTGTGTGTGTGTGTGTGTGTGTGTGTGTGTGTGTGTGTGTGTGTGTGTGTGTGTGTGTGTGTCCCGCTCCGTCACGAAAAATACTTTAAAACGCTCTTTTGGATCGTATGAGTTGCTGACAGTCCTGCACTTCAATTCTACACATGTTTGATATCGGTGCAGCCTTATTTGTATGTACAGCTCAGCAGAAATACTGTGCTTAATAGAGATGTAATGGGATATCGCGTTAAATAAATGTTTCAATTGTACAATATTTAATAAAAAAAATTACATAATTTTCAAAACCAGGTGGTCCCATTGAGATCATCGATCTCTTTCTCAAGGGAGACCTGTCCAACATGGCAGCAAGCAGGTTACAGCATGAACGGAAAACAACAGATAACACAAAAGGACATCGTATTACAGCGCGACATGTTCACACCTAGAGACATGGACAAGTACCAACAGTATATCTATATCTCTGTCAATAAGCCTCACCTTCTTGGCAACAGCTGTATTGTTGTTGAAGTGGTGGAGAGACAATGCACAGTTTGACCCACTGCTGCCACCCATGGCAACGCATGTCTCTCTGTCCCAGCAACATCAGTACCAAGCGAGAGAGTTGTTTCCACAGCAGGGGGACATGCTCATATTCCTGAAAGATAACCTTGATGACGCTGAGAGAGTGAGAGAGTGAGTGAGTGAGTTACTTGAACAACTAAAGTGAAACTTGATTTATTCGATTGCAGGGTCTGATTATTATATTGTTGACACTTTAAAATACTACTATCCTTTTAGTCCCCTTGACTAAAATGCTGGACAAATCAGATTTATTATTTAATTAAGAAAACAAATTGAAGTAAAACATTTTATTTATTTTTCAATATCGCGATAAATATCGTACCGTGGACTTTTTATCGCGATATTATCGTACCGTGAGTTTTTGGTATCGTTACATCCCTAGTGCTTAAACACATTGAGTAGACATGACAAGCATAAGGATGGTGCTTTGAAAGATGCATTATTTAATTCATGGAACAGTATTTCTAATTATCTTTCTTATCACACAGGTGCTCGGTTGTTCCCAAGACGGTCCAGACAAGGAGTCTGAGCAGAGAACGCAAGCTTCAGTAAGCAAACTGAAATCTATTTGAAAATATTGTTATTCAAAGGGGACCCATCATGCAAAATGCACTTCTTGACGTCTTTGATCCATCAACGTGTGTCCCCGGTGCGTCGGGGAACTCACGCAGCGTCAGAAAATAAAACCCTCTCTCTTCTCGGGGGAACAACGGAGCTGATCCAGATTTGCGTCCGAAACGACGTAACATCTGAAATGAATATCAGAAACGTTGCTCGGGCATGAAAATCACTCACCTTTCGGCGAAATTCGACGTTTTGAAACCAAAATAGGTGACCTACGTGAATCGTGTAGATTCGATGAGAAAATATTTAAGTAGGTTCAGAGGCCGTAACGGTACGCACCGTTGGGTGACGAGTGGAAGACGTCTTACACGGTGCGTACCGTTACGGCCTCTGAACCAGCCCCAGAGATTCAGTGAACAGGTGCGCGTGCCAAAAGGGACCTGATCATTGGTTTACAAGCAGTTCGCGTCGCTCGTGCTGACCAGAGCGGGATCCAGACCACCACCAGAAGCTGAAAGCACGCCTGGCCTCAGCGATTTACCTGACTGAATTTGGTGAGTGATGGTTTCAATCATTTTAATATTTTCTGGTATATCTAAGTTACCCAGGAGCTCTGTTGACATAGGCTTAGCTAACGTTAGCTACAGCTTGATGAATTGAGTCATTGAACACAGCAGGAGAAAACGCAACGTTAGACAGCTAGCAATAAAGCTCCGATGGAAAATGATTAGCTAACGCTACCGTTAGCCTAACATTAGCTAGATATCGTGACTAAAGTTAGATGCTAGCTTGTATAGCTTACGGTAAATCACAAAAAAGAAAAACTGGTTAATGTTCGTGCTACTTTCCAGGACGTGTTGATGATTTTGAGGTGAGGGGACTGACGAGGCTGAAGGGTAAAGTGGTCCACCGTTCTATCAATAAGGCTAAACTAGAAGTTAGTGCCGACACCAATACAAACATTACTTTGCAGAATGAGTGTGTTAGGGGAGAAGGATTCAGCCATTGTTAAACAGCTGGATCGAAATGCAGCTGGAACTGGTCGTGGCTAAAACTGGAAGGCACGGTTGAATTATACTTAAAGTTCAGCTTAATCAACTCTTAAAAACATACGGTTCACTTTTTTTTTCAATAAATGGATGTTTTCAAAGTAAATGGATAATCGTTTTTAATAATCGTGATATCAATTATTGACCAAAAATAATCGTGATAATGATTTTTGCCATACTCGCACAGCCCTACTCGGAGCCATTTGACAGCTACTTGGAGAAGCTGTTCAGTGATTGACCATCAGTGCAGTCCAGACCAGGTAAACAAAATGCAGCTCGAGTCTAGCCCACGGCTGCTGGCCCTACTGTACGGTACTGTGGTAAAACTATGGACTGTGTAGAATGTCTATGTATGCGTCTCTTTCAAAAATCTTTTTCTGTCTTGTCAGGTGATGTACCTCAAGGAGATGGCTATGATTCTAAATCTCCCGCCTCCAGCCCACAGAGGGGCTTTGTTCCTCATCGCTGGCTGTCTGCATACGATGCCAGCATGGCAACCCATGCCATGATGCCTCCGTACAGAGTCCCTCTATTATGGCTGCAGATAAGGAGCTGTATAGGGAGCCTTTGGAACTGATGTACCACGTCAACCAGGCGGGAAGAGCCCGTATCAAGGTGGTTCAGGAGGAACTCAACAGGAAAGGTGATGAGACTTGATGTTCCAATCCTTTATAATAATTAGCACTTATACTTGTTTTGAAGTTACTAATGAGGAGGAATATGTATTGTGTTTCACCGGCATGACTCCACAAGGTCGTGAGAGAAAAAAAGAGGGTATGTCAGAAGCTGTGGCATGAGGGTGGATTGGGATGAGGGGGCGCTTGTTTTGCACTCGGCTCCTCCCGTTGTGCCAGTACTGTGGTGTTAGTGGTTTAGGAAGAGGGGAGTTCTTCACAAATCCAGCGCTCCCTAATACTTCGAACCTGATCAGTCACCTGAAACATCGCCATCGCTACGATGGTGTGTTAAAAGCGTACGAAGACGTGTGTGTGTGTGTGTGTGTGTGTGTGTGTGTGTGTGTGTGTGTGTGTGTGTGTGTGTGTGTGTGTGTGTGTGGTGTGTGTGTGTGTGTGTGTGTGTGTGTGTGTGTGTGTGTGTGTGTGTGTGTGTGGTGTGTGTGTGTGTGTGTGTGTGTGTGTGTGTGGTGTGTGTGTGTGTGTGTGTGTGTGTGTGTGGTGTGTGTGTGTGTGTGTGTGTGTGTGTGTGTGTGTGTGTTGTGTGTGTGTGTGTGTGTGTGTGTGTGTGTGTGTGTGTGTGTGTGTGTGTGTGTGTGTGTGTGTGTGTGTGTGTGTGTGTGTGTGTGTGTGGTGTGTGTGTGTGTGTGTGTGTGTGCGCGTTGGAGCTATGTGCAACTCAAGGCATATGCTCGAACCGGAGCTGCCTGGACGCTGCAATCATGTTGCTGAGTGTGCTGACTTCTCCTACAATGTCCCGCTGTCTGCTTCCTGCATCAAGTCAAGTGCTCGGCGCAGTTGTGTGGATAGAGCGCTCCTCTGTTTTCATTTAAACAGCTCCTTATATCCGTTAGCGCAGCTAGCTAGCACCAGATGCTAACAACAACAACAATGCACGTAAGGTCACTCTCTTGCTCGCTCGGACCACACGTACACACACCCTCCCGGTCCTCCAGATGGCCAGTCGGTGCCTGCCGGTGAGCGTGGAAGTGTGGTCTGCCACAAGCGGGCGGCAGGAGCGGGGCTGTCAGCATCAGCTTGTAGAGGGTATTTTAAACTCGATGCGCTCTGAAGCTACGGGGCGGCCGAGGGAAAAAATACACATGCGTTAATCGCATTAAAATAATTAGTGGCGTAATTTTTATTTTTATTATCGGTATCGGTCTTGAGAAGCAGGAAGTTATCGGTATCGGTTTCAAAAAACCAATATCGTGCATCCCTAATTATTATTCGCCAGGGCTGCCGAATAATCGATTTTGATCATGGTCAGTTTCTGGCTACCCGAGTGAGTACCCTGCATCACCTGCATGACCTTTTTTCTCAATTGTTTTTGAGACTTAAAATAATGGTCAGTTTTTGGTGTTTTGGGTCAGCTGTTGGTGCCCTTCCTAGCAGACGTCAGGAAAGCCTACATCACCACTGCAGTGTGCCTCCAGAAGAAGCTTCCCTTGGCCAGTCCGACTCTTACAGCCCTGTCTGCTCTGGACCCTCTTCTGAGAGGCCACTCACAGGCAACCATCCAGTTTAAGAGGTAAGAATAACATTTAAAGTTTTTTTTGCCATATTTCCATGTACTTTGGGATTTTTGTTACCTCATGTCCTTCAACTGATTTCAAATTCTCATCCATTTCTTGGCAGGCTGAGTGGTATGCTGCGGCACCTCTTGCCAGCAGACCAGGACATCCAGAGAGAACTTGTGCGGTTCAATGTTGACCTGACCATCCCCAGTTTCAAGGAGTGAGAGAGCATCGTTGAGTGGTGGGGTCATGTCTTTGTCAAGCCAGATAAGTACCCCTCCCTGAGTGCGATGGTTAAATGTTGCCTCTCCATCTTTCACGGACCAAGGGTTGAGCCTTATTTTAGTTTGATGAATGAAGTAATTGACCAAAGGAGTGGCAACATGAATGTATCAACATTTAATGCAATCAAGACGGTCAAGTACACCCTGCAGTCCAGGGGGAAGACAGCCGTGCAGCTCTTCAGAAGGGAGGATGTGAAGTTCGGGGAGGTGGACAGAACACTATGCAGGAACATCAACTCTGCAGCAGCCACATACAAAACGCCAGCAGAAGATGAATCGGAAAGAAAAGCAGCAGCAACAGAGCAAGTATGGCTCCCAAGCATCTGGCAGTGCTCAGCAGGCCAAGAAACAGACTGCTGAAGAAGAGAAAAGGGCGAGGCTGAGACATGTGGCAGAACAGCGAAAGCGGGCCATGGAGACACTGGTGGTGCAGGCAAAGAAGAAAAAATGAGATCTAGTTCTGAGAGTATTACGAACTGTGTCCTTAAGTCTCAGGAGGGAGTGTTTCAGCTGCAACTACAGTATCACAAGGACATCCCTTTCATTCAGTATTTTGTACAAAACAAGATTGATTGTGTTCCTTTTCTATGCTGACCTTAACAGATTTAAAATAATATATCACTGTCCCTTGAAAAGTGTTTAATGTTTTGATAATGCTGGAAACCACTGTATTATGTGTTTTAGGCTATCTTTGCCAATAAAATGTATTAAAATCTGAATTACATAACATTGTATTGGCTGGCAGTCATGATGGAAGAGTAGACAAGTTAGGTTACAGCATGTCCACCATCTGCATATGCATTAGCCCATTTGCATTAAGCCCTTACCACATTGTGCCTCATATACTGTAAATGTTAGACCCAGTGACAGGCTGGCATGAAATGTCTTGCATAATACTTAGTAAGGAGGCCATAATATTTTTGACTCTTGGCTGAAGTTAAGTTTCTCCAGCTCTCCCCAGGTTGGCAAAAAAAATGCATCTCAGCATCATTGGTGCTTTCAAATATGGAATATTCAACATTTTCTTCCGGGGGGGCATGCCCCCAGACCCCCCTAGAGTGATAATATCCTTCTCACCTTTTTCACCCCTGACCCGTTTTCATGCCTGGTTGCTATCAGAAACAATGCCCGACTGTTTTGGACGTAATATGGTCGGTGTTTACATTAGCATCGCTAACACTCAGAGCTAACCTGTGCTGGAGAGCATGTGTGTGAAGAAGCAGGAAGTAGAAAGGAACTCACCTTGTGGTGTAACCGGCAAGAGAGAGAGCCTTTGAGCTCCAGACTGTTTCAGAGCCTTGATAATCCATGATATGGAGTTTCATCACGGCAGCATTTAGTTTAGACGGTAGCTGCCGGGTCCCGCATGAGCTCAGACCCCTCTTGAAGCTTTATACCCAAATCAGCACTTTAGAAACAGGAAGTGAACATGAGGGATGTGAGGCGTGGCTAGAATGATCTGTTTGGTATTTTGAGCAAAACACTTCATAAACATGTTTTTCATATCTTTTTATATATCTGAGACCTGTGCTATTGCCTACAAATAGCATGACAGGTGACCTTTAAATAGAAGGATGGGTGGTTAGACTGTCTGTCTTAGACTACTGTTGTCACGTCTCAATGTCACTTGTTAGACGCTTGTATCCAAAGCAACTTGCACACACAGAACTTTACCATCAGGTCTCTTAAATGTATCCCAATGGAGCAGCACAATTAATCCAAATAGCAATATGGACGAGTGCAGCATTTCATTTCGAATTAAGTTAACGGCTATATATGTGTTAAAATACAATTTTGAATGAAGCACTGTTGGGATATCCTGGCCTACAAATACATTACATGAACCCGCTTTTATCCAACGTCTGTCTTAGACGACTGTCATGTCTCAATGTCCCTCTAAAAACAGACGTTTACCTTTATTGCAGGAAACGCCCGTCTGCGTTAAAGTCGTCTCCACAGCAGCAGGACCAGCGATTTTTCCGTCGTCTCCGAGTCTGAGTCCTAAGAGTGAAGCTCAGAGTCCAGGAGAGATCAGCACCAGCTGGGTGGTGGACAGCTCCGGCTTCCTGTCTCCCACCGGACCCGTCCTGAAGGAGGTGCTGGACATGGTGGACGGGGTGAGTTTCCAAAAAGACAAACCACATATGATTTAGTCCCTCTAATATTGTGTTTTTAAAATAATCAAAATGTTATTTCTTACCAACTTGTCAATGCATCACTACTACTCAAATGTCCCATCTTCCTGTCGGCTGAGATTTCTACGCAGCTCAGAAAATTACATTTGTACACATATCCAACCTTTACCAAATATTGCCCTTCCTGCTATTTGAAGTACACATAGAGCGTGCAGTGACGAGTCCTACGACCCGGAAGTGAGTCAGCATCTCTCCACTTCCTGTTCCCTCGTCTCAGAGCCAATGGGATCTCTCCATAGGGTTTAGGAAACCGGCTGAAATAAGGTCTGTGGTTGAGACGCGTTGAAGAGACGGATCACGTTTTGTTCTACGACATTAAATCCATCAGCTGGTGATTTCTGAAGAGCTGACTTGTCTGAGAAACGATGGTTGTTACCGAGCGGCTGAATAGGACTCCAGAAGTCGTGGAGGCCGTCATTACGCCCAACACGTGAACACTCCTCTAAGTTAGTTTCTGTTCTGCTTGAAAGCCAGTCCCTGCCTCCTGCAGAGTGTTCACACTAACACTTCAACTTGAACCCTTTAGAGTCTGTGTGTGTGAATATGGATCTTGAGTGGGCGTGACGTTGAAGTCGTGCTGCTGGACTCGGCTGTAGTTCCTTTATAGCATAACGTTAGCATTTAGCTTCTGGCCGTTAGATTTAGGATCAGAAAGTTATAAAAGTAGACATGTGGAGATGATCCGGCTGAACAAAACGTGCATTTATCAAACAGGTTCGTTTCCCGCAGATCTTATTTCGAGCTATTTTCCAAAATCCTACGGAGAAATCCCGTTGCTTTCTGTCGAGGGAACCCATGCAGCTTCCTGCCTGGTCGGCCTACAAAGACGCATCGCCCCTGCAGCACTCCATAGCCATGTGAGGATGAATAGAAGTCAAACTAACGTGTAGAAATGTCCGCTCTCCTCTCAGGATATCGACGGCTGGTGTAACCTGGAAGCCTTCGACCTCCCGGTGGACAGTCCGAGTCCCGAGCGGCACCAGTTTCGCCTGGAGGCCAGCGCCTTGCAGGAGCTGAGCAAGAACGGCAAAGGGGAGCTGATCCCCATCTCTCCGGGGGGGGTGACCCCGCCCTCCATCCTGACCCACAGGAGCCGCAGACGCATCGCCCTGTCCCCCGACGGGAACAACTCCATGACTCCCAAAAGCACTCCGGTCAAAATCCTGGCCTTCTCTCCCTCTCAGGTGAGGCATCGGACCCGCTGGACGAAACGTTCCGTTGCCGCTTATTGACATGTCAAAGTTTCATTTCATCAAATCGTAGAGATTATGTTTTATTTCAAGGTTCAAGGCTTTTATTGTCAACATCTGAGGTCACAGGCTCCTCCATTAGTGCAACACAATAACACGGATACAATAGTGCAAGTAAATAGAATAAAATAGAAATAGTGCAACAATCAATCAATGTTTATTTATTTAGCCTTCACAGTTTGTACAGAATATCTGACAATATGGCACCCTCTGTCCTTAGACCCTCTGTCCTTAGACCCTCTGTCCTTAGACCCTTCTGTCCTTAGACCTTCTGTCCTCAGACCCTCTGTCCTCAGACCCTCTGTCTTCAGACCGTCTATCCTCAGACCCTCTGTCCTCAGACCCTCTGTCCTCAGACCCTCTGTCCTTAGACCCTCTGTCCTCAGACCCTCTGTCCTCAGACCCTCTGTCCTCGGACCCTCTGTCCTCAGACCTTCTGTCCTCAGACCCTCTGTCCTCAGACCCTCTGTCCTTAGACCTTCTGTCCTCAGACCCTCTGGTTTAATGGTGGGGATGTTTAGAGAATTGATGAGTGGGACCAGTTGGATGTGTTCTCTACTCTATAATGTGAAGTTCTCTGTTCCTGCATTTCAGATCGATTTCAATTGTATGTAGACTTTCTTTATTACTTTATTAAATGTAACACACGTTGGCCATGAATCATTGATCAGTTTCTCTTAAGGGAATTAGAGTTCCCTCCTCACTCATGAGCCGGTCCGTTAATCGCTATCCCGTGTTGTTCCAGTTCCTCAACATGTGGACCAAGCAGGACTCTCACGACCTGGAGAATCCGTCGCTCACATCCACGCCCGTGTGCAGCCAGAGACCCCTCGTCTCCACCCCTCTGCAGAGAGACAAGACCCCCCTCACCCAGAAGGAGAACTCCGTGTGAGTGCTCAGCAAGGGGTTACGATAGCTGCCGTTTCAGGCAATACATGGTTTAGTTCAAGAGAAATCTTATTTATTTATTTTAATCTGGACCCTATTTCCCCATGCAATTGGTCCAGTATTAAACAAGAGCGCTGAAATGTCTTTCTCCACTCTGTTGCGTTTACACATATTACACCCACAGGCTGCGATATATATATATATATATATATATCTATATATATCCGATAATTCTACACCTCCAATAGCCACTTTCACACTTTGCCGCACTTATGGCGCATTTCCACTACACGGCCCCGCTCGGTATGGCTAGGCCTCGTTAGGCCAGGCTCACTTTATGCTGCTTCTCCATTACAGTTTAGTAGCTGGGGCAGTAACTATAGTAACGCCGTGTAGGCAGAGCCATGGCGTCATCTTCAATGCGAAACACAAAACCAACATCAGCCGTTAGCCCTCAGAGCTCTCAGCTCCTCATATCTGTTCAGAAACTAGACTTTTTCTTCTCCATTTCATGTCACTTGTTAGACGCTTTTATCCAAAGCGTCTAACTTACTCAGTACTGTGGGCAATCCCCACAGGAGCACTTTGGGGTGAAGTGTCTCAGGGACACAACGACATGCTGACTGCATTGGGGTTTGAACCTGTGACCCCCTGATCCCAACACCAACGGGCAACCCACTGCACCACACGCCTCCTAGACAAAAGTTAAACAATTCCAAACCACAGACTGTCTGTGTCATGGTGAATACAGTCGCTGGTTTGTTTGTCTGTAGGCCGTTGCTGTGAGTGTGGACGGTCGGAGCATATACTGCGTTAGCTTAGCCGATCTCCATTCAGAAAACACGCATTTCAAAAAGGGTTGTTCGCCTGCCGTCTGTCTGCAGACTTGTCAAAGCGTTAATTCATGGTTGTTACTAACCGGTATCAGTGTGTTGTTACTTCGGCATCATTTCGAAACGTGTATTACAATTAAATCACGGTCAAATATGTTCATCTTGTTGTAGCTGTAGCCCCCTTGCCAGAGATTCTCTTCTCACTAGTTTAGCATACTCAGCCCGGTTGTTAGCCCCGATAGAACCACGATTTTGTCGGGCCAGAAAAAAGGTGAAAAAGTAGCTCCGGGCCGGAACTAGGCCGAGTGGAAACGCACCCAAAAACGGGCCCGACATGCTTAAACCGCGCTTATCAAAATATACCTTTTGTATTTGTACTGTCGTCGTGTACAGTAAGCTCCAGCCTAAGCCAGTTAATGGGTATAGACAGCTTTTAGTTAAAGATATTTCAGCCTGTAGTCATTATATGTGGAAAATCAACGTAAACTTTATTGTCAATCCCTCAGTTTGTGTGCACAGTGAGAGAGATCGAAATACCGTTTCCCACAATCCCATATATAAAAATCTGCATATCCTATATATACACAATCAACAGACACATGTATACATATGCACACATTCAGACCTAAATAAAAGCACAACAATCAATGTATACAAAATAGCAGTCACTTCAATAACTTTGAGAAAGGCACAGACTGTCCATCGTCTGGCACTAATACTCAAAGATATTAAAGTGACTGTTATTATTTAAATGTATGCCTCGTAAGATTTGAAAGAGGAATCGCATTAAAGACCGGCTCTGAATTCTGTGTTGACGTATTGTTTCCCCGTAGATTTGTGACGCCCAACCACAAGCTGGATCTGTACACGACCCCACGAACGCCGACGCCGTTCAAAAACGCCATGGAGAAATACGGGCCTCTGCAGCCTCTGGTGAGCATCTGTGACCGAGAGGGACGAACCATCCAGGTCGCCTTTCATGGGTTTGTCATTAATCCGTCTTTCTGCCGTCTCAGCCTCAGACTCCCAACCTGGAAGACGACATAAACGAAGTGATCCTGAGAGACGCTGGGGTCGACTTCGCGTCCTCCAGATCCACTCCTCCTGAGCAAAGACGCAAAACAATGGTAGCTGAATCTGCTTGAGTACTTTGACCCGTGTACCAAAGCATTTATGCATAGTTCTACTAGATCAGATGAGAAACGTATTCCAACGGTACGACCCGAAGTCCACTCGGTTTATAGCAGTGTCAGACTGAGTCGCACACATCGTGTCGTAACAACTCGTATCCGTTGCACGAGCATCCTTATATTGTTGAAGTTATAAACACAGATGTTTGTTTCCTTCCAGCATCGGGCTCCGATGAAGAAGGTGAGGAAATCCCTCGCTCTCGATGTGGTCGACTGCCATGTGTCGAAACGAAAGGCCATCAAACTGGAAGCCAGGCACAACATCAAGGTCTCTTCTACATCAACATGTGTCCCCTCTTCCTCATGTCTCTTCTACATCAACATGTGTCCCCTCTTCTTCATGTCTCTTCTACATCAACATGTGTCCCCTCTTCTTCATGTCTCTTCTCCATCAACATGTGTCCCCTCTTCTCCATGTCTCTTCTACATCAACATGTGTCCCCTCTTCTTCATGTCTCTTCTACATCAACATGTGTCCCCTCTTCTTCATGTCTCTTCTACATCAACATGTGTCCCCTCTTCTTCATGTCTCTTCTACATCAACATGTGTCCCCTCTTCTTCATGTCTCTTCTACATCAACATGTGTCCCCTCTTCTTCATGTCTCTTCGACATCAACATGTGTCCCCTCTTCTTCATGTCTCTTCTACATCAACATGTGTCCCCTCTTCTCCATGTCTCTTCTACATCAACATGTGTCCCCTCTTCTCCATGTCTCTTCTACATCAACATGTGTCCCCTCTTCTCCATGTCTCTTCTGGATCAACATTTGACTTATTCCGGTGTGAACGCGATCTGCTAGGACAGTTCCAGGAACTAAAGAGTTTGGCGGGACAAAGTACTTGGTGTGAACGCGGCTATTGAGTTCTTGTAACCAAATCTCTCTCAGTGGGGCGTGGCTCCTTATTTTCATCTAAAGTAACAGACGTTGGGTGTTTCTCAATGTCGAGGACGCTTGCTTGGTAGCACATGTCTACCGAGCCTCTTGCTTCAGAAGCGAGGCAAGAATCCTTCCTGGCATTTCGGAAAACGAAGGGTGGAACAAGCGAGCAAGTGTGCAGGTGTGCGTCATATGAGAGGCCCCGCCTTACATTTTCCGACACAGATTTGGGGAATTTGGTCCGTGCGCAAAGCATTGTGGGTATTTTAAGACCGGAGTCTACTCGTGTGCAGCCTCGAAATTTCTCGCTACGAAGTACGCCGGGCTCGGTAGAATTCAAAGTATGCTGGACATTGGAACAGTCCTTCGGCGGCACTCGATGACGTAGCATGCTTGAAATAGTGGCTCTGGAGCAGCTTTCCTCGACATTGAGAAACACCCAGAGAATCAGCACTTTTGAAATCGGGCTGAAACAGAGGGGATTATGGGTAATGCTGCGATAATCTGTTTCAGCCAATCGGAGACAGGCTCTGTGTATATCTGAGACCTGTGATATATTGATGAGAAACAGTACACTAGGCGACCTTTGAAAGTCCTGTTTGGAGATTTGACTCGACCTAATTCTTTCCTCCTCTCCCGCCCGCAGGAAGAACCCATGATAGTTTCTCTCAGCTCCTCGTCGTTCTGCAGCAAGCAGCATGACAGCATTTTGGATCAGGGCTTCTTGATGGGACCCAGCGACAGCGACATATTCCCCAGCAACGTGCCTCCAGCTCCAGTAAGTGACTGACTTCATGAAAGGTCACCTGTCCACGACGGAATGATATCCGTTAGTCTTCTTTCAGAATTGATTTTAAAGAGCTTTTAATGATTAACAAGGCTTTGCATAACCTTGCCCCGGCATATTTAAGTGGCTGTCTCTCGTGTTATCAACCAGCAAGGACACTCAGATCCTCCGGTGTCTCGCTTTTAGAAGTGCCAAGAGCGCATTACAAGAAATCACATTTGATCTTAGAAAGGCAACCTCAATTGGAATTTTTAAAAGTAAATTAAAGACCAATCTTTTTCCTCTCCATGCCTTTAACAATTAAACCAAATCAAACGGCTGCCAGTTCACACATTAGTCACGAGATAAGAGGACAGGAGGTCCATGTTTTACTTTCTCTCTTTCTAACAATCAGACATCTGCTTTTTGAGAATGTGTCCCATCACGGCGCTACCTGCCTCTCATGAAGGCATCGGCATGGTTCTTCGTGTGATCTGGGTTCTGGGGAAAACCCATTGCTGTTGGGATCTTTAAATATATTTTGGAGCAAAAGTGAGAAAGGGAAATATATATAAATATATTCTGTGGTGGATGTACATTTTTTTTAATGCTATTTTATTTCTATTACATTACATTGCATTTAGCTGACGCTTTTATCCAAAGCGACTTACAATAAGTACATTCGACCAGGAAGACACAACCTTGAAGAAAACAGAATCATAAAGTACATCAGGTTTCATAGAGCCAAGCATTTCAAGTGCTACTCAACTGGCTTTAGATAAGCCAGTCCTTTATTAGTATATAAGTGCTTTGTTAATAGTTCTATCGCTCGAAGTGGAGTCGAAAGAGATGAGTGTTCAGTCTGCGCCGGAAGGTGTGTAAGCTTTCTGCTGTCCTGATGTCAGTGGGAGCTCATTCCACCATCTTGGAGCCAGGATAGCAAACCCACGTGTTTCTGCTGATGGGAACTTGGGTCCCCCTCGCAGCGAGGGTGCAGCGAGTCGTTTGGCTGATGCAGAGCGGAGTGCACGTGCTGGGGTGTACGGTTTAACCATGTCCTGGATGTAGGAAGGGACAGATCCATTCGCAGCATGGTACGCTAGTACCAGTGTCTTGAAGATGTTTGAGATGTTTACACTTTGGATTGTTTATTCGTAGTCTTTTAGTTTCTCTAATGTACAATGCCATGTCTTTATGCTGCTGCAACGCCAACGTGTCCCAAATTGGGATCAATAAAGTACTTATTATTATTATTATTGTTATTTATTAGTGCCATGGTGTTACGGCCCGTCCGCACGGCAGCGTCGCGTGCTTCAACGGAGACGCTTCCCATTCACTTTGAACGGAGTGACGTCACACTTTGCCCGAACTGCATTGTGGTTCCGTTGCTCGCTTCGCAAGTTGAGAAAAGTTCAACTTTTCTCAACTTTCGACGGGAGCGCCAGCCAATCAAATCATCTGCCAGTACACGCTCCAGCCAATCAAACCGCATGCTTGTGTGTCCGGGGCGGGATGTGATTGGTTGTTGGTCGCGCTCCAGAAGCGCCAACCGGCAAGCTACGATGCGACGCTGCCGTGTGGACGAACCGTTGGAGAGACTGGCAGCAACCTCAGCGACTCACACCAAAGCAATGTAGAATAATACATAGCAGAAGGAAAGAGGAACAACACATGTTTGTTCTTGGGATGCCAGAGGCCCGTACGACGAAGCCGGTTCAACATAACCTGGATATGTTTGAGTTACCCGGCTTACCTAATCCAAAACGCGCTCTCGCCAAGCGGTCCTACGACGCTGGTTATCACCTCGTTAACTCAAGCCAGTTTTGCCCGATCTAGTTATGTGCACGTTCACATAAAAGGGGCGGGGCTCGCAACATTTGACCAATCACAAACAGGGAGAAGCGCACTGACAGCGCAGCGTCATACTTCCTGAATGAAAAGTCAACTATAATATTAGACATATGAAGAAGTTAAACTTTAAACATCCATGACTTAAACACTTGATCAGGATCAAAAGCCACAGAGCTGCACCTGCAAGGTGAACACAGCTGGGAACAGAACAAGTGTTTGAATGCGTACATTAACAGGTTTATGATATCACTGCCCCGTCTAAGACACGATCTGACTTTCATTACATTTGTCTCGAGTGTTTCGTCAACTTAATGTGTTGCTTAAAATAATACTTCTGCCTACAGTCTGTGACGCTGTGAGTGTTGCACGGCCAGATACGGCTCAGCTGACTCAGATCAGGAGATATGTGATACATTATGAAGTGATATGCCCGCGGACTGTACTTAATGTACTCTGATCCGGTTACTTATGTTGTGGCCGATATTTAAGTAAGCTTTCTTAACGCTAGTGTTATAATAGTCAGATTGCTCTGAAGATGGAGGTGATATTCTATTCATGTTCACGTTCACACAGTCGGTGATTTTCTGCCGGCCGTCTTTCCTGCACGGCAGCTTTTCTGTATTTCCTTTCTCCTGTAATATGACTTGATCGCTTTAAACTCCGCACACTGAGCTCTGATTGGTCAGCAGGCGTGCTTTCACTGAGTGGAGCTCTTAGCCTGCAACCTAACCTGCTCCGGAGTAGGGATGCCAGCGATTATTCGAATATTCGCTACAGTCTCCATAATCGAATATTATTTTTAAAAATCGATTTTATTTGAATATATAGGCTATATATATTTTTTGTCGGTTTTTTTTTCTGGCTTAGTTTCAACCAAAAATATATATAAATATATATATGCTAATAATAGTAATATTATTAATAATTGTAAATGGCCATTGGTCACACCACCAGTTTGTTTTACTGTAAACTTGGAGGAAGCCTGCGTGCAGAGCAGACTGCTGCTGCAGCTCGCTACACACCGACCCCACCCCCACCCCCCCCTCTCCCTCACACCCCCCCCCTCTCCCTCACACCGACCCCACCTCTCCCTCACACCGACTCTCCCTCACACCGACCCCACCCCCCCCCTCCCTCACCGACCCCACCCCCCCCTCTCTCTCACGTGGTGCGACTAAAGATGAACAAAGCGGCAGGTAAAAGGGGGGGGGTCGGTCGAATAATCGATTATTATTCGCCAGGGCTGCCGAATAATCGATTTTGATCATGGTCAGTTTCTGGCTACCCTACTCCGGAGCAGGTTAGCCGCACAGCATAAGTTACCATGGAGATCTAGCCCGCTAAAAAGAGAACCAGCGTCGTAGTACCGGAAACCCCGAGGTTAGCCGCTAAGCGAAAATCCTGCTTCGTAGTCCAGGCCTCTGTTTTTAACGAATGTGTTGATTAATAGAAGCCATGTTAACACCGCTCTTCCCCTCTCGTTCCAGATGTCTAAAGAATGGGAGACGGTGGTTTGTGGGAAAACTAAAGACCAGCTCTTCATGACGGAGAAAGCGAGATGTTACCTCCGCTCGTTAAAATCCCACTCCACCAACCGGGCTCTCATTCTGTCCTGAGACGTCTTAAGACCAACTGATGTTGTTGTTTTCCCCTGTACTGTGTAATGGTGTCATGTGTACTCCATTGTCTGTCCCTAACAATCAAAACACTGATGATACATAGCTCTATCCGTAATTTGAGAGCGAGAGAATGGTGCTTTTATAATTAATCTCACAGACACCAAAGGCTTTAATAAAACAAGTCATGAATTTGGTTTCATTTCGTTGCTTAAAAAAGAACAATGAATGGAAAGTGGGAAAATCACGGCTACGTGTTTTAGCTATCGCGGAGGAGACATGGTTTTTACATAATGTGTGTAATTGAGCAGTTTTTTAAAGTGAGCAGTGCAAAGACTCAGGTGGAGCCTCCCTATCTTAAGGATTGTTTGTACAAAAAAAATGGAATATGGAGGATATGCAGACGGCTTGTTCGGAAATTAGACGAGGGGTTCGTGTTGAAAAATGTTAAGTAAACATTGTCTTGTTGTATAAATCAGTTTAGCATGTGTGTAGATTTATGATACGCATCTCAAAGCAAATCAGAGTGAGGACATCGGAGTGAAAAGTGACCGCAGTTCCTCGAGGTGACTCGCTCTGTTGGGATGCTGGAAGGGATTAATATATGTAGAACGGTTGTTGTTGTTGTTTTCATGTCGTTTCAACATAATGGATGCTGTACCAACATTGATGGCAAGAGTATTATGTCTTTTGGCACTGTTTGTAAATATTCAGTTGTATGTTTTTTATCGTACAGCATTTTGTGAACAAATTTAATAAAACACAATATGTCCGATTCACAGTTCTCCTGATTCGGCCGTGTGACATGTGGTAGTTCATCATCCGCTCGGTTCATTCATTTATAATAGGATCAGGATACTGTGCCGTTTCATATTTGATCTTGGCACATTCAGACTTGATATATTCGTCTGGCTGCTGTTTCAGTGCCGACACATTACAGAACAAGGTAAAGTTAGGTTTTAGAATTTCGAAAGGCGAGGTTTAAAAAAGCAGGAATAAAATCTAAGATGACAGAAAATGCTCCGTTTTAGTTTAACACACAGTTAAGATCACACACACACCACACTATTTTATGAACATATAGGTTCACCTGCTGAATTTAAAAACGGAACAAATGAAGCAAAGAAAGTGAAAAGCAGATTCGGGCAGTGGGGGCTTGGACTGGGAGCCGTAGGGTCGCCGGTTCAAGTCCCCGACCAGACCTAAATACGGAGTGTGGACTGCTACTTGGAGAGGTCCCAGTTCATTTCATTTCAAACCTTTGAGATCATTGATCTCTTTTCCAAGGGAGACCTGCTCAAGTAGTTCCACATGAAACATACAAGCATAAATAGAACAACAAAAGGACATCATCCAGCATCATTTACATAATTATCCACATGAGCAGGTACCAACAGCTTCTGAGTGACAAACATTTAGTGGCACCAGATTGTTCAGTTTCCATTTAATTTGCAGACTGTTCCAAGACAGAGGAGCTGCATCTAGAAGCTGCTTCCCTAAGACAGTCCTAGCAGCTGGCACATTTAATAAAACCACAGCATTCGATCTCAGGCAGTCGCCACTTACAATTCTCCGTGAGATCAGGGAGCAGATATAAGATGGAAGTTTCCCTAACATGGCTTTGTATATGAAAATGTACCAGTGACTGAGCCTCTGTACAGTTAGTGAAAGCAAACCAGCCCTTGCACACAGGGTACAGTTCACCTCCTGCCCTTCCGTGGTGCCCTTGAGCAAGGCACCGGACACCCCGCTCACTCCGGGCCCTGTACCCACTGCTCCTAGTACTACTCCTGGCACTGGATGGGTTAAAAGCAGCGAACACATGTCACTGCGTGTGCTGTGTGCTCTGCATGTGTGACCATTACAGAGGGTTCCTCCCTCCCGTTCTATCTATCTATAGATTCACACTTGGAGTATTATCCTATCAGAACAGCTTACAGAGAACAGATGGCAACCCTTTTACAACGAACTCCACTATGTTGGAAAAAGTGGTTGGGACAATTTCTCCAGATGTAAGCGTCTTTGAGTTCAAAGCTATATAAATATAATTTATTATTATTAACCTCGAGCACCTGCATGAACAAACAATGCATTAACCTCTGGAGCACCAATGTGTTTTTAAATCATGAACGCCCATCTATAGGTCTTGCTGTGATGAGGTGAATGTGTACCTTGTTGCCACAGCGAGCACCCGGGTAGGAGGACAGAACATGACATAAGTAACGCATATATAAATGCATAAATACAGGAATACAAAACATTACATACAAATAAATAAATACAGGAATAATTCAACAAAAAGTTGAGAATAAAACAACACACATTATTAGATATCTCAAATGTATTTCTACATGTATTTTCACTTACATTCATATATTTGTATTTCTGTGTCTGCGTGTTTCACACACTGTTGTTCTGCTTGGTTTCCTTGTATTCTGTGGATACGACAATATGTATAACAATGTCCTACTTTTGATTGCTCTGAACGTTTTGTGCATGTGTCTCAATATCTTTGAGTTGCAATAATATTTGATTTCCCTTCCTCTGACCAGTCCCCCCTTTTCTTTGGAAGCTTTGTGTCAAGTTGTACAAAGCGCGAGGAGAAACACGGTGACTCTTCTCTCTTCAATACATATTTTTAAAAGCGTACAGCACAGGGGGTTTCCGGCGTATTCATATTCTGTATAAACTGTAAATCCCCCTGAGACAAATGTAAAATGTGTGAAATTGGGCTAATTGAATATACTTCAATTGACTTTGATTGATGGATTTGGCGCAAGAAGTACACTTCACTCCGGAGCCCTGAAGAGCCAGGTTTATTAGCTCTTCTCCACTAGCAGTAAGAACACGCGCACTAGGTTAAATCAACATGATAACGGCATTGCTGGGATTTAACCCACCACCTTCTAGTCATAGCTGGATTTCCCAAACGAGATGACCGGAAAAAAACCCTGAATCACAACACCTTTGAAAGTCCACCGAGACCAACATAAAATGTGTGATATTGGGCTATATAAATCAACTTAATTGATGGATGGAACTAAGGATACAACACTATTTTAACTTAATGAAAAAAGATTAGGAAAATGAATTGACTTTTAAAATGATGTGTGCTATGACCATAGACTCTATATTATGACATTGTTGCTCTGAGTCTTTGCATTGTGTCAGTGTGTCGCCCCCCAGCGGCCTCTCCTCGGAACTGCACCCTTTGTCTGCCCGCCTCCTCACGATCACTTCCTGGTTTATTTTCAAACGTCTTCCGAGTGGTTTGCGAAACAAGTCCAAAGTTACCGAGACACCGGAGGAGGATAAGCTCAGAGGCGGGGAAACAACACCGGAAAGGAGTCTGTACCGTCTGTGAAACCCGTGTTACAGAATGAATACCGAACGGTGTGTTTTCAGCGGCTAACGCGCGGCAGGAGCTGCTGTAACAGTGCTGCTAACAGTTAGCTTAGCTTAGCGAGCTAACAGACCACACGGTAGTTTGAAGGTATTAGTAGCATCCGTTAGCGTCAATTAGCATCGAGTTGTTCACGTCAAGTTCTACAGAGAGGGGGGTCCAGAAGAGGACAACATTATGGAGAATAAGGATAAAGTGCAGATGAGGAGCCACCCTCGCAGGTAAATATATGCTAGTAATGAAAATATATATTCACCTTCAACCTGTGATGTTTTTTTGTATCAATCATTTACAATTTACAACATTTAAGGCACTTGTTTTCGGTCAATAACTATGAATAGTGCAAATACAGTATAGATAAATACAAATAAACAGTTAACAACTTATAGAAATAGAAACAAACTAAATGTTGATGTTGTCTGGCTGCTGTTTGTGGTGCTGCAGGTGGGATGGACATTCAAGATTCAAAGCTTTATTGTCATAAACAGCAGCTACAGTGTATAATCTATGTGTATAATACATTGACATCTGAAGTCCCAGGCTCCTCCAACACATATTAAGACAAATAGTCCAAGAAGGTGCAAGACAAGTGTGCAAGTAATGCAGAAGAAGTCAATTATATGTATATGTTATGTATATGTCAGATCGAATACTGTACTACAAAGATGTGCCTAACACCAGGTAAATCACCTTCGTGCAGCGTTTGAGTGTTTTATAGGTGAAGTGTAGCAAAGCTCATTTACTCAAGTGGAAGAAGCACTCCGTTCTTATTCTGAAGTAAAAGTGGAAGCACAAGAGTGTAGGAATACTCTGTTACAAGTACAAGTCCTGCATTCAAGTTGTACTTATAAAAGAACAAAAGTATTAGTATCAAACTATACGGAAAGTACCAAAAGTACTCGTTTTCCAGCCTGGCCCATATCAGATAAAAAAACATCACAATTCATGATATCAAGTCAGCACTTAAAGGTAAAGGTGGGGATCATCCTCGACGGCAGGCTTTCGTTCAAATCTCACATCAGTAATATCACTCGGTCTGCCTATTTCCATCTACGTAACATCACCCGCCTCCGCCCGTCCCTTAACCCAAAGACCACCGCCATTCTTGTTCACACCCCGGTCAGTTCCCGCATCGACTACTGCAACTCCCTTCTCTTTGGTCTCCCTCTCAAATCCATCCACAGACTTCAACTGGTTCAGAACCCCGCCGCCCGCATCGTCCCCAGAACCCCCTCCATTATCCACATCACTCCCGTTCTTCAGCAGCTTCCCTGGCTCCCCGTCTGTTCCCGTATCGTCTTTAAGAATCTGCTCCTCGCCTTTAAGGCCATCCATAACCTCACTCCTCTGTACCTCTCCGCCTCCTGCACCCACATCCACACACCCATCCGCACTCTCAGCCTCACTGCACCCCCCTTCCGCCTAACCACCATGGGCGTCTCGAGCCTTCAGCCGCTCTGCGCCCCGCCTCTGGAACTCCCTCCCACCTGACATTCGCAACACTGACTCAGTGTGCAAAAAAGTACTCGTCCCACCGTCCGGGACGTGTTATTTACAATATCGGACAAGATCTTCAAATTGACTTGTCCGGCGGACAAGTGACGTTTTTCGCCCTCATTTATTGACAAGTTATTGATACATTCAGTTTACAAAAGGCAGAACTCATTCGCAAATTGTACGTGTCCGCCATTGTTCGTTTAGAAGTGTTAGTTTCGGTTCTGCTTGTCGATTCCTAGGAAATGCATCTCGCCGTTTTAGACGGGGGCGGGCGGGGAGGGAAGTGTAGCGCAGTGGCAGGGTTGGGAAGCAAAACTCGGTTCCGAGTAGGAACAAATAACAATTGTCCGGTACCGGGATTAATAAGAGTTGTGAGGACAGGAGGCGAGGCCGAGCCCCGCGGACTGCACAGCTCTCTCTATGCTCCGTATCAGCTTTACAAGTCTCTCTCTCTCTGTCTCTCTGTCTCTCTCTCTCTGTCTCTCTGTCTCTCTCTCTCTGTCTCTCTGTCTCTCTCTCTCTCTCTCTCTCTCTCTCTCTCTCTCTCTCTCTCTCTCTCTCTCTCTCTCTCTCTCTCTCTCTCTCTCTCTTTCTACACACAGCGGATCCGCTGCCCGTTTAACAGCCTCATCTTTGTCAAACTTTCTTATGTTCTTTCTCTAACACATAATGAAGGTTATTAATAGGGATGCATGATAATTATCGGTCCGATATTAGGAATTATGACGTCATCCCGATAAACCGATAACAGTATTAATAGCCCCGATAATATACGATATATTTTTTGGGTAAAAAAATAAAATAATAAATCCTGTGGTGTGGGTGGATTGGGATGAGGGGCGCTTGTTTTTCACTCGGCTCCTCCCGTTTTGCCAGTACTGTGGTGTTAGTGGTTTAGGAAGAGGGGAGTTCTTCACAAATCCAGCGCTCCCTAATACTTCGAACCTGATCAGTCACCTGAAACATCGCCATCGCTACGATGGTGAGCAGCGGTTTGATTGGCTAGAGCTTGTACTGGCATATGATTTGATTGGCTGGCGCTTCCACCGAAAGCTTTCAGAAGCTGCAAAAGTTGAACATTGCTCAACTTTTGCTGCCTGAAACGCCAGGAAAGCTCCGCTCTGCTTCCCACAATGCAGTTCGGCGAAAAGTAACGTCCCCCCATTCAAAGTGAACGGGCAGACGCGTTGGAAACCGTTTTTGAAGCTATCGAAGCTGTAGTGTGGACGGGCCGTAAGAGTTAGACCTAACACACTCAGCTATTTGATCTACCTCTGGAACAAGCTAAACTAGTTCTACATATATTTATTCTTCACTGTCGGGTCACTCATTACTGGATCAGCGAGCTGCACGACATACTGACTAGGCTGTCAGGAGAGAGAGAGGAGAGAGGAGAGAGGAGAGAGGGAGAGAGCGCTTCCGCTCACTTCTCTCGTGTTATTATCCAAAGTTAATGTAAACTTGAATAATGTGCATCATTTGAATGTAATAATTATGTTGGTTGCTGTGGAAACGCCAGTGAATGAGCATTAACTGAGTTTTAAACATCACTCTCTAAATGGAAGATCCCCATAGGCCCCGCCCACTCGATCGGATCGGTATCGGCCGATACTGATTCCGGCGATCGGTCCCAAAATTAGCGATCGGAGCATCCCTACTTTCTACGATATCTGAGTCTCGCTGTTCTGTGATGTAATTTCTATATACTTCAATGTGTATGGCAGCTCTTTCTGAAACTCCTGGCTCATGGAAGTGATTTTGTAAACCTGCGCTAAGCGATATCGTCTGGTTTCTTCTTCTCATGCATTCATGATGAACCATAGATGAACACCTGTATACACGTCCACTTATTGAATTAGCCTCTTCTGTACCAAATCCCCGAGAGTCCTCACTATCAAAGCCCTGCTGATCCAACGTAATGCCCTTAATGCCTTCTTTCTGTTTGCAAACTTTCACTTAAGCTGTGCAGGTTTATCTCAACCCGCTCAGCGAGGCGCAGTAACTCACGGCTCAGGCGTGAGGAATCAGAGACCTCGGGTTGAGAGACCAAAGGAACGCTCGATATGAGAGCTTCACTTGTGGGCTGCTCGATTATGGCAAAAATCTCGATTATTTGGGTCAATAATTAATATTAAGATAAGATGGACTTTTATTAATCCTCGTGGGGAAATTGTTTCTCTGCATTCGACCCATCCTGTTAGGAGCAGTGGGCTGCATTTTGTACGGCGCCCGGGGAGCAGTGTGGGGAACGGTGCCTTGCTCAGGGACACCTCGGTAGCACTTGGTCTTGCCGGGACTTGAACTGGTGACCTTCCAGTTGCCAAGCCGAGTCCCTATCGACTTTACTTTGATATAAATAAATATACACACACATACATAAATAATGCATACATTTATTGGAGAAAAAAAGTCAACAGCATGTTTTTAACAGTTGATTACCGTGAACTTTAAATATAATTCAACTGAAAACCCCAAAAAAATGTAATTAAAAAAAAAGTAATAATAATAATAAAAAAATCGTTTTATTTTCGATTACGCTGTTTTCGTAATCGTTGCAAGCCATAATCGTAATTGCGATTAAAATACGATTAATTGAGCAGCCCTACTTTACACACTTTAATTGAGTTTGATGGATGTGTTGGAGTGAGGAACTGAGGAGTTCCTATTCTGTCCGCTTATCAGGAGGATGTTGGTGAAACGCAGCCTGTCCTTTATCACGGCCACGGTTTCCTCAAACTGCGAGATCGTTTCGTCCCGTTGTGTCGAGGCACAACTCTGTTCGCGTTTCTTTAAGTGTCCTTCAATTTTAAGGCACTTTATTGTTTAATTGAATTTATGACTAAAACTAGAATTTCCTTGTGATGCTTTGCAGTCCATCATTGACTTCATGCAGCTTCAACAGTTTGTTAACTCATTGAAAAAGGAGATGTGCGGCATTAAGACTCGTTAATATAATAACTAATATCAGAAAGCTTTACAGCGTCGAGTCAACACCTCAATTATTTGATTTAAATCATCCGTAGATTATTATTTGTAGTATAAATTATATTTGTGTCCTTGTTAAGTTTAGTTAAATAACTTTTAAGTTGAATAACAACAATGGAAACGTGTGTGTGTGTGTGTGTGTGTGTGTGTGTGTGTGTGTGTGTGTGTGTGTGTGTGTGTGTGTGTGTGTGTGTGTGTGTGTGTGTGTGTGTGTGTGTGTGTGTGTGTGTGTGTGTGTTGTGTGTGTGTGTGTGTGTGTGTGTGTGTGTGTGTGTGTGTGTGTGTGTGTGTGGTGTGTGTGTGTGTGTGTGTGTGTGTGTGTGTGTGTGTGTGTGTGTGTGTGTGTGTGTGTGTGTGTGTGTGTGTGTGTGTGTGTGTGTGTGTACCGCACCGCAGTAGATTCTCTTTCAGGGCTCAGATCTGTTTCTCTGGATCCAAGTCCACGCAGTTTGACATGTGGCAGATATACATTTAGCTCAAAGAGAGTCAGACGCTCTGTCATCAAGTGACCGCTCGACAGAGAGACGAGTATGCATTCCAGAGCTTTTCAAATATAAAAACATGTAGTTTTCCATTCTTCGACAAAACGATAACAAACAAAGGATCAATCAAAAAGTAGAAGCATGATCTATTCCCATATTTGTTTATCCAACAACAACTTCCCTGAACAAAGTCTGACCTTCCAGCTAGCAGGTGCTAGCAATAAAAGATTAAAATGCTTGAAACAATAACTGTTTAAAGAGTTCCTATTTTAGGGTTCTCCCTCTCCTGTAGTGTGTTTTATGTGCATGTAAATGGTCTCCAATCCCAACGTTTCTGAATATGGTCACATCACCACGTGACACTCGCGCTCCTATTGGCTATCGCTCCAACACCTACGTGGTAGGTTAGGGGGCGGGACATCTCTAAGCAGTTAACCAATCACAACAGAGCCGGCCAGCTAACTTTAAAGTAGAGACACTACATACTGATATACACCTGAACATCAGCAGGAGAGGACTCTTTAAAGTAGAGACACTACATACTGATATACACCTGAACATCAGCAGGAGAGGACTCTTTAAAGTAGAGACACTACATACTGATATACACCTGAACATCAGCAGGAGAGGACTCTTTAAAGTAGAGACACTACATACTGATATACACCTGAACATCAGCAGGAGAGGACTCTTTAAAGTAGAGACACTACATACTGATATACACCTGAACATCAGCAGGAGAGGACTCTTTAAAGTAGAGACACTACATACTGATATACACCTGAACATCAGCAGGAGAGGACTCTTTAAAGTAGAGACACTACATACTGATATACACCTGAACATCAGCAGGAGAGGACTCTTTAAAGTAGAGACACTACATACTGATATACACCTGAACATCAGCAGGAGAGGACTCTTTAAAGTAGAGACACTACATACTGATATACACCTGAACATCAGCAGGAGAGGACTCTTTAAAGTAGAGACACTACATACTGATATACACCTGAACATCAGCAGGAGAGGACTCTTTAAAGTAGAGACACTACATACTGATATACACCTGAACATCAGCAGGAGAGGACTCTTTAAAGTAGAGACACTACATACTGATATACACCTGAACATCAGCAGGAGAGGACTCTTTAAAGTAGAGACACTACATACTGATATACACCTGAACATCAGGAGTAGAGTAGGGCCCCTTTAATAAAGGAAGAAGAAAGATTGTATCAAATGAAGGTGGACTGTTGATTGATTCTGTACTTGTATCATCAGAGGAAGTTATTTCCCACATGATAGTCTGATAAAAATATGAAGGCACTAATTTATAAATCCAAAAGTCTTTATATAGAACAGGCTTCTTAACACAAATACAATGTGAGAGTGGAGGAGCAACGTGTCTTTGATTCGACTTGATTTAATATCTGTCTTTTTTGCTCACAAGCTGCATCTGGGGCGTCTTTGGGATCTATTTTAGTTTCAGGCTGAGGCTATTTCTATCCTGTCTAAACTTTGTCAAACATCTGGAGGAGTTTTATAGTTCTGCTCCGACTCGGGGGAGAGCAGATGTGGACGGATGGTTACAAAATACCGAGATGAATTCAGTTTGCACGTCCTGACTGTCCATAAATAATTTCTACCATACTAAGAAGATCTACCATTTTAAATATCATTGAAAGCTGATGATCTATAGATTTCTTATTATTGGTTTGGACCAAACGAGACACTCTTTCCCGTTTCACAGATATCATAACGTCTGAACTTAACTGACTCTACTATTATTAGCCTTTTAGCCATTATATCTTCATTACTACTGATGTCATTCTGTGAAAGCACCAATGGCACACCTTACAATATGCAGGGTTTTGTCTGAACCTAAATGCGCATTTTCCCCGTAAAATGTTAAAGTGAAGCCAGAAAGCAATATTTCTGTTCCTCAAAGACGGTATAATCACTCCAAAATATGAAAATGGTGTCAAATCGAGCGTCAGTCGGCAGAGACAGCTTTGTTTTACGGAGCTCTGGCGCCACGTTGTTGTTTTACGTCCGCGGCGCCATCTTGTATACGAGCGCCATCTTGTATACGAGCGCCATCTTGTATACGAGCGCCATCTTGTATACGAGCGCCGCCTTGTATACGAACGCCATCTTGTATACGAGCGCCATCTTGTATACGAGCGCCGTCTTGTATACGAGCGCCGTCTTGTATACGAGCGCCATCTTGTATACGAGCGCCATCTTGTATACGAATGCCATCTTGTATACGAACGCCATCTTGTATACGAACGCCATCTTGTATACGAGCGCCGTCTTGTATACGAGCGCCATCTTGTATACGAGCGCCATCTTGTATACGAGCGTCATCTTGTATACGAGCCCCATCTTGTATACGAGCCCCATCTTGTATACGAGCCCCATCTTGTATACGAGCCCCATCTTGTATACGAGCGCCATCTCGTATACGAGCGCCGTCTTGTATACGAGCGTCATCTTGTATACGAGCGTCATCTTGTATACGAGCGCCATCTTATAGTACTGATATATCTTATAAACAAGATCAACGCCACACTCTCATACTGTATCTTTCTAGAAAAACCCTTGAATATTGTCTTGCCATCGATTCAAAGACTGAACATGAAGAAGGAATGAAATTAGTTAATTGACATAATGGGGAAAGAAAGTTGCAAGAATAAGCTAAATGTATACATAAAAGATATAATGAGACACAACAGGAAGTACAATTAATCTCTTTTTCGTGGTTTTTCATCAGAAATACTAAAACGTCCCTTTCTTGCGTCTCTTTCAGACAGCTGAAGAAGCTGAGCGAGGACAGCCTCACCAAGCAGCCGGAGGAAGTGTTCGACGTCCTGGAGAAGCTGGGGGAGGGGTGAGTTATTTTACCCTCTCTCAATTTGAACTGTGTGGGTTCATACAGTATGTGTTTCCATATATTATCTCTCTTCCCTCACTGCTCCTCCCGTCTCTGGAGCTCATCAACATAAACTCTGTCTCTTCATTTCCTGTTTCTCAACACACTTCCTGTTCACGGCGGCTGATTGGCGCAGTGGTTTCGTCACTGCTGATGCTCTCGTTTCTTGGCGACAAGCGACACTCAATGTCCGTCGAGTGGCTCTGACTCTCACCGTGTCCTTGTGCCGCATAAGCCAATCACCAGCCACCATAATGGCCACTTTGTGCCTTTTAGCTGTTGTGTGAATGAAGGCGGGAGCGAGACAGGAATGAGGCAATAATGTAAAGATAGACTTTCACAGAAACAGATGCTCACAGCTGATAGACAATAGTTCCTCATGCTTCAGTGTGCAGCAGCGTAACAAGATAAAGTGTCTTATTGTGAGAAGGATGGAAGAAGTGCTTCTGGAGAGATGCCAGACAGGAAGTCTTCCGAGCAGAGAGTATCTGTTGGACTTTATTTCCTCCTTAACATGTTTTTACAAAGATCCTGCAGCTCACACTGGACTAAGTAAACTCTAACGGACGCACAACGAAGACCTTAAGAGTCTTGAGGGCCTTTTTCACTTTGATGAAATGTATTGTAATTGCAGTTCAGAGAAAACGTAGTCCGACTGCAAAAAGTAAAAGTAATGTATGGAACATTTGTGTTTGTTGTTCCATGATGTTTCCCTTTATAGGGATATTCCTCTTGAGATTGAGATCTCTCTCTCTCTCTCTCTCTCCCTCTCTCTCTCTCTCTCTCTCTCTCTCTCTCTCCTCTCATGCTCTCTCTTCTCTCTTTCTCTCTCTCTCTCTGCTCTCTCTCCTCTCTCTCCTCTCTCCTCTCTCTTCTCCCTCTCTCTCTCTCTCTCTCTCCTCTCATGCTCTCTCTTCTCTCTTTCTCCCTCTCTCTCTCTCTCTCTCTCTCTCTCTCCCTCTCTCTCGCTCTCTCTCTCTCTCTCTCTCTCTCTCTCTCTCTCTCTCTCTCTCTCTCTCTCTCACACATGTTTTTATCTTTGGTGAAAGCAAGGGAAAATGACTGTAGATTTGAGATGTCACTGTGTGATGAGAAATGAGAGTTTTTAAACCGGTGGTGTTTCACGGCAGCTGTGTGCTCTGTGGTGGAGGCAGAGCTCGGTTAGTTCTGTGTTTATGTGGGGAAGAAAAATAAAATCTAAAAAAGGAAAACTAGTTAAATAAGTTCATGATAGTGTTTATAAAAAAACATTTCTCTCTCTCTCTCCTCAGGTCATACGGCTGTGTGTTTAAAGCCCACTATAAAGAGACCGGGGAGATCGTGGCCATCAAACAAGTTCCTGTGGAGTCCGACCTCCAGGAGATCATCAAGGAGATCTCCATCATGCAGCAGTGCAACAGGTAACGTGTGTGTGTGTGTGTGTGTGTGTGTGTGTGTGTGAAGAAGTTGTTATTGTTTGGTGACAGCAGACATAAAGACTAATCATTACATTCAGTTTCCAAAAAGCTCATGTCCGAAGTCAGTAAGTATCATAAGTATCTTGTTAGCGTTGCTGCCACAGTGGAAACAACAATGAGACATTTGGGTGGCTTCCCACATTGACCTCCCCCTCTCCTCTCGAGCAAACGGCTTCTGTCTGACACATACACCACCTCTACGGGGAAACACTCACCAGTTTATATTTAGAAATGTATCAAGGAAACGTTTGCTTTTGATGAACAGTACATGAGTATGTTTGTGAAGCTGCGGCCGAACATTAGTCTTTCAAACTGTGTGAAGCCGTGTAATAAACATTGCATTAACGTCTCCTGACGTATTATAGAGATGCTTTTGTTACCCTTTATGTACAGCAACGAGGCATGTTAAGTGGTCTGAAACAACACACGTTATTTGATGACACTGATATTTTGTATTGTGAGTGTGTGTTTTAATGTGTGTGTTTGAATGTGTGTGTTCAGCCCTCATGTGGTGCGGTACTACGGCAGCTACTTCAAGAACAGCGACCTGTGGATCGTCATGGAGTACTGCGGAGCCGGATCAGTGTCCGACATCATCAGACTACGAAACAAGACGGTGAGGACGCACGCACACGCACAGGCACACACACACACACACACACACACACACCATGTATACATCACTTCAGGGGACATTGACTTGCATGCATTTCCTGGAGACTTATCCTAACCTTAACCATAACCATAACATGCCTAACCCTAACCCTTAACCTTACCCTTACCCTAACCCTTAACCTTACCCTTAACCTAACCAAGTCTTCACCTTAAAATTAATGATACCCCTTATGGGGACCTCCAATTTGTACCCATAAGGGAGGCAAGTCCCCACACATGACTATGTAAACAGATTTAGGTCCCCACAAGGATAGTAATGATAGGACACACACACACACACACACACACACACACACACACACACAATCCCTCGACTCCAGATGTGTATGAGTGTCTCATTGTGTGTCATTACATTACATTGTCTTTTATTGCATAATCATTTTCACATGAAACGCAACACTAAGGTAAACTCCTTATACGTGCAGTACATGTAAACCTCCTTTCTGTGTGGTCTCGCTGCAGATCAACGAGGAGGAGATGGCGGCCATCCTGCAGTCGACTCTGAAGGGTCTGGAGTATCTGCACTTCATGAGGAAGATCCACAGAGACATCAAGGCGGGAAACATCCTGCTGAACAACGAGGGCCAGGCCAAGCTCGCAGACTTCGGGGTCGCTGGACAACTCACAGTGAGTAATTATAATATATCATCCGTGGAATATGTGACAATAACGGGATGTAGTATCGTGGAAGTCCACGCCTGAAAACAGTATCCGACTGACTTACAGAAAAATCCTTGTTTGGCCCAGAATCAATTTTTAAAATCCTGCCATTATCACTTTAATATATTTTTCAATGATAATGTGAATATTGCTTTTTAATTATAAAAAGCAATATATACGCTCAGGGGTGCGCCCTCATACCAACATGCAGATTTCCCCCGTAAAAGAATAACAGAATAACAATGAGCTCGGCACAACATCCAGATAACATTTTTACAAAATTAGTACCGTACTGATCGGACTATAAAGCGCACCGTCATATGAGCCGCAGCAGCTAAGCTGTCCGTCTGTCTTGCTCTCGTTCTGTCTCTCGGTTCCACTTTTACTTTGGCGCGCTACCTGTCTCACTCTTTTCCGGCCTCCAGCTTTTCCTGCTGGAGCCCGCCGCTTAAAGGTGGCGGGCGCGGACCGGTCCTAGAGCCCGTAGTGTTAAAGGTGGTTAATTTTACCTGTGAAATCCATAGATTTAGGAGGTTCCCTAGTGGCCGTTAGCTGTACAACAAAAATGGGGAAAAAGTCGCGGGTTATAGTCCGAAAAGTACGGTAACTAGGACTTAAAAAGAAGTGTGACCGAATGTGATTAAAGCTGCAATGATAAGTCAATGAATCTATTAGTCAAACAAAACATTTAGCATCAACCTTTGAGTCGTTGAAATGTAAAAATAGCATTGTGTTTCATTAGGCAACGCCGTCAAACAGCGCCTTTTAACCTGTTACGCCCGAGAGCCCCCATCTTAACATTTAAAAACCTATTGGTGTGTCATACCCGATTAACGGGAAGAAACTCCGCTACCTGACGACACGAACCATTTTTACCGAAACAAAACACAAGTCTCACAAGAAGCGTCTAAGTGAGCCCTGAGCGAAGAAATGCTAACACACTTGGCACAGAACTCACGGTAAAGTACCCTTATTACTTGTCGTATCTGCACAAACAAGATATCGATTAGCAAGCTGAGACTCCACAGATTCTACAGGTAGTAGTATCATCACTGAGCGATCAGGACTCGCGGCAAAATGACAACAAACAACAACAACAACAAATAGCTTTGTTTCTGATCAAAAGTTGTGTTCAATGGCATTACAACGAGAATCCAATGTGTCTGTCACTTTGAAATGATTACTGATAATCCATCTTCATATTTATGTCAATAACGGAGATTTCATATTAGCTGCTAATGATAGCCACTTGACATCGTCTCCACAGGCAGACGAGTGTTTATAATATTGATCTCAGAGTTAACGAGCTCTCCTCCTCAGGACACGATGGCGAAGAGGAACACGGTGATCGGGACGCCCTTCTGGATGGCTCCCGAGGTGATCCAGGAGATCGGGTACAACTGTGTGGCGGACATCTGGTCTCTGGGCATCACGGCTCTGGAGATGGCTGAGGGGAAGCCTCCGTACGCTGACATCCATCCCATGAGGGTGAGGAGGGGGGAACGAGCTTGGGGTTATAAAGGGGAACCATAGATGTGTGTGTGTAGAGTAAATGAATATACTGGAGAGGAGCAGCGGTTCCCAACCTGTGGGCCCGCATTGCAAGTGGGTCGCTAAATAATCTGCAAAACATTATGATGTGTGTGGAAATATTTCATTATTAAGATTTTTCTTTATTTAAACCTATTTTCCTTTCTCCTTCTCGATCCTCCATAGCAACGGTCATTACAGTCCTTAGCAACGGTCTGTTCTACTGGATTAACAACGTGTCACATGGTCTGAATCGACCAATCAGAACTTTATGTAGCCTCCGTATTGATTATGGCTGAATGTGGGCCGCGCACAGTTTTCTAGATTCTGAAGTGAGTTGAAAAAGGTTGGGAACCGCTGCTGTAGAGTATTTCTCAGCTACTGAGTTTCTTTTTCCTCTCCAGGCGATCTTCATGATTCCCACCAACCCCCCCCCGACCTGCAGGAACCCCGACCTCTGGTCTCCGGCGTTTAGAGACTTCGTCAGCCAGTGTTTGGTGAAAAACCCCGAAAACAGAGCGACTGCCACACAGCTGTTACAGGTAACACTGAATACAACTCCACTGCTGAACCTGTGGACTCCACTGCTGAACCTGTGGACGTGGAAGGATTTCAAAGCCAGTATTTGCTCAGAAAACGGTTTCAGTTCAACACCTATCTGTATTGTGATTTAGGGTACACTGGTGTTATAGCGATAGTAACTTCATATTGGTCTTTAATGTATTTATTAGGGATAATAATAAACTCACGGTACGATAATATCGCGATAACAAGTCCACGGTACGGTATTTATCGCGATATTGAAAAATAAAGTTTAAAATGTATTTATTTTTTACTTGAAAATTTTTTCTTTATTAAATAATAAATCTGATTTGTACAGCATTTTAGTATGATAACAGTATTTTAAAGTGTCAACAACAAAGTGACAGTGACAGACTGGAACAAGAAAACCAGTGTTTTTGTACCTATAGTACTACCAAACCAAGTAGGCATTTTCTTTGTGCCACTGCATCTCACAAAAAGGAAACATACCGTACTTTTCTGACTATAAGCCGCGACTTTCCCCCCCATTTGTTTGTGTACAGCTAACGGCCACTAGGGAACCTCCTAGATCTATGGATTGTACAGGTAAAATTAACCACCTTTAACTCTACGGGCTCTAGGACCGCTCCGCGCCCGCCACCTTTAAGCGGCGGGCTCCAGCAGGAAAAGCTGGAGGCCAAAGAGTGAGACAGGTAGCGCCAAAGTGAAAGTGGAACGGAGAGACAGAACGAGAGCAAGACAGACGGACAGTTTAGCTGCTGCGGCTCATATGACGGTGCGCTTTATAGTCCGATCAGTACGGTAATAATCAGACCCTGCAATAAAATAAATCAAGTTTCACTTTAGTTTTTCAAGTAACTCAACTCAAACTCACGAGTCACTCACTCGGCATCATCAGACAGGTTTTTAGGAATATGAGCACGTCCACATTTCCAGGTATTTATAAGCTGGGATGTTCGGGCGTTTACAAAATCCCCTGCTCTGGAAAAGACTCTCTCGCTTGGTGCTGATGTTGCTGGCAGGGCAGCGGTTACGTTAACCGAATATGTTATTGAACAATGACGGAAAAATCTGAAAGCAGTCCGTCATTTTGACAGATTAGAACAAACTCGGAACAGCGCCAACGTTTCCCCGCAGCGAGGCTCTGGTGTTTGCCGTGTTATGCATGCCCTCCAAAAGGAAATGATATAGTTCCCCCCGTTGACAGTTCATATAGATATACTGTTGGTACTTGTCCATGTCTCTAGGTGTGAACATGTAGCCCTGTAAATACGATGTCCTTTTGTGTTCTGGTCATGTTGTAACCTACTTGCTGATGATCTCAATGGGACCGCCTGGTTTAATAAAGGTTTACATATTTTTTTATGAAACAAATAAATAAATGAACCATGTAATATCGCGGTACAGTTTGTCAGTCTCACGATGGTATTGCGGCGTTTATTTATCGCGATATTCGGTATATTCATATTTATTGTAATTGTTTTGCCTTTGAATAAAGGACATATGAAAATGCAGCTAACCAGTTTATATTATTCTGAATTTTAATTTATTGTCAGTTTATTATTTTAAGAATTAGTGTTTTTTCTGCCTGCATTTATACTTTGATTTATTATTGTTTATTTTCTTCATTTAAAAAACCAGTTTCTGATTTCAGGACGTTCGTTTTAATAAACAGGAAGTAAAGAAAATTAAGGTTTTTATTTGGTTATACTATTAAAGTGTATTGCTTTAGTTAAAGCATTACCACTAAAGACTGGATGTTCACATGTTACTGTTCACAGCTACACTTCCCATCAAAGACTGCAGCCTAAAATACCATGTTATTTATTTGTATATTTATTAAGTATCAACTGATATTTTTTAGTAACTATTTATATTTAAACATTGTAGCTTTAGATATTTTAACATTCTGGTAAAGTGCATATGATTATTATTGCTACTATCTCTGCTTTATGGATGTGTTCTTATTTATGTTATGTATTGCATTGAGAGACTGAATTTCGCTGCACTGATGTGTGTGTCAATAAAGATATATTCTATTCTACTTCATTAGACCTTTGCTCCTTGTACGTGTGCTTCAAAGCAACACAAACACTGTCCTTTTCACAGTTAATTGACCTCCTCTCTGTCTCTCCTTTTCTCTCTCCCTCCTCCAGCACCCTTTCATCAAGGCAGCGAAGCCCAGCTCCGTCCTGCGAGCGCTGATCACAGACGCCATGGAGATAAAGCTGAAGAAGGAGGAGGAGGCGGAGCAGAGGGAGCAGGACGCAGAGGACGACGACAACTCGGTACACACACTATATTATATCAACATAAGAACATCGGAAATAACACGTACTCTGTGACGAGATGCACGAGAAACCTGAATATGAAAAGATTATCAGACATTTAAACACATTGTGAGTGACTTTTAAGAGACGCACTTAATCGCACGTTTATTGGAAGCACAATAAAGATTAGTGCAATATCCAAATTGCAGTAAATGCAATACTTCGTGACGGCTCAATGTGGGAAATATGTGAGAAGTGTTCAGGAGCTACGAACGCTATTCTACAGACTTAATAATGAAGATTGTTTTATATAAATCCTCTTCCCATATCACACCACGTATTTCCCAATGATTGATAATGTGATCAATCTCTCTAATAATGAAACTCATATCCCAATTACAGAATAATTAAATGGTGCAGCCCTCTTTAAGAGACCTCTGCCTTTGAGCTGTCTGACATCCCTCTAATTATGACACTCGTATCCCTGTCTGAAAATGAGCTGATCAGAATTTGGCCACTTTGTGATGTCATAACGATGTGTTGTCTTGTGTAACCGTTAGCCAATCAGCAACCAAGGTAACCCCTTATCACCTGAATCTCCTCTAGAGCTCCATTGAGTTCTTTGTACCCAGATGTCTCTCAGAGGGGCGTGGGGAGGGGCTCCTTGTTTTCATCTGAAGGAACAGACAGAGAATCAGCACTTTGGAAACAGGGCTGAAACAGAGGGGATTATGGGTAATGCTGCAATGATCTGTTTGGTGTTTCAGCCAATCAGAGACAGGCTCTGTATATATCTGAGACCTGTGATATATTGATGAGAAACAGTACAATAGGGGGCCTTTCAGAGACCCCCCCCCTCTGACCTGTGTTATCCCCCGCTGTGTGTCAGGATGAGGACGAGGTGGATCAGGGCACGATGGTTCGAGCGGGACCCGACGACTTCGGAACGATCCGAGCGGCAGGGTCTCTGTCGGGTTCGCTCAGCGGGACGGCCCGCACTATGATCTCTCATCACGACGAAGACACCATGCAGTCGCAGCTCGGCACCATGGTCATCAACTCTGACGATGAGGACGACGAAGAGGCCGGCACCATGAAGAGTAAGACACTGTTTAACTTTCGTATAAAGTCTATCGGTCAAGAATGGTCCGTTTTGGAAGAAGTGAGACGGCACTTCTCCACTCCATTAAAAATATCATCGAAATTGGAACGGTGCAGTATTCGTAGGAAGCTCAATATGTATTAAAATACTACGTCCCAGCGCACAATTCGTTATTCTAAACATCCTTGTTTGGGACAAATTCTCGTAAGAAATCCCACGATGGTAATTAAAAAATGTATTTCTTCAATTTTACTCAGAAAAATGTTGCAGAAATTACAAGTCGCTCCTTTATCGTAATCACTGCATCAGATTAAAATAGTTTAAATTCAAAGATGACAAATGTGGAGCTTATTTGTATTTATTTTTACTTTTTTTTTATTGAGTCAGACACAATGAGTTTACATTTATACAGTCAATATTTTAATTTATTTTTTCCCTCCCTCCCGGTCCTAGCTAGTAAAATAAACAACTAACTAAATAAGATAGATACCTCCTGTATAGGTCAAAGTAAAGTAATATAGAAGATAATATTAAACGAAAATGTACAGATAAGGGAATAAAGAATAGTAACAGTAATACCTTGTACCCATATACTCATGTGTATACCCACATGTACACACATACACGTACGTACCTACCTACCTACCTACCTACCTACCTACCTACCTACCTACCTACCTACCTACCTACCTACCTACCTACCTACCTACCTACCTACCTACCTACCTACCTACCTACCTACCTACCTACATACATGTATACAAAGACAGAACAAATATGTGGAGCTTATTTTAACTGCTTTATAAACGACTGGGCCGTTCAATCTATTAAACAAATCATGTATTTGTCGTTTATAACAACTTTTAAACTTCAAACAAACCACAGATACTGAAATCCTGTAGTAGAGTGAAAAATGTAATCGCTTGCCACTTTATTACGGTACCTCATACACCCTCTCCAGATGTGCTGACATAGCGCTCAGAAAAAGGTCATCATGAAGAGGAATAGGCGAAGAGGAACAGAAGTGTGGACACAGGCTGTCGATACATCTGGCTTTAACGACCAACCAAAACTCATGTTACAAATCAATGGTCTTTAAGTAGAAGTGTTTATGACATGCTGGAGTTGAAATGTTTTTGTTTAGGATCAGTGACGGCACCAGTGTGACATTCAAAGGTCCTTACACGTCAATCCGATGTTCTGGCCGTCGATGAGCGTTGTGTCGCCCTACTCAGATTGGTGTGTCTTGGTGTGTCCCGCACCCTTGTGTCTTTTTGGCCGTGCCGACATGTCCAAAGGCCGTCGGCCAAAGAAATCCCTCTGATTGGCTGTTCAGCTAGCGAATCGGTGCATGAGAAGCGAAACGCAAGTGAGGGACCCAAACAAACGATTAAGAAGGCACATCTGAGGTTTCCTTTAACGCCAGCTCTCGACTCGGGTTCGGGAAAGCCCCGTGAGCTTCTCGCTGGAGAGTCACAATGGAACGCACACGCAGTCTGTTCTTCTCTCGGTTATCACGCAGTCTGTCTGCCGGCTGTTGCCTCTTTTGAATGACGAATACACACTACCGCCGCCTGCTGGTACGGAGAGTTATTGCCACTCACGCATGCGCAGTTCGTACGTGCTCCTTGGCCGTCGGCTGAAGTCTTTGCGGTGTGTTCCAGTGCGACACATGGCCAAGACGCAGGAGACGCAACAGTCGGGTCCGTCGGGACGTGTTCTTTGGGGTCAGTTTGGTGTGTAGGCCCTTAACGTGCGGATGCTTCATCAGATCCCCCAAATTGTAGCTGATTTTCAACATATAACAAAGCGCAGTTTTCCCTTTATCCACCAGAGGGCGCTGTGTGACCATCACTGACAACGTGTGTGTGTGTGTGTGTGTGTGTGTGTGTGTGTGTGTGTGTGTGTGTGTGTGTGTGTGTGTGTGTGTGTGTGTGTGTGTGTGTGTGTGTGTGTGTGTGTGTGTGTGTGTGTGTGTGTGTGTGTGTGTGTGTGTGTGTGTGTGTGTGTGTGTGTGTGTGGTGTGTGTGTGTGTGTGTGTGTGTGTGTGTGTGTGTGTGTGTGTGTGTGTGTGTGTGTGTGTGTGTGTGTGTGTGGTGTGTGTGTGTGTGTGTGTGTGTGTGTGTGTGGTGTGTGTGTGTGTGTGAAAAAAGGGGAGCGTGTAACGGTAACATCATTCCTAAACCCTCTCCCGGCTGTTTACCCATCGCAGTCTTTTATATTGCTCCGGTTCAGGTGCTGTATTTTAAAGCACTTGGTAAATAATAAGAACAAATAATATGACGAGCTAAGAATGGGTTTTTGACAGATATCAGAAGAGATGCGCCTGACCTCGGGCTCAGCTCAGGTCTAATTTAATTTCAGATACAACTGAGTTAATCCTGGGGGAAATGGCTGCTGTGGTTGCAATGCAAAGTAGGACAACAGATATACTAAGAGGGTGGATATAAAAACTCAGGTTCCATATTCATAGAACATGTATTACATTTACATTACATGTCACTTGTTAGAGGCTTTTATACTAAGCGACGTACATACATGCAGCACTGTGGAGATGGCCCATGTATTGCAATATCAGGACATCAGCATAGGTAAAAACACTAAGTAATATAGGTACGTGTCAAAGGTCATGTGTTTGAAACTAAATCCCAGCAATGAAGAAGACATACTTTATGCTCCTCAATGTGTTGGCGTCATAATTAGCTCTTTTGAAAGACTTACGGCAATATTTATCAATTCTTTAGTGGGTTTTGATGGTTTCATTTTGCACTATATGTTTAAGAAAGTGGCTTTAATATCAACTATTAATATCAACGTTACTGCAGGAAACATTAGACATACTATTATAAAACGGACAAGTCAAATCAAGCAATCTGATTGGTTCTTAGCCGTGATATATGGGTAGAATTGTAAGTTACTTTTCACAACACGTCAGTATCCCTCCGCGTCTGAGTAAAACAGTAGACCGTTGGGCTGCAGGCAGTTTGCTTTTCAGACTGGAACAAGAAAGCAGCGGGGAAGTAACGGGGCAGAAACTAGGGGTGTTGAAAATAATCGTTTTTACGATGCATTGCGATGCGGACGTGGACGATTCGGTCTCGATGCAGTGACGGAAGATAATCGGTTATAGAGTAGTAACGTTGCTTCCTGATTTTCCGGCCGCGGCTTTACTACAACGTTTTTTCTGTCACTTTAATATCAAATCGGTCGGTGACGCAGAGATCAGGGAGCAGACGTGACAGCGGCACAGCAACACCGAGCAGTCTGCTTTATCCACCAACACAACACCACCAGTCCAGAACCAGCAGCAGAAGGACCCGCTCCGAATCACGCCGTGTCGCTGCGGCTCAGAGACACAGACAGGGATTTATGTTTTTCAAAAATAATCGCGTTACAATCATGTCAGGTTTTTCGTGGATTTAATCAAGTCTTGGATTGCAGAGTATGAATGTCCTCTAGCAACTTTTCAGACGATATATACGTGTGTAAAGTTTGTGAAGGCAGGAGGAAAAAAGCTTCCGCGATCACCGTCTCCTCCGTTCCTCCAAGCCCCGCCCCCTCCCTGAAAATAATGAGTGACAGGCTGACAGTGACCCGATAGAAACTTTATTATTCACTTAATCACTGAGATTTAATGAAGCTAACTTAATCTCATGCATTCATGGGATTTATGTAACAGTGAGACAGAGAATGTAAGTGAGCACCCACATGCACTATTTTAGTTTGTATATGCTGTTGTGAATACTCCTGTTGTCTGCTGTGTTCAGACTCAGGTCCTGTGTGTGATGCCACATTCAGGACATTCAGTGTCCTTTAACAGAAGACCGTGGCTAGAAGCTGCAGCTAGACTGCAGAAGCATTAGCTTTTTGTTTTTGAGGATAGAACAACTTCACACACGGAGGCTAGACCTACACAATTCATTTATTTTGGTTTATAAATTAATGTCAAGACATTTATGTTTTTGATTTCTGAAACACTTTCTAAATAATAAAAATATGTATTTACTGCATGTATGCATTGATGAAAAATAAGCCATGTGCAGTAATATAGAAAATTGAGGATTCAACGCATTGGTATGAATCGTGATGCACCGTGATGCACCGGGATATCGAACCGAATCGAATCGTTGACAGGATAATCGTAATCGTAATCGAATCGTGAGACCAGTGAAGATGCACAGCCCTAGCAGAAACCCTCCTTTTTACGCAGCGGTCCAGACACAGACATCAAACGGCAAAACATATTCAGTGTGCAGTTCCTTTGGCATCAGGGCAGGGATATCTAGATACTCTCCAAGGTTTGACATCATGAATTGTGCTACTTTTAAAGCAAGCAACGATGTTTTCAAATCTGTATTCTATAACACATAGGTTTGAGCAAGCTCTCTGATTGGTCAATAGGCGTGTTTTATTCCACGATCAAACGACGATCAAATAGAACGTGCCTGATCACAAAGTATCCAGAGGCCTACACACGCCACTACCTACCGAAACTACTTCCATGAGCCTACATCGTGTGGTTTCCATAGCGACGTTTAGCGACACACAGCCGCGACACTGTTATACATTGTCTCTCGTTGAAAATCGGTAGCTACAAAATGTCAGATTTTAAAGTTCATTTTGATTTGTTGGGGGGCCTCAGTATTGATGAATGGTTGGACGTGGACACACGGACAGAAAGATGGTCCGGGACACGCCATGAAACGGCCACTGGAGGAAAGCTCTTCGTATAACGCGGCACCACCTGCAAACAAGTCTGGCATGGAGTTCACGGAGAGCTGTTTCAAGAATTGCACTTTGAATGGCAGCATGAACATCCACCTTCATTCTGAACCCAACATGTTTCAGCGCCATGGACCGCCTGATTTGATTAATCCCACACAGTGATTACTCAGATATTTAAATAGCCTAATTCAAGAATTATTTTCAATAAATAGTTTTCAATCAATTTAAAACAATACAGGCGTACGGTGTACGGACAGGCGTGCCGCAGTACTGTCGTGCCAATAATGACGTTCAAGAACGGCCTCTCGTGTATGATTGCTTAAATCAAAGAGGTCCGCAAAAACGCTATCGACCAATCAGATTGCTTGATTTGACTTGTCAGTTTTATAAATATATTTACATTTCTTCCGTTACGAAACAAACTTACAAAGCATAAAATAGAAACATTTAAGATGAACTTTGACCTCCTTACTAGTCTTACTACGGAGGAGTGGATTGAGGAGTGCCTGTCTCCAGAAAAGAAAGCACCTAAAGGACGACATGCAGAGCTGCGTGAAGAGCAGGCAGACCAACTGGAGAAGTGCCACCATTCAAAAGCTTTCTGATGGGGTCTTGAAACAAAGCAGAGACATGATGACCGTTAGTGGCCACAGGTGCGAAAGCTCTCTCCAGAGCTGCTGGAAGCTGAATCTCGGGGACCGGAGAAAGTGGAGCAATATTCTCACCACGCCAAACAACAGCTAGAACAACCTCAACCTCAACAAGTGACCTCGTAAGCCATGCTACTGATGCTGGACAGGTTTCAGTGGGTGCACAATAAACGGCAACATACAAATGAATGTAAATAAATAGCCAAATAATGGATCAACGCTCTCTGTCTAATATGTTCGCTAGCTGTTGCATAGCAACCACCTCGCACTATGTTTCGTGCAGAAGGCAACGGAGGGACTATTTAATTTTGAACATCATTATTTACTAATAAAAACTATTTAAATTGCGTATTGTGTATTTTTCTTTCATATTGTCACCCTTGGTAACCGTTTTATAAAAGCAATAGCTCACTTCAGGCCGTGGTATATGCTCATTATATCACCGCTTCGCGTCGGGCCGAACCACGCCCCTTAGCTGTGACATAATGAGCATATAGCACGGCCTGTCCGTGAGCTATTGCTTAAGTATATCATTATAATGTTCAGAGCCTTCACCAAATCTATCACAGATTTATAACTAGAAAAAGTGGACTCGAGTGCTGAGCTGCACATTATTAATCCTCCAGCTGTCACGTAAGTTTCCGTGGAATCTACTGTTGATCCCTTTCCCTCCATGTGGTCATTTAAAAAGTGTAATACATTGAATACGTTGCCCTCTCCTGGTGTCATCTATTAAGGGATATCGGAGTGTTGTGGTTGCAGTGTGGGAGTGGTGAGCGTTGGATGTATTGGGTGATGTTGGAAAGGATGAGCCAAGACGTGTGTGTGTGTGTGTGTTTTATCTTTATCTGGCTCCTGTTATGCCACTGTGGATGTATGTCACAATATTAAAACTCATACACCACATGTAGTGAGCTTTATGTTAAGCCATGTGTATCATGTTGCATTAGACTGACAGGAGTACAGGAATCTTAAAGGTCCCACGGCCATTTCTACTGATCATAATTCCATCGTTGAGGTCTACTAGAATATATTCACATTGTTCAATGTTCCAAACTCACATTGGTTTCTCTCAGCATCTCTGTATAGTCTGTGTATTCACTCTCTGTCCTAAACGGCTTGCTGGAGCTCCCCTATGAGCCCACTGCGCTCTGATTGGTCAGCTCGCCCACTCTGTTCTGTTGAGTCCACCACCGTTACAGTGGAACATCAGTGATTATGTGTTACCATGGCGTTTGTTAGCAACCAGGAAATGACACCAGTAATGAGAGAAACAGATGGGAATGCTACGTGGGGTCTGGGGGCCGTGTTGGCGGGACGTTGAGGGGCTCGCTGCTGCGAGGAGCGGACAGTGTGAGCTGGCTGACTGGTGTGGTTTCCTGGTTGCTGCGTGGGGTCGATGAGACGGCGAAACCCAGCTCGAAACCAGCCCGAGCACACACACACCCGCATCCTGGCTGTGAGCACACACACACACAGACTCACAGCCACTGTCTCAGGCTGAGAAAAGATTGAGTGTGTGTGAGGAAGTAACTTAACGTAACGGCTCCGCGGACTGGTCCATTTGGTCGTCGTTACGTCTCTTGGTTCCCGGAAGAAAACAATGGAAAAAGAGAAATGTCCAGCGAGGCGTTCTGGGGCAGCAGACGGGTCTTCTCTGTGTCAGAGGTTTACTCGCTACAGGGTGCACTTTGAGGGTTTTGGCTCTGCAGGCCGCTCACATGCAGAACAAGCTTCATAACACAAGGGGACGGGTGATAACCGGAAAAGCATGACCTGGGCCATTTAAGGTGGTGAGTGAGGACATTTCCCATCATGCATTGCCCTCCTACAACAGTGTATTAGGAACGGGTTAATTGGCTGGATAGATGGATAAAAACTGCAAAAGTCAAGAATCATCACGAATAGAAAATTGAGAAATGGACAGAAAAAAATCCTTCGTCTATTTTTAATCCATCCATTTACAGCACAGTGACTACTTATAGATGCCTCACACACACACACACACACACTCACTCACTCACTCACACACACACACACCCCCCCACACACACACACACACCATGTATACATCACTTCAGGGGACATTACATTGACTTACATGCATTTCCTGGAGACTTATCCTAACATTAACCAACACATGCCTAACCCTAACCAAGTCTTCACCTTAAAAGTAATGATCCCCCTTATGGGGACCTCCAATTTGTCCCCATAAGGGAGGCGAGTCCCCACATGTGACTGTGTAAATAGATGTAGGTCCCCACAAGTATAGTAATGCTAGGCCACACACACACACACACACACACACACACACACACACACACACACACACACACACACACACACACACACAGTCTCCTGTTTGATGTCTTTATATTGAGTTAGTATAGATCTCCTCTGCTGCAGTTCAAACCGCATCAACACAGGAACATTTAGACTTTATAATCACATCAGGACCCTGATATCCTGCTGTGTGTGTGTGTGTGTCTTTGAATGCCTGAGTGTGTTCAAACTAATGGCCTTAGTGTGACGCTGGAGGGGCCGCACGGATCAGGATCAGATATCGATCCCGTGTAATGGTCCCGATTTATAAAAAGCCTTTTAATTTACACCGATTAGCCTCTGAGTAGAATCCACGTCCACTCTCATTCCTCTCTGACTGACAGACAAGGATTGGTGTACTTTTACTACGTAGAAGAATATGTGACTTTACACGAGGTCCATCAACGGGCAGTGTATATTTCTGCTCAGTGATTCTATTGAGCATTTTTAGTTTAAACTGAGCTGAATACCAAGATAGAAAACTCGGCGAAATTCTCCTTTTTCACAAAGTCTTCTCCGATCTCTGCAGGATACTTTAAAGTAAAATAGATTAACTGTGACAGCGGAGAGAAATGTCCGTTCACAGGCTCAGATTGAGACGTCAAAAGTGATTCTAATCCCTGTTAGTGACGGATGTATTACGCTGTTTTACAATATATCTCCAGACTTGTATAGCAGCTAAGCTCGTGGTATATTTAGAGGCTTTGATTTAAACATGTAGTGGCAGTCTCCCGACACACAGACATAAAACAAGACTTTCCATTTGTTCTTTAAGATGCAATTAGAGGGAACCATTATGTTGTAGGGGTGTAACGGTTCACAGAATTCACGGTTCGGTACGGATTCGGTACAACAACAATAACAACAACAACAAAAAGTCCCAAATGCATAATTAGCATACCGCACCGCTGTCTAATAACGCCGACACACCGTCCTCGTCCGATCCACCACTCGCACTCCATCGTTATTGGATGGGAACCCGAAATGTTAACTGAAATCGCAATCCTAACTTTTCTTCTTCTTCTTGTTCTTCATTTCTTGTTTAAAGGCGGTTGGCAAACAGCTTTTAGGCGCAATACCGCCCCCTGGATTATATATAGTGTTGTGGATACTGCCCTGAATTACTTTTTTCCCACTCGTAAAAAAAAGGCGTATTCGTCGTGTGGCTGCATGTGCCGAACCGTGACGTCCGAACCGTGACGGTACAGGACGAATACGGATACCGTTACACCCCTATTATGTTACTTATTTAAAGGTTTCCCTCCTCTGAGCCTTAGCAATGTCCTCTCATCTTTAAATGATTTCCTCGGAGCGCTGTCTCCATCTTCTTATAGAGTTACCTAAAGCAACAAACGCTGATGTGAACCTTGACATAAATAGTATATATACATTTGTTACTATTACTAGGGGTCTAGTAAAAATAGATTTAGCTGTCTCTACCCGCTCACAACTCCTCATGTTGTTTTGGAGCAGATGGCAGTCCTCTCTCCTTTTGGCTTTCACTTTGTGTTCAAACTTTGCGAAACCTTTTACAAATGTATGTTGAGCCGTCTTTAGAGGCACTTATGTGGGATGAATAAAACATCCGCACCTCTGGAGTTAGAGACTTTAACTCTAATGATGCCACTGAGCTGAATCCCACCAAAACTAAATGTCTCACTCGGGAAGCTTCGTTATCGACAGGGAAACTTCCAGCAAGAAAACTAACCCTAACATTTACACTTTGTAATTCAAAGTAAACATCCCCATGGTGAGAAGACATCCTGGTGGAGGAACAAAATAAAGTGTTGATAGGGACACACAATAATGACCAAAACACAGCTGTATACTCCTTTTTATTTATTTTTCTGTTACCAGGGAGTCGGACAACCTTTCTAAGCCTTTTCATATCTATGTAGTAAAACTGGAACTACCTGTTGTCTTCGTTATAGAACAATATGTATGAATATGAAGATACTTTTTTATAGATAAGTAAAAAAAAACGTCAAAGTTTGAGGTGTCGTCTTTAAATGTCTTGGTTTTCATTCCAAAAAATATGAGATTTTAAGAGGCTTTTTTGGGGGTTGACCAATCACAACAGAGCCGGCCAGCTAACCAATCAGAGCAGACTGGGCTCTGGTTTCAGACATAGGGTGAAAAGAGGTGCTGCAGCACAGGCAGTATGAGAACAATAAAGAGCTTTTTGAACATTAAAGCATGGAGACATTACATACTGATATACACCTGAACATCAGCTGGAGAGGACTCTTTAAAGTAGAGACATTACATACTGATATACACCTGAACTTCAGCAGGAGAGGACTCTTTAAAGTAGAGACACTACATACTGATATACACCTGAACATCAGCAGGAGAGGACTCTTTAAAGTAGAGGCACTACATATTGATATACACCTGAACTTCAGCAGGAGAGGACTCTTTAAAGTAGAGACACTACATACTGATATACACCTGAACATCAGCAGGAGAGGACTCTTTAAAGTAGAGACGCTACATACTGATATACACCTGAACATCAGCAGGAGAGGACTCTTTAAAGTAGAGACATTACATACTGATATACACCTGAACATCAGCAGGAGAGGACTCTTTAAAGTAGAGACACTACATACTGATATACACCTGAACATCAGCAGGAGAGGACTCTTTAAAGTAGAGACATTACATACTGATATACACCTGAACATCAGCAGGAGAGGACTCTTTAAAGTAGAGACACTACATACTGATATACACCTGAACATCAGCAGGAGAGGACTCTTTAAAGTAGAGACACTACATACTGATATACACCTGAACATCAGCAGGAGAGGACTCTTTAAAGTAGAGACACCACATACTGATATACACCTGAACATCAGCAGGAGAGGACTCTTTAAAGTAGCGACACTACACACTGATATACACCTGAACATCAGCAGGAGAGGACTCTTTAAAGTAGAGACACTACATACTGATATACACCTGAACATCAGCAGGAGAGGACTCTTTAAAGTAGAGACACCACATACTGATATACACCTGAACATCAGCAGGAGAGGACTCTTTAAAGTAGCGACACTACACACTGATATACACCTGAACATCAGCAGGAGAGGACTCTTTAAAGTAGAGACACTACATACTGATATACACCTGAACAACAGCAGGAGAGGACTCTTTAAAGTAGAGACACTACATACTGATATACACCTGAACATCAGCAGGAGAGGACTCTTTAAAGTAGAGACACTACATACTGATATACACCTGAACATCAGCAGGAGAGGACTCTTTAAAGTAGAGACACTACATACTGATATACACCTGAACATCAGCAGGAGAGGACTCTTTAAAGTAGAGACACTACATACTGATATACACCTGAACATCAGCAGGAGAGGACTCTTTAAAGTAGAGACACGACATACTGATATACACCTGAACATCAGCAGGAGAGGACTCTTTAAAGTAGAGACACTACATACTGATATACACCTGAACATCAGCAGGAGAGGACTCTTTAAAGTAGAGACACACACTACATACTGATATACACCTGAACATCAGCAGGAGAGGACTCTTTAAAGTAGAGACACTACATACTGATATACACCTGAACATCAGCAGGAGAGAGGACTCTTTAAAGTAGAGACACTACATACTGATATACACCTGAACATCAGCAGGAGAGTACTCTTTAAAGTAGAGACACTACATACTGATATACACCTGAACATCAGCAGGAGAGGACTCTTTAAAGTAGAGACACTACATACTGATATACACCTGAACATCAGCAGGAGAGGACTCTTTAAAGTAGAGACACTACATACTGATATACACCTGAACATCAGCAGGAGAGGACTCTTTAAAGTAGAGACACTACATACTGATATACACCTGAACATCAGCAGGAGAGGACTCTTTAAAGTAGAGACACTACATACTGATATACACCTGAACATCAGCAGGAGAGGACTCTTTAAAGTAGAGACACACACTACATACTGATATACACCTGAACATCAGCAGGAGAGGACTCTTTAAAGTAGAGACACTACATACTGATATACACCTGAACATCAGCAGGAGAGAGGACTCTTTAAAGTAGAGACACTACATACTGATATACACCTGAACATCAGCAGGAGAGTACTCTTTAAAGTAGAGACACTACATACTGATATACACCTGAACATCAGCAGGAGAGGACTCTTTAAAGTAGAGACACTACATACTGATATACACCTGAACATCAGCAGGAGAGGACTCTTTAAAGTAGAGACACTACATACTGATATACACCTGAACATCAGCAGGAGAGGACTCTTTAAAGTAGAGACACTACACACTGATATACACCTGAACATCAGCAGGAGAGGACTCTTTAAAGTAGAGACACTACATACTGATATACACCTGAACATCAGCAGGAGAGAGGACTCTTTAAAGTAGAGACACTACATACTGATATACACCTGAACATCAGCAGGAGAGGACTCTTTAAAGTAGAGACACTACATACTGATATACACCTGAACATCAGCAGGGAGAGAGGACTCTTTAAAGTAGAGACACTACATACTGATATACACCTGAACATCAGCAGGAGAGTACTCTTTAAAGTAGAGACACTACATACTGATATACACCTGAACATCAGCAGGAGAGGACTCTTTAAAGTAGAGACACTACATACTGATACACACCTGAACATCAGCAGGAGAGGACTCTTTAAAGTAGAGACACTACATACCGATATACACCTGAACATCAGCAGGAGAGCACTCTTTAAAGTAGAGACACTACATACTGATATACACCTGAACATCAGCAGGAGAGCACTCTTTAAAGTAGAGACACTACATACTGATATACACCTGAACATCAGCAGGAGAGGACTCTTTAAAGTAGAGACACTACATACTGATACACACCTGAACATGAGCAGAATAATATTTATGATATGACACAGAAAATAAGCTTTTCCTCATCGGCTGTCAGAATGTGGAAAAAGGCCTAAATGAGAAAAGTGATCTCATTATAAAAAGGGCGACTGGGTGCGGCGGTGACTCAGCCGATAAATCAATACACACATCAGAATGAACCTTGTGACTTTTGGAGTTTCATCAAGCTCTCCTCAACTTTTTCTCGGTCTCTATCAATCAGAAAAATGCAGCGGGAAAAATAAAATATATAATACAGCAGTAGGAGAAAAAGTCACGTAAAAGTAATCATCCACCTTCTCTCTCTCTTTCTCATCAGATTATTCTGCTGTACATTTTAGATAGTCAAAGTATATATCATTATTAATCAAAAGGTACGTGTCTCCGTTATAGAGAGATGGTATTCTGACTAAATGTTGATTTTGTGTTTGAGTTTCTGCTCAAACGTTTGACTTACTTTAAGTGGTGGGTGTTCATTAAACATTTAAGCTCGGCTACACTAAAGACCATGTCCGGTCAAACCCATCAAGTGCTTCTTTATGTCAAATGACTCAAAGTTAAAGTACTTGACTCCTTACGGTTTCAGGGTGGAGTTTAAAGTAGAAAGCCATGTTTCAAACCTTCACATCCTGCATACGCACATTTAAATACTTACCAGTCCACTCATGTTGTGGCTATGACGTTTTTAAGAAGAAGCTGGATCAACATGTCGGAGTTACTGATCAGACATTTTAGCTGAGATAAAAGTAAGAAAACTGCATATTTGTTCTCACTTAATATAATTACTTATGGACGAAATGGTTTCTTACCGGGCAAATTCAAAGGCAACATTGCTACGTGTAAAGGGATGAAAGACATTTCCGTCCCTTTTAGCGACTTGTTGGTCAGAGATTACTCGTAGTTAGCTTCTTTCTAAGTCAATTATGTTTTTGAATGTTTTTTTTCGTAGAAGCCTGAAAAAAGGTCTGTGATTATCACAAGCTGAAGTTCTGCGACTTAAAATATGTCGGTCAATACCCCACTGGTGAATTCTACAGCTACACAGTGTCTAAATGAGACTACTAAACATCATCACAACCCATCATTAGCCACCTTTAGCTTCGCGGTGGTGAAGTCATGTGACCGTGCTGTAGTTCCTTTATAGCCCAACATTAGCCTCCTTTAGCTTAGCGGTGCTGACGTGAAGTCATGTGACCGTGCTGTAGTTCCTTTATAGCCCAACATTAGCCGCCCTTTAGCTTAGCGGTGGTGACGTGAAGTCATGTGACCGTGCTGTAGTTCCTTTACAGCCCAACATTAGCCACCTTTAGCTTAGCGGTGGTGACATGAAGTCATGTGACCGTGCTGTAGTTCCTTTACAGCCCAACATTAGCCACCTTTAGCTTAGCGGTGCTGACGTGAAGTCATGTGACCGTGCTGTAGTTCCTTTATAGCCCAACATTAGCCTCCTTTAGGTTAGCGGTGATGACGTGAAGTCATGTGACCGTGCTGTAGTTCCTTTATAGCCCAACATTAGCCGCCTTTAGCTTAGCGGTGGTGGCGTGAAGTCATGTGACCGTGCTGTAGTTCCTTTATAGCCCAACATTAGCTTTTTCCTTCTGGTGATTGCATTTACTCTTCAAAAATGATAAAAAATGATGCTAATACTTCAAGATTATCCTGCTGAGCAAAATGTGCAAGTATCATACTATTTTCTGCAATAATACAAAATACAATCGATAAATCCCATCGGCTTTTGTCGTGAGATGCTAACATTCAGTCAGCCTACAAAAAAACATCCCTGCACCATTGTTTTTTGTCGTAACTTTAGTCAAGCTCAACATATTTGTGTGAATCTGCAATAGACTTTGTTACATAACAGCCTTTAGGAACAGGAGTGGAAGTACATTTCGTACAGTAACTCTATTAAATGAGAAGGGATGGTTAGAATAACATCTCTGGGCTGATACATGACTGTCAAATCAAATTATTTCCAGTTTAAGGAACATCATCATATCCTTCATTCGAGATGAAGACAAATGGGGTGGAGGAGACTTTAATTAAGTATTTTTCTCCTGCAAAATAAGCAGAGAATTTACATAAAACTTGCTGTTTCTGAAGTGGTCGACAAACCCTGGACTTTTAATAATAATAATAATACATGACACTTATAGCACTTTTCTAAAAACTCAAAGACGCTTCGACAGAGAATAACAACAAAAATAAAAACGTTTCCTCATTTTAAAACCGTTGTGAGCTTTCTTACCTTTTTGAAGAAATTGCAATATTATCATCACAGTAATGAGTACATTTACACTACAGGAAAACATGCATGCAGTCGATTAGAAACGGCGAAAACGGAGCTCGCTTGCCTCCACATGGGGTTGGAAAAGCAAAGCACAGCAGGTTTGCAGGAAAAAGACGCACAGTTGGAAAAAGTCTTTGACAGTCAGATAATTGCTCAACAACACCCGATACCAAACTCAAATCAAAGCCACCTTAGATGATGGACCTTTATGGCTCTGACCTTTCATCTGGTTATTTTGAGACGGCTCCATATTGGGTCTTCGCCTCAAACAATGGCTTCTCAAAGGTCTGCTCTCTTGTCAGTTTAGTGCAGTGTGGAGGCACCTGACAGCCAAACAGAGAATACACAGACATACTTTTACAGTCAGGCGGACACTAGACTTTAGATTGATTGTGTGCCCGAATGATAACAAACTACAGAGAATAAGTGAGATCAGAGAGGAGATGTTAGCTAATGTGAGTCAACCACTTAATCTCTATGCATTAATCATCATTACCAAGATGTCTTTCTGTTTAAAGTTTGATAAGCAGCTCTATATTATCTAGAATGCCACTTAGAGAGCACAGACCTCCGCCAATGCCAAATGTTACGTTCACATGCCCCTCGGATGGTCCCATTCCTAACAAGTGTCTAAATGAGACGACTAAACGCCCAACATTAGCCACCTTTAGCTTAGCGGTGCTGACGTGAAGTCATGTGACCGTGCTGTAGTTCCTTTATAGCTCAACATTAGCCGCCTTTAGCTTAGCGGTGGTGGTGACGTGAAGTCATGTGACCGTGCTGTAGTTCCTTTATAGCCCAACATTAGCCACCTTTAGCTTAGCGGTGGTGGTGACGTGAAGTCATGTGACCGTGCTGTAGTTCCTTTATAGCCCAACATTAGCCTCCTTTAGCTTAGCGGTGGTGGTCACGTGAAGTCATGTGACCGTGCTGTAGTTCCTTTATAGCCCAACATTAGCCTCCTTTAGCTTAGCGGTGGTGACGTGAAGTCATGTGACCGTGCTGTAGTTCCTTTATAGCCCAACATTAGCCACCTTTAGCTTAGCGGTGGTGACGTGAAGTCATGTGACCGTGCTGTAGTTCCTTTATAGCCCAACATTAGCCTCCTTTAGCTTAGCGGTGGTGACGTGAAGTCATGTGACCGTGCTGTAGTTCCTTTTATAGCCCAACATTAGCCACCTTTAGCTTAGCGGTGGTGAAGTCATGTGACCGTGCTGTAGTTCCTTTATAGCGCAACATTAGCTTTTTACTTCTTAAATCATCAAGTGGTGATAATATGTGGAAAAATCCCATTGGCTTTTTGTCAAAGGAACCAGAGAGATGCTATAACATTCAAGTGACGATCAAAATGTTTGCTTTAAATCTGTGAATCATCTTAATGGCAGAACACAATGTAATGGTTAGCGTAATGGAGCATAGTAGAAAGTCAATACTTGAGGAGTCTTCTGTAGCCTCTGTTTACAGCACAGCGACTTATTAAAGCCATGCATCAGACACTGAGCTGCATTGGGGGGAAATAAAGATGCACAGTCTCTATCGGGGTTGTCTTTACCACACACATGTACATAAAACACACACACACTCTCACCCACTCAATAACTACAAACATGCAGCACAAATGTGTTTCTTTTACATTTGAGTCCATGTTTTTTTATCTTTTCCGGTGGCATCTGGCCCAGTTTGCTTTTATATAAAACCCTGTTGAATATGAACATGTTTTATGTGCTCTTTAAACTTTAAATAGGTTTTTTTAATCATCTAATCAAATGTACAGACACAACGCAGTAAGCTAACTTTGTTTTCCCATAAAAAGTAGTAAAATATATTAAATATGATGTCTACTTTTTTAGATTAAGTGATTTAATGTTTGTGTAGTTTATAGGAAAACTCACAAATGTTTTAATCATCTCAGTAATTATACATTTACGGACAAACAAACACTGATTAGTTGTTGTTTTTGGGAGTATAATGCTTTTAAACCCCCTTTTTTTAATTAATATGGATTATAAAAAGAGGTATCAAATGGATTAAAATGTTCTAATGAATAATGTTTCTGCGGAGAGAGACTGTAGTTCAACTCCTTTGCTAATTTAATTAAATGACACACCATTATTACGGTTATTGATTATAAAAAAAGCTGAAAGGACATTTTGAATAACCTTTAATTTCAATGATTTGTCACCATTATTAATGAGTGTATTTCTACTCATTTCGTAAAGGCGAAGCTGCCAAGCTGTTCGTTGGGTCCTCCTCTGTGTCCTTTAGTTTTGTATAAAGCAGGGGTTTAGCGTTGAAGCCCTCTCACTTCTCCTCACCTGACCGAGCGGCTAACCCGTATTGATCCACACTTCATAGAGTTCACCCCGATATATTATCTTGATGTTGTTCCGCTCTTATAGCTTCTTTAATAATGCAGCATGGAAGTTAGTGCTCAGGATGGATTCAGAGGAAACCGTGGATGCATTCTAAGAACTGGATACAGCGTTGAAGGCCTCGTTCATTCCTGAGAGCTGTTTATTGGTGCTGATGCACGATTAACCTAAACAAATTTCCCATCATGCCTTGCTGTCGAGAGCAGAAGTACCTTGGGTGTTTCTCAATGTAGAGTACTTGCTTGGTAGCACATGTCTTCCGAGTCACTTGCTTCAGAAGCGAGGCAAGAATACTTCCTGGCGTTCGTAAAACGAAGAATGGAACAGGCGAGCAAGTGTGCAGGTGTGCGTCATATGAGAGGCCCCGCCTTACATTTTCCGCCACAGATTTGGGGAAATTGGTTCGGTCGCAAAGCATTGTGGGGATTTTAAGACCGCGGAGTCTACACATGTGCAGCCTCGAAATCTCTCCAAACGAAGTATGCCGGGCTCGGTAGAATTCCAAGTATGCGGGACATTGGAACAGTCCTTCGGTGGCACTCGATGACGTAGTGTGCTTGAAATAGTGGCTCTGGAGCAGCTTTACTCGACATTGAGAAACACCCTGAATGTGCGCTCATAGAGCGGCGCAGTTGAGTTTCCTCTCAAGCCCCGCCTCCTGTCATTAAGCCCCGCCCCCGATCTCCCGCTTTCGGCTCAGTAGAATGAATCAAAAGAGAAAATAAATCTGAATTTAGCTTTAAAAGCAACTTTAAAAACCTAATGATTCAACTAAGGGCTATACAATTGTTCGTGCTAGTTCGTTTATTTAGTTTAAAAAATAATAATCAGATTTTCAGACGCCTCTTTCACAATGCAATCAATGGGGTAAGTATTTTTCGGCCCAGTTTCGTCACGGACTGATACAGAAGTTGTAGTACCGCCACGTGGCCACTACAGATATCTGTCTCAGCGTCCGGCGCACTTCCTGAGTGCTTCTAGGAAACTCTTACTGACGTTCTGATTGGTCCTTGAAACTCAAACGCTTCCTCCTTAATTTCATAGAAGTCCGATGCTGCTGCTCTCCCCTCTATAACAGTTTTTGCAAAGAAATTATACATTAAGAGAGGGCTTTGGTGTGTTTTTTAAAAACAAGGGAATAGAATAGGAATCTGGGAGGATAGCAAATCTGCACCTTTGAAAAAGAAGTGGATTCACTGTTGTAGTAACCTCTTATATGAAGTTATATTTGGGTGTGTAGATGTACAAGGAAAATCTCCACTATGTTTGACCTATCTATGTTTTTTAGTCTTTGCAATGTTAAATCTCCCTGGATTGGTGACACTGATTTACAAACAGACACAAATCTCCACTTAGTGTGTTCAATTGGGAGCAGAAATAACCTATTAAAGTCCAAATGAGGCCTTTTTTTAGGCACTGTTTGTTTGAATTACCCTGCACTACTTAAAATATATCTTGATTCATGATGTGACCGAATGTTAAAGTAGTCCTTTCCTCAAGAAGCTTCTAAGAATGAGGAAGTGACTGGAAGTAAATGTAGATTATGTCTTGTCTCTATTTATATCTTTCAAACTAAATATCTTCCATGTTTGAACACAGTCTCTTCGTCCCTCATCCAACAGTATGACATACCCAATATACCAACGAAGAAGACATGCACAACTCTACTTAACATGTCTTTTAGCTGATACTTTTATCAACATATGCAACAGTGTGGATATAAACAGTTTCAAGGGGCATGTGTTTTGACTCTGTATAATAAATGATGTATTATGTTAACTCTTGTATTTGTGCCTTTGTGTTTTGACACAAACTACAAACATGGCTCAGCTCCATCATCTCAGAATGACTCCTGTGTTCCCGCTGTAATGGATTAATTGTCGATGTGTCCAACAGGGAGAAACGAGACGATGCAGCCGTCCAAGCCGTCCTTCCTCGAGTACTTTGAGCAGAAAGAGAAGGAGGCCAACAGTCACAACGAGGGAGGAGGAAGAGGAGAAAACAACGCAGACAACCGCAAGCTGCCCGCTGACAGAGACTTTGAAGTGGTGAGTCTTGAAGTTAACATTTAGTTATACGACATAAAATACATCGGTAAATAAATACCCCACTGGTAAATTTAAAAACAGGGGTTGCTAACAAGTGTCTAAATGAGACGACTAAACGTCAATACGCCCAACATTAGCCGCCTTTAGCTTAGCGGTGGTGACGTGAAGTCATGTGACCGTGCTGTAGTTCCTTTATAGCCCAACATTAGCCACCTTTAGCTTAGCGGTGGTGACGTGAAGTCATGTGACCGTGCTGTAGTTCCTTTATAGCCCAACATTAGCCACCTTTAGCTTAGCGGTGGTGACGTGAAGTCATGTGACCGTGCTGTAGTTCCTCTATAGCCCAACATTAGCCTCCTTTAGCTTAGCGGTGGTGACGTGAAGTCATGTGACCGTGCTGTAGTTCCTTTATAGCCCAACATTAGCCTCCTTTAGCTTAGCGGTGGTGACGTGAAGTCATGTCGTGCTGTAGTTCCTTTATAGCGCAACATTAGCCACAGAGATTATTTTCTGCAGTATGCTAAAACACAACGGAAAGGTACCATTGTTTTTAATTGTGAGAACAAAGGAGATGTCGCTTCAAGTTCAGCATTCAATAAATCATCATTGCACAACTTTATAGTGAGTGAATGTGCTGACTGGGAAGTACATTATCACTAGTCAGTATACCGCGGTGATGCACTCTGAAGGTATCCACTAGGGCTGTACCCGAAATATCCGAATATTCGTTCGTTGGAGTACTAACGATTCGGGTTTCAATTTCGTTATTCGGATATTTTTTTTTCGTTTTTTTTTAATTGATTGAAATCTCCAATATCAACCTAAGAGCTTGTGCCTCTTCGGGGGGTGCCAACACTTAACCATAAACGCTATAGTTTACTTTCTCCATCTTTATATATAGATATTACCTTTTCTCCATGAATCTCCGTCACATTGTTTCCATAGAAACAACAACTTCCTGTCAACTGCGCTAACTCTCCTTCAAAATAAAAGCATGTCCATGCAAAATAGGAAGCCGAGCAAAATTACACTTTTAATGAGGTTTTAATAAATGTCTTCATAAATCAATCTTCCCACAAAGATCCCACATTGATTAATAATTCAAACCTTTTATGATACAAAATACATGTTTGTCAATCCTAAGAAGTGCTACCCAGTTCTGAGTTTAAGTTATTTAACAAATGGCCTAAAAAACAGATACAAAAACACAGATTAAGGTGTTCTGGGAGGCTCGTTAATAACATCATTGATTTCTCAGTTCCACATAACTTAGCTCATCATGAATCCATATATTATATACAGACGTCCTTTTGTTGTCCTCGTACAAGTTTGACAACTATTTGGATCGAGTTTAAAAACTAGTTTGAACTTTTAAACCACTTGTACTTTGTGGGAAAGGAGCGAACATAAACTGCTGGTCATTAGAACGTAAATCTAGAAATAAATCAAAGGTTTGCAGTAGGGCTGCTCGATTCTGGCAAAAATCATAATCACGGTTATTTTTGGTCACTATTGATATCACGATTATTAAATACGATTATTCATTGACTTTGAAAACATCCACGTTGTTTCCATAGCAATAACAACTTCCTGTCAACAGCGCTAACTCTCCTTCAAAATAAAAGCATGTCCATACATAGGAAGCCAAACCAAATTACACTTAAGACATAGAACTGCAACGAAAGTAACAAACACAATGCGATACCCTTTTCAATTTCAAAGAACACAAATTGGGTTACATTAACAAATAACTATAAAACAACAATACTGTAGAATAACAAAATGAATGGTGTGAATAAACCAAACTACACGTGTCGAAGCGGTTCACTGCTGATTACTATGCGCCCCCACCCCCCACGTGGAACGAATATTCGAATATTCGCTGCTGATTACTACCGAATATCCGGAGCCCGAAAAATGGTATTCGTGACAGCCCTAGTATCCACACACTCTTCACCTGTCTTCCAGAGCCAACAGGCTTCAACACAAGCTCACACACAGAGTACACACACATAGAGTACACACATACTGATTATTCATTGGTCCAGCTTTATTTTGCAGCCTAGGATGACTTTAAGCAGATACTGTTGCACCTTGAATTCAGCCATTGCATTCTTATCTTATTTATCGTCTAAAATAGACATTTAATTCATCAAAGTCAGCGCACCATATTGCTATCTTCCAGGCTAATGTAGCTGTAACATTTTGCAGAGAGATTACCTTACAACAAACCCTTTTCCCCCCCTGGCAACATTAACACATTAACAGACAGTTATATGTGTGGCTAACGTACCAACATACTGTCTTTGAGTGCCCAAATACACCAAAACGCACAGGACAGATCTGGCTGCTACATTGGTTAGCTTAAAATGTGCAAATGACTGTATCAGCTAACAGGATAAAGAAACCAACGGCAGGTCCATGCAGCGTGTTGTTTTGCCCACAGACGTTTAAGCTGGACAAATGGCTGCAGCTGCTGGTATTAAATATTAAACATGACCTTTATAAATACGAGGTGGCCTCTCTCCCAGGACCACCCATCTGCTGCTCATCTTCACATGCTCAGAGGCACTGAACACTTCTGTTCCTCCAACAATAAGGCATCATATCTGGATACTTTTAATCATTAAAGGGAGATACAATAGATCTTTCCGATGGTGTTTCAGTATGTAGTGATTGTCTGAGTATAAAAGAACAAAGTGTGTGTCGGTGTTACACACACACACACACACACACGCGCACACATACCCCTAACACACAGTGACAGCTCACCGCAGGATGACCCTGACACTCACTGGTTCTTTAATACTGCTCTCTGTGGACATGCACACTGTCACACATCAGCATCTTCAATGGGTGTCTTGCACATTGCTGTGACACACACACACACACACACACACACACACACACACACACACACACACACACACACACACACAGACAGTTCTAGTGTGCCTGGCGGAGCTAATTTAAAGATACACTCATACTATCTTATGAGAAATATGTAGTATGTAATAGACACAGGGGTCCGCGGGGTCTTAAAAAGTATTAAAAGTTGATAAATCAATTTAGCGAAAATTAAGGCTATTAAAAAGTATTAAAGGGCATTTTCCCAAGGTATTACATTTTGTATCTTGTTTTCAGTAAGTATATAACTGGTCCAGAGAGGTTGTGTTCTGCAGTCTGCCTGAATGTAGTCATGGCGTAGGTGTGTCGTGTGATTCTGTGTAGTTTATTTATGGCATCCCGTTGGGTTTGACGTCATCTGAACAGGACGTCGCACGCTCACTGCTTGATAGCGCGCGAATGTCCGTTTACGCCGGTTGCTAAGCAACATCGTTATGGGGAAATGCAAGTCTGCGTCCAAATGGTTGGAAGATAAGGAGGAAGGACGATCAATACTGTATATAGTCAATGTGAGGTAGAGTGTGTCGCCACGGTAACCGTTAAAACTCCAAGTGGCGATGAGGTCTTAAATGTGTGGAAAGGGTCTTAAAAAAGGACTTGAAAGGTTTTACATCTGACTTCAGGATTCCTGCAGATACCCTGATATATTATGTACTATTTCATGCCTGGCTTATAATGACTAAAACAATACCGAACACATGATTGTCTATTATATATAATAACATGATATTCATTTTCCTTTTTTAAATACAACAGATTTAGCCGCCATTAATGAGGTTTTAATAAATGTCTTCATAAATCAATCTTCCCACAAAGATCCCACATTGATTAATAATTCAAACCTTTTATGATACAAAATACATGTTTGTCAATCCTAAGAAGTGCTACCCAGTTCTGAGTTTAAGTTATTTAACAAATGGCCTAAAAAACAGATACAAAAACACAGATTAAGGTGTTCTGGGAGGCTCGTTAATAACATCATTGATTTCTCAGTTCCACATAACTTAGCTCATCATGAATCCATATATTATATACAGACGTCCTTTTGCTGTCCTCATACAAGTTTGACAACTATTTGGATCGAGTTTAAAAACTAGTTTGAACTTTTAAACCACTTGTACTTTGTGTGAAAGGAGCGAACATAAACTGCTGGTCATTAGAACGTAAATCTAGAAATAAATCAAGGTTTGCAGTAGGGCTGCTCGATTCTGGCAAAAATCATAATCACGGTTATTTTTGGTCACTATTGAAATCACGATTATTAAATACGATTATTCATTGACTTTGAAAACATCCACGTTGTTTCCATAGCAACAACAACTTCCTGTCAACAGCGCTAACTCTCCTTCAAAATAAAAGCATGTCCATACATAGGAAGCCAAGCCAAATTACACTTAAGACATATACAACTGCAACGAAAGTAACAAACACAATGCGATATCCTTTTCAATTTCAAAGAACACAAATTGGGTTACATTAACAAATAACTATAAAACAACAGTACTGTAGAATAACAAAATGAATGCCGTGAATAAACCGAGACACACGTGTTGAAGCGGTTCGCTGCCGATTACTACGCACCCCCCCCCCGCGCGGGCCGAATGTTTGAATATTCGCTGCTGATTTACTACCGCATATCCGGAGCCCAAAAAATGGTATTCGGGACAGCCCTAACGGCTACACGCGGTACTCTCTCTTTGGTAACCCCTTATCCGGAAACCGGAAGTAGCTGAGAGGCTCCGGCTTGACGAGGTTAGTAAAAGTTGACTGTACGCTCGAGACCGGAGCATGGAGGACCGGAGAATTTTATTTAACCAGATGAAAACATTGAGACAAAATCTCATTCACAATGCTGACCTGGCCAAGAAGGCAGCAACGTTACACATTCTTACACATAGCAGACATATAAAATACACAACTAAGTAAACAAAAAGACGAAAAGCAGTCACTACATTGTGCACATTTGGGACGGTACGAAAGGTACGACTTATTACTGCAAGAGCAGCTGGTGGTAAGGACCTCAGACAACTTCAATTTAAAACGGGCTATAGGGACAAGTGCCGTCAGTTTGAGGCTTGACTGAAGGTCATTCCAAGACCAAGGACCGTAACGAAAAATGGTGAGCATAAAGACACGGCAGCTACGGCTTCGGGCTTTGCATATTGCACGTGTGTTTTATTTTGAAAAGTGTTCCCTTTCCCCATGTCTGTTGCTGTTGATTGTGTACACCTGGTGCCCCTGTTGTCTCCTCCCCCCTCACCTGTGTCTTTTTGGGTTAATTAGTGTGGGTATTTAGGCTCTGTGTTTCCCGTTTTTTGTTCGGTGTGTGAGATTCCTTGCGGCTGGTGACGGTGCTCTCGTGAACAGCGAGATTGAGGCTGTGTCATGTGCCCGTGAGTAATAATGTTTTGGACGTTCTGCCTCTGCCTCCTTGCTTTGTCGGGCCGCTCAACCGTCAGCTTCACACATGTTTATATGGATTTATTAAACAGACTGCAAGTCACAACACAACCTGGCCGAGAGGGCTTTTAGGGAGGGGTGAATACGCACGCAGGATGTCTAACGCAAGAGAAATTGAGAGCATCATTGCGAAAGGGAATGCAGCAAAAATAATCGTTTTATTTCGATTACGCCGTTTTCGTAATCGTTGCAAGCCAAAATTGTAATTGAAATTTAAAATACGATTAATTGCACAGCCCTAGTTTGAAGCATTACGAGTAGAAATTAAACCAGATTCACTTGATGACACAAATCCCTCTCGGGGGGGATTCGTTCTCCCATTAGACTTTCACATGTGCGGATCCATAGCGAATTTCTCGTGGCGTCTTTAACACTTTGAAGCAGCTTGTTGACAGCTTCATGCTGACTCTTTAATTTTAGATCTGATTGCTGAGCTATTTCTGTGTTAGGCTTCCAGATGTTCCTTTAATGTAGTGTGAGAAAACATATCCGAGTGTTGGCTGATTGAAAACTAGATTTCTGCATCAGTGAGTGGTTTATTTCACTCTGTAAGTGTATCTCTCTTATAGCAACCCCACTTCCACTGTACTATCGTAGAAAACCCTCATTGTAAGACATTTATAAAGTTTATATTCACCCGCCTTTTCTAATATTTACCATTGTATCCGTTTCTTGTGCTTCTCCCAGCTCACTGGTGTTATAATGCAGCAGAAAAAGCACGAACCTGCATTATTCATAAGCAGCAGACGTACAACATCAGATCCTCTTAATTGCTCCGTTCTGTCCTTTCTTTTTCCCGTCCGTCCTCTCACTCCTTGTTTCCGTCCTTCCTGTTATCTGCGGAAATCTCGTCTAACAAAACCCGACAAAGTGAAACCCCAGAGGTTGAAACGATTAAGTATGAACACTAATGTCTGTAAATGTAGTGCTTCATCTGAATGTAATTCCTGAACTAGGCTGCCCGTATTGAAACCGAGCAGACGCAACAGACCAAGTGAAATGCTCGGGGCTCGAAACACTTATATTTTTGGAGATACGTGTGTTAATTGACATCCGTAATCTGACAAAACAAACCACTGAATAAACTCATGGACCAGCCTGTGTATATCTGACATACAGCATACACTCAGAGTAAATCTGCTCATACTGTATGTTGTCGCATATATACCCAGCGATAAACACTCTTAAAGGACTAGTTATTGCTTTGGCTCGCTCTGGATCTGCAGTGCGAGGCTGTTTTTGTTTATCCAACACATTCTGGTCATAGATTACATATTTTAAGTGTATCCACAGATATATCCAGCTTCAGTTTGACACAAATTAATGTGCTTGAATACAGCTAAGATACCCAATCTTTTTTTAATTTTTTATAAATATCCTCATCCATGCCTCGATTGGACTTGTTTACTTCTGGAGCAAAGTGACATCACTTGTGCTCTCAAGGGGCCTCCACACCAAACTGACCCCAAAGAACACGTCCCGACGGACCCGACTGTTGCGTCGCCTCGTGTCTCCTGCATCTTGGCCAACAGTCGCACTGGAACACACCGCAAAGACTTCAGCCGACGGAAGAGTAGCACGTACGAACTGCGCATCCGTGAGTGGCAATAACTCTCCTTACCAGCAGGCGGCGGTAGTGTGTATTCGTCATTCAAAAGAGGCGACAACCAGAAGACAGACTGCGTGATAACCGAGAGAAGAAGAACAGACTGCGTGTGCGTTCCATTGTCTCTCTACAGCGAGAAGTTCACGGGGCTTTCTCGAACCTGTGTCGAGAGCTGGAGTTAAAGGAAATCTCAGATGTGCCTTCTTAATAGTTTGTTTGGGTCCCTCACTTCCGTTTAGCTTCTCATGCACTGATTCGCTAGCTGAACAGCCAATCAGAGTGGTTTCTTTGGCCGACAGCCTCCCGATTCAACATGTCGAATCGGCGGCGGAAGGTGTCGGCACGGACGAAAAGACACGACGGTGCGGGACACACTAATCTGAGTAGGGCGACAGGACGCTCATCGACAGCCAGACATCTATCGATGGCCTAAATCGACTTGGTGTGTCAGGACCTTTACACACCTTTGTACGTGATAGGCTTAGGGGCGAGACATCTCGAAGGAATTAGTGCTGCTAGCGGCTAGGGTTGCCAGAAACTGACCATGATCAAAATCGATTATTCGGCAGCCCTGGCGAATAATAAATAAATAATAAATATTATTATAGCAATTTCTGTAGCCTGTATTATTAATAATAGCAGCATTGCAATAAATAAATTGTGCGCGCATCTTCAAATAGATGCACTCAAAACGCATTGTTGAGGTTGAGCTGTGATAGACCAACGTCTTTTCGCAGAGCTTGCATTTAACTTCCTTTGGACTTGTAAGTTCGAAGTAGTTCCACGAGGAGGAACTCTTTTTACCTGCCGCTTTGTTCATCTTTAGTCGCACGTGTGAGGGAGAGGGGGGGGGCGGGGTCGGTGTGTAGCGTATGTCCAAGTTTACAGTAAAACAAACTGGTACTATTACTATTATTAGCATTAGTCTATATTTTGGTTGAAACTAAGCCATACAAATAAAAATAAACATAAATAATAAGAAAAAAATATATAAATAAAATCGATTTTTAAAAATAATATTCGATTATGGAGACTGTAACGAATAATCACTGGCATCCCTACTAGCGGCTTGCAGTGTTCAAGAGAGAGGGCAACACTGAGCTGTTGTTATATTATTATTAAAATACTTTTGTTGGCTTCTCATGATGACCAGTTGTAGTTTTATCCGGGCTTAACCAATTAGCATCCTACCAGTAACGAGCTGCCAGAACTATCCCGTTATAACTCATGCTCCTGAATGGATTCCCCGTTAGAAAGAAGTAAACATAAACATCTTTTCCGGTCACACCAAAGCTAATTTACTGGCTAGGCAACTTTGATCAGGGTTTACTTAGTTTGGAAACGTTTGATATCAATCATACACGTCTTACTTTCTCAAGATTACCAATTACTGAACCTACTAGCTTGTAAAACAGCTGTTGGGTCACTCGGCGTACCAAACGTTATCGACTGGTTCAGTTAAAACCCACGTATCGATACACCTCTGGTAAACTATTAATAATAATGAAGAGATTTTTGTTTTCCTGACTGGTTATATCAGTCCATCCATATCTCTCAGACTGCTGCTCTAATATCGTTCATAACAGACCTTCTCCCAGAGACCACGCTGGTTTAGTTTTGGGTTGAATGGACTCGAGTGATCTGATGTCTTTTTAATAAATCATGTATGAAACAAATAACAGATGAAGAGGCAAAAACCCCACTGGGACTATCCTTCCTTTTGTTTTTAGCTTGTCAAGTTTTAATAGCTTCTACTTTTCTTTGTTTTATGTGATTTTAACGGGACTACAAGGTGCACTTTTTGGCGATAGGGGTCCTTGAAAGGCTTTAGAAAACTGTAACGAACTTTTTCTCCATTTTCCTCACGTTCTCTCTGCAGGACCTCAGTGTTATTGACCTCCATTGATTGTGGGTCACAAATAGCAGGAGTGCTGCTGGTAAAAGCTGAGAGGCTGAATCCCCCCGAGGTGTGTGTGTGTGTGTGTGTGTGTGTGATAAAACACATCAGGTCCCTATCAGCTCGGAGAGGAAGAGATTTAGTGTCGATCAGCAGCTGCAGCACTCTGACTGAAATAGAAACACTTATCAGACACCTCGATCATCTCAGGAGTTCTTTGAAGTTCAAAGTGTCCGTTAGTGGAGGCTAATGGTACAACAACAAGGAGAGGCCGAGGACACACGCAGCAACCTGTCGTTCAGATTTAAGAGGGACTTTTTAAGGTTACCTGAAAAACGTTGAGGTTGTGAATTTGAAAACGTTCTGCTTTTGAAAATTATATTAAATTGTTAAGCAGATATTCCAAGTACTCATTAGAAAGGTCTTAAATATGATTTAAAAGGTCTTAAAAATGATTTGAAAGGTACAGTCAGGTGTACAGGTGTTCAGTCATCGTTCTTATGTTGAACGTGAATACATTTACTTAGAAAGTAATTATGGGACGTATTTCTTCTTTCATAGCAACTTTCCTTCATACTTTCTTGCCGTGAAATAGTTCTTAAATTCTATTCAAAGTGGTCTTAAAAAGTCTTGCAGAAACCCTGACACACACACATTCAGAAAACCATTGACTTTGACTCAAAGGAGTCATAAGTGCTGAGATGCGGACTCATTTCCAGCTTTAGGAACTTAGCAATGTTAGCTAATAATCAGCGGTCATCATCACACTGTTATTTCTGTATAAGATAAATATGAAGATGATTTAATGTGTGTGTGTGTGTGTGTGTGTGTGTGTGTGTGTGTGTGTTCAGGTGAACTCGTGGACGGTGGAGGAGCTGCGGCTGCGTCTGGCCTCTCTGGACCCTCAGATGGAGCAGGAGATCGAGGAGATCCGGCAGCGATATCAGACCAAGAGGCAGCCGATCCTGGACGCCATCGAGGCCAAGAAACGGCGGCAGCAGAACTTCTGAGGAGGAGGAGGAAGAGCCGGAGGTTTCATCTCGTTATTCTCCGCGGCAGATTTAACAAACGGCAGCTGAGGATCGTTCAAAATATCTGCTCAAGAGACGTCGAGATGTGTAAAACTGTGCGAAGACTTCTGATGATCGAACTGCTGGAGAAGAACTTCCAACGAGCTTTTGGACAGGATATTAATGACGATATTTCTGCCTGTTTGGAGTCTTCACAAACTTTTTCCTGGATGAGCGACTTCAGGAAAGACGCTTCTGAAACGTATATTTTGTCTCCCATCCGCTGGACTCTCTCTCTGTTTGTTACACAGCTGTCTTAAACCACAGTGAAGATTGTTCAAATCTCTTTAACCGCGCGGTACAATATCATTTAAACGGCTGGCTGCTCGACTAAGGTACTCGCCTTTACGTCCGCAAATGTCTCTTCTCAGTGTTGCTGCTCAGTGTTCTCACTTTAGACTGTGAAGGTCGAGAGAAGCGTCTTTCCCTCGACTTAAGAGTTACAAATACAAACGAAAAAGCGGAAAATATCGTGTTGATGCAGGAAGAGACCCGGTGCTTCGGATCAGTCGCATTGAAAAAGGTAAAAAGGAGGAGATGACGAGGAAGTGAAACCCTTAAATCTAATTACGAAAGCACCTTTTCTTAAGTTCAGCGTTGATTACTCGTCACGTTCTAGTTCTAAAGCACAAGATAAATAAACCATTTATTAAATATTAAAAGCAAAGTGTGTAATCTTAACTTAAATAACTGGATCATTCACTCAGCTAAAGTCCCTTCAGGTAAAGGCAATATTTTGGAAACACCTGAAAGTTTTGACATTTTGGACTTCAGATTTTCTTCCGCATTAATATTGTAAGGGTCTTTAATCTCCTCCAGTGTCCTCAGTGTTTCAATTTGAGCTTCCTCCCCGTGTCCATCACCTCTTTCCCCCGCAGTAAGCTCAGAACAAAGAACTGGCCCGGGATCAACAAAGCTTTTATTCCCAGGATTTATTATTTCTGATTTGGCACTGAAACGACATCGCACCTTTAAAAAAAATAAAAAGGCAGCTGCCCTTCCTTCTCTTTGGACACTCTGTTTTCTACACATTTCTATTTTTCTACGTAGGGTTAGTGGTTACAGAAGAGCAGGAGGTTGGTTTGATTTAAGCAGATTTAAAAACCAGCTTCTCAGGTCAGAAACTCCTCAGGGTGTCAAATAATAGTCTGTTTATAAATGAGCACAACAGCTGTATCTGTAAGGTTTAAATCGATGAGTGAAAGGGTTAAACGACAGAAACTGGACGCCTTTCATTAAGTTATATTTAAATAATAAGCATGTCGGATGTTTTCTGCGGATAAACTCTCAGCTTGAGGTTCTATATCGGACTCGTTCGTGTGCGCGGTTTCTCTCATGAGCACAAGTCATGTTCTCTTCTGCGTTACAAAACAAAAGGGATTTTTCTGTCTGCCTTATTTAGTTTTTGTCTTACACATGGTGTTCCTTTGAATATATGTTGAGGCTCGACAGGGAAACACAGTTTAATATTCACCTTTTGATAAATCCTGCAGTGAGTTCGGGTGAAGCAGCAAAAGAGTGAAAAGGGATTTGTTTTTGTTGTTTGGATGTTCTGCCGTTTTGTTTCTGACAGTGATCTGATATGTGAGGATTTTATGCGACGGCATGTTGGGGTCATTGTAGGTCAAAAGGAAATAGAGAAGGGGGTTAGTTCACGTGAAAAATACGAGTTTTCAAGTCAAATGTGTGAATTTACGAGCTTAAAAATGTAGAAACTTGCAAGAAAAAGTGAAAGAATTACTAAACTATATTTTTCTCATAAATCACGAGTTTCGGAATCAACCCTCGGTAATTTGTTTCTTGAAATATGATCTCCTTCCAGGGGAGAATATATTTATTTTTGAACCTACGATGGCCCTAAATATAGATTTTCTTTGGTTAAAATAAAAGGATTGATTGAATGTTATAATCTGATGTTTGGTGCTGATCGTGAAATCTGGCATCAGAGATCAAGTCGTTATCACTGGATATTAAACAGAAATGAAAATGTTCTGATGTTTTTGGACTTTTCTAAATGCTTCTTTGGCTTTAAGTGATTCTCTTAACCTTTGTTATTAAATACAAACAAACCACTGAGAGGTACGTGTTCAAAGAATCATCGCCAGTTTGTGAAAATGATCAGAATTACGGTAACATTGTGTTAGGTTTATTACGTATAATCACTTAACTAGGCTTTAATTTATTTAATAAGTGAATCAGTGAAATGTCTAAATCCTGCTGACACATATCAAGTGTTTATTTATTCACTTTCTTCGCTGCCAAGATGTCACTATCGTTTTGATTTTCATTCAAGATCTTTGGTCCACTAACTCTCGGTAAGAGGACATAGGAGTTCAAACAGTGTGAGTATAAAGTGTTTAAATTCAAGGTGTCCATATAAAACGGTGACAACCCCAACAGATAGACTATAAGAACAAGGAGAAGTGGAGCAAACATGTTTTAAACACCGCTTTCTCTGCCTCCTCTTTGTGCAACATTTCTATTTTCTCCGATGATTCTACTTATTTTTTTTTGTTTCGCACTTCTTGTTTGACGCCTGAAAAGTTTCTGAAGTTTATTTTACGCCTTAAAGTTTGCCGAGAGGTCGTTCATACAATCACTGATGTTTGGTTTGTGTATTTTGTTTTTGTTTGCCTGTCTAATAAAAGCTAAGGAACGTTTCACCTCTGTCTTTTATTTGTGCATTTTAACAGTATTAAAGTGCACCTCTCATGCTTTTAGGCATCAATTATGGGTCTCAGATATATAAACATAAAAATATATAAATATATGAAACACAAACAGATCATGCATTTTAGAAATCCCCCATACCCCTCTTTTGCAGCCCTGTTAGAGAAACTTGATTTGGGGTCCTTAGCTTGAGGAGGCGGAGCTAATGCCTGATCAGAATTCTACCGGAGATAAAGTTAAATTCTGCCGTGATAAAACAACATCCTGTTCTAAACCACATCAAGGATTATTTCTGAAACAGTATGGAGCTCAAAAGCTTTTTCTCTTTCGGGTTTATCACAAGGTGAGTTCCTTTTTTATTTCCAGGTTAGCTCTGAGTGTTAGCGAGGCTTGCTAATGTAAACAAAGACGAGATTACGTCCAAAACACGTCAGGCATTGTTTCTGATGGCAACGTTCCGTGGGTCCGCCGCCATTTTGACGTCATATCGGCAGCAAGTCTGTAGGCCTATCCCCCTTTTTATATTTATTTGGGTACGGAGGAAAAAAGAAAAAGGGTTTTATTTTCGGACGCTGCGTGAGTTCCCCGACGCACCGGGGACACATTTATGTATCAAAGACATCAAAAAGTGATAGGTCCCCTTTACAAAAAATAAAATCTTATTTATTTTCTAAATTCATTATTTTTGTATCAGATTTAAGAGTCAAGTTTATTTACCTGATACGTTTACACACACAACGAATTGGCGTTGGTATCTGGTGGTGTGAACATAAACAATCTAAGGAGATAAGTTGCAATGGTCGGTCATTTTTTTAAAATATTATGATAATAAAAAATAAGAATTTTTAAGAAACAATTTAGCATTAAAAAAGGACACTGTTAAGTTCGTTTTTTTCGAGTTTTATGATCATTTGCATCTCGGGTTTCCAGCACTACATTATTATTTTATTTAAACTGTCACTATAAAACAAGTGGAGGAGGAATTATTCAGTTGCTTCACTTCACTTCAGTAACAGTGGAAATATCACATATAACATTATATTACAGTAAAAGTCCTTTAGTGTTTATCAGTGACCAAAAATACTTTTCAGCCAAAATAGAAAAGATGAATATTTAATCAGCTGCAACCACGGAAACGGATCCATCTCCTTCACTGTGACTGAAATAAAGTGTCTGTGGTTTGCCTGAAAATGAAATAGTTTCTATTTTCCACGACACTATTTGGGAAACTTTCTTTTAACGTGATCATTAAAGAGTCCTCTCCTGCTGATGTTCAGGTGTATATCAGTATGTAGTGTCTCTACTTTAAAGAGTCCTCTCCTGCTGATGTTCAGGTGTATATCAGTATGTAGTGTCTCTACTTTAAAGAGTCCTCTCCTGCTGATGTTCAGGTGTATATCAGTATGTAGTGTCTCTACTTGAAAGAGTCCTCTCCTGCTGATGTTCAGGTGTATATCAGTATGTAGTGTCTCTACTTTAAAGAGTCCTCTCCTGCTGATGTTCAGGTGTATATCAGTATGTAGTGTCTCTACTTTAAAGAGTCCTCTCCTGCTGATGTTCAGGTGTATATCAGTATGTAGTGTCTCTACTTTAAAGAGTCCTCTCCTGCTGATGTTCAGGTGTATATCAGTATGTAGTGTCTCTACTTTAAAGAGTCCTCTCCTGCTGATGTTCAGGTGTATATCAGTATGTAGTGTCTCTACTTGAAAGAGTCCTCTCCTGCTGATGTTCAGGTGTATATCAGTATGTAGTGTCTCTACTTTAAAGAGTCCTCTCCTGCTGATGTTCAGGTGTATATCAGTATGTAGTGTCTCTACTTTAAAGAGTCCTCTCCTGCTGATGTTCAGGTGTATATCAGTATGTAGTGTCTCTACTTTAAAGAGTCCTCTCCTGCTGATGTTCAGGTGTATATCAGTATGTAGTGTCTCTACTTTAAAGAGTCCTCTCCTGCTGATGTTCAGGTGTATATCAGTATGTAGTGTCTCTACTTTAAAGAGTCCTCTCCTGCTGATGTTCAGGTGTATATCAGTATGTAGTGTCTCTACTTTAAAGAGTCCTCTCCTGCTGATGTTCAGGTGTATATCAGTATGTAGTGTCTCTACTTTAAAGAGTCCTCTCCTGCTGATGTTCAGGTGTATATCAGTATGTAGTGTCTCTACTTTAAAGAGTCCTCTCCTGCTGATGTTCAGGTGTATATCAGTATGTAGTGTCTCTACTTTAAAGAGTCCTCTCCTGCTGATGTTCAGGTGTATATCAGTATGTAGTGTCTCTACTTTAAAGAGTCCTCTCCTGCTGATGTTCAGGTGTATATCAGTATGTAGTGTCTCTACTTTGAGAAGCACTGTGTTAGAGCGCTAGCAAATAAAACGTGTTCCTTAGTGAAGTCACTATGTGCTGGAAGTTCACACAAATCTATAACCCACTAACGGAGAGGGACAACCCCCCAAAAGCCGGAATAGGGCCTCTTTAATCAAACTACCTCAAATGGAAACCATGGCGTGACTTCAGGAAGTGTGTGTGCTCAGCAGTTTATGATATAGTACTATAGTAGAGTGCGTTTAGTGCGGTCATATTAAATGTCAGACTGACGGCAGTGATCCATCATCTGAGTCGTTGCTCTAATGAAGTCTGTGGCTCCACTCCAACATCCTCACAGAAAGGAACTGAACTCAAGCCAAAAGTCCTCTATAAGAACAGAGATGGGGGGGGGGTGAAGAAAATGCTGAATATGTGTCTGCTATAGTTTTATAATTTCACTCAAACCTTTTTGTTCTCCTGTCTCTTAATTGTTTGTTTAGTTATTTATTATTCTAGGGTCTATGTGAATGTGTTGTATGCCTGTTACCTGTGACTTTGTGATGTGAGATATTTATTTTATTGTATTTATTATTGTATTTATTTTTATCATTATTTATTTCTGTGAACATAACCTAATAGGATAGGGGATGGGTATTTGTCTTTCCTTTAACACACAACTTGTTCTGTACTTTGTTTAAAGGTGGGGTTTGGAAAATGTGAGAAGTAGAAAGTACAGGTATTTGGGTTCAACATGTAAGAAGTAGAAAGTACAGGTATTTGAGTTCAACATGTAAGAAGTAGAAAGTACAGGTATTTGGGTTCAACATGTGAGAAGTAGAAAGTACAGGTATTTGGGTTCAACATGTACGAAGTCAAAGTAAAAAGTCGTCAGAAAAATAAGTAGTGGAGTGAAGTACTGATACCAGAAAAATATACTTAAAGGTGGGGTAGGTAATTTTGAGAAACCGGCTCGAGATACACTTGTTGTTATATTCCATGGAATGCTCTTAACATCCCGATAGCAATGAATATCTGAAGTGCTTTGACAACAAATCCATAAACAAATGTCATCTGTGGAAGCCGTGGAACTGTAAAAAGCTCGACCAATCACGGCCCGGCTAAAGTAACTGGATGGCCTACCTGCCTGTCAGCCTTCCATCGGGGCACAGACTTATCTCGTGCCCTCATTGGTCATGTGTGCGTTCGTGTGTGTTGGAGGAGGGGCTCTGTGAGGAAGTAGCAGATTTTCTCCGGTTGTGTATTTTCAAATTCTAGCGCACTCGAGCCGGTTTCTCAAAATTACCTCCCCCACCTTTAATGTGCTGAAAGTGCCATGTCTGCAAAATAAAGGATTCACTCGGAAATATTCGAAAAATAAAAAAGGTATTATCTCTGTTTCTCAAAGGTTTTATTTAAAGGGCCCCTATTATGCTTTTTGGGGTTCTTCCCTGTGTTCTATAGGTTTCAGTGCATGTAAATGGTCTGCAAACGCAAAAATCACCTTCTCAAAAACCTCTTGTTTCAACTTCTCCCACAAAAGTAATTCTCAGATTTTCATGATATTTGTTTTATTTCATTTGTGTGCATGCTATTTCACTTCATCACTCCCACAGTCCTGCAGGCCTTACACCGTTCACGTTATGCTTCACATTCATGTTTTTCACAGAGGAAATCACATCACGCATCAGAACAAATACTGTCCATCCCGAAACCTCCGACATGCACAGAAGAACAGACAGATTGTCATTGGAAGACCCAGATTTATAGTCGCAGCGACAGAAGATCCCTCATGACATCCACATCAGTTCACTTTGGTTTGAATTTGATTTAAACCACCATTTTGAATTGTATTAGCCTATTAAATGCCTAATTTGAGTTGTCATGACCACCATTATAATGCTACGACGGAGCCATCTGCCCCTACTGCCATCGAGAAAAAAAATACACGCTGTTAACAAAACTTCCTCAGTTAGGTTTGAAGATATTAATTATAATTCCCTCAGATTTAGTCAATCGTGTTTGCACCAATTTAATAAGGGCTAAACTTCAGGTGTTTTAATCTGGTTCAAAGCTGCTGCCAGCGTTCAGGTTGTCGGGAGACTGTGTGTTCATGCAGGATTGAAATTGGGATTTGGGGCCTGAACAAACTCTGGTAAGGTTTAGTAAATATCCGGGTTTGGGTTAAAACAAGTACATTGTGACGAGACCTAAGCAGGTATTTCAGTAAAGTACCTAAGTTTCCGTACTTGCACAACTTCAACATTTTCAAGTTTACCTGAAAGTTAGCTATCCATCTCAACCTCCTTCGTTTCTATTTCTATTTAGTCACCTGACTTTCTCCTTAAACCGTCATTATTACCACCGGTGATAACAGCCATCCAATGGGCTGATAACACTCAAAGGAGCTTCTGAAAACAGTGTTAATCGGCTCTCTTCACAGCTGATGCTACACGTTGCTATAGTTGGTCTAGTCTATACAAATAACTTGAGCAAGTTAAGTCTGTTTCGCTAATAATGTACGTGACTTAAGTCTGAAGTCAATGTGTTTTGTCCTGGGTGGAAGCATTGCTGTTTAAAGAGAAATGGATTCAGCTTTAAGCGCATTTTACAACTTCTAGACACGAATGATTTAAATAAGGGCTATACAAGTGTTGGGTTGTTGATGTCGGTCACAGAAAAAAGGATTTGCTGATTTCCAGATGTCTCTTTCCCAATTTAAGCCAATGGGAACAAGTATTTTTGGGCCTAAGGATGTCGCGGAATCACAGGGAAGTTGTAGTACCGCCGTTTGGCCACTACGGAAATTTGCTTCAACGTCCGACAAGGGTGAAAGTCATGTGTTTATTGATCCATCTTAACGCTCTTTATACGACGTCCCTTAACATCCTTTGCTCCCATCAGAAACACAATATGATCCTTTTTTAAATTCCCCCGAGATGGGTCAGTTCACCAGATAAAGGCCTTCTGAGCAAACTAGCAGGTAGGGTATGGCCTCAAATCCTTGACTCAAATGAAAGTTAATAACGTCCATTTAATGGGCTGAAAACCCTCACTGGAAACAGTTAAAATGGCGGCTCCTCACAGCTGATGCAGCTCCTTCCTCTTCTGAATGTTGGAGTAAGATGCTCCAAGTAGCTGTAGTTAATCACACCTCCATAGTCTATATCGTCCTCCTCCATGTCATCAGTAGCACCATCCCCCTCCTCTTCCTCCTCAATTTGACTAAAATGTGCTGTCCATGTCTTCATTTTGAAATAAAATGACCAAGAAGAACCGAACTGGACATATTGGAGTTGAAATCTGACTTAATATCTTCTATTTTTTTATGAAAACATTATTCGAAGCTTCTCTGGACCTGCTTACATTAATGTGTTTTTTTGTGTTCTTTCGTTGACAATCTGATTATTACAAAACCCTTAAAAGGATGTTCCAGTATTTTTTAAATAACATGATCATTGATGGTCAGATGGTTTGTATGTGTGTACTGTCATTTCTTGCTTCTGAGAAGGACTTGCATCATTATAACCACTGGAGTTTGGAAACAGTTAAAATGGCGGCTCCTCACAGCTGATGCAGCTCCTTCCTCTTCAGTATGTTGGTGTAACGGTAGGTCCACACAGCAGCTTTTCAAAAATCTTGAAAATCTTGGAGCTGGGCGTGTCTGACAGCTTGGGGATTTTTTGCGAGTAACGCGACCAACAACCAATCACACGAATCTCCCGCCCCCGACATACAAAGCAAAAAACCCCGGGGATTTTATGCGAGCAATATATATATATATATAAACTCCCCAAACAGGCGAAACCCTACCAGTTCCCCCCCCTGTCTCTGCCACCTCCCTCCATGCTGGTTCCTCCGGTTTGTATCCCGTTAATAGTTCTGCTCGTAAAGAACCGGGTGATTTGCTACCGTAACTTCTCGTTTGGAATATGAGGAAATGAACTGCGGTCTGGCTCTCCCTGCTTACACGCGGTTTGATTGGCTAGCGCTTCTACTGTCAGATTTGCATAAACGTGTTTGATTGGCTGGCGCTTCCAGCTCAGCTTCAAAAGTTGAACATTGCTCAACTTTTGAATCCTGAATATCCTGGAAATCTTCGCTTCGCTCCCCCACAATGCAGTTCTGCGAAAAGCGAGGCAAAGTGACGTCATCGTTGGAGCGTTGGAAGATTTGTTTAAAGCTGCTGTGTGGACGTACCGTTAGATGGATGAAGAAGAAGAAGACATACTTTATTAGCTGTAGTTAACCACACCTCCTTCGTCCTCGTAGTCTATCGTCCTTGGCTCTGTAACGATTGACCTTCTTGCAAGAATAAACTCCCTAAAAGCCGTCTAATCCCAAGAATCTTAATTTCAGTATAACGGAAAGGTTTCCTCACCATTTTATTATCATTTGTTAGTTTGTCTCGATAAATGTCCACCACTCCTCACAGCTGATGCAGCTCCTTCCTCTTCAGTGTGGAGGAGTAAGATGGATGCTCCACGTAGCTGTAGTTAATCACACCTCCATTGTCCTCATAGTCTATATCGTCCTCCTCCATGTCATCAGTATCATCATCCCTTTCCTCCTCTTCCTCTTCCTCCTCTTCTTCTGGCTCGTTCTTGCAGCTCATGTTGATTTTCCGCCGGTGGTTCTTCCTCACCGAGGCCTCCAGAGCTTTCTGCCGGCGGTAGAAGTGAGAGAACTTGTTGAAGATGATGGTGATGGGCAGCGCCACCACCAACGTGCCGCCCAGAATACATCCGCTCGCTGCCAGCTTCCCGGCCACCGTGTCGGGAACGACGTCTCCGTACCCCACCGTGGTCATACTGACGGTGCCCCACCACCAGCAGGCCGGGATGGTTTCCAGACCCACGTTCTGAAACAGAGGGGGCTTTATTGTTAGGAGGTTACATAAGAAATGTATTCAAATGTTTAAAAAGCCATGGGATTTTGAAGTTACAGAACTGGACTGTCTGCATTAACATCATTATTATAGAACTACTATTAAATCATTCAAATATTGTTGAATATTATTTATTTGTTACTATCTTTGTATTATGATTGTTATTTTGTATTTTCTTTATTATTAAACTAGTTACATTTTGTTTCTTTTTATTCTTATTAGGATTAGTATCAATTTACAATTTGTAATCATTATCATTTCAATATTAAATATTATTTAACCATTTTCTTTTTTTACCTTTTTTTAAATTATGATTATAATTTGTATTTTTTATTGAATTATTGAACAAGTAAAATAGTGTTTATAACATTAATTATTGTTATTACTATTACATTATTAGGAATAATTCATATGACTAATATTACAATAAATATTACATATTATTTTTAAGATAATTAACATTATAATTATGATTATTATTGTGTTTGTATTATTTAATTATTTTTAATTTATCAACAATATCTAGTTTTTATATTATTATTATTTTATTATTATTACAATTATAGTTTTAATACATTTTCATGTCCTTATAGAAACGTTGTTAAATAAATAATATCATTTTCCTTTAGAAACACCCTACAGACACTGGCTAAAAAAAGAATCAAAAATCATAAAAATAAGTTAAATGTTTTTATATGAAATACAGATTAAGAGTTTAATGTTACCGTTTCATATTCTGCGGTGTAAGCGATGCCAGAGAAGACGGAGACTCCCACAGCGAGATACAGCAGCAGGATGCCCACCTCACGGTAACTGTGCTGCACGAAACACACAGAAACACACTCCTTAAATATAAGTACAAATACTGTGTGTCTGTCTGTCTGTGCTGTCTGTCTGTCTGTCTGTCTGTCTGTCTGTCTGTCTGTCTGTCTGTCTGTCTGTCTGTCTGTCTGTCTGTCTGTCTGTCTGTCTGCCTGCCTGTCTGTCTGTCTGTCTGTCTGTCTCTCTGTGTCTTTCTGCCTGTCTGTCTGCCTGTCTGTCTGTCTGTCTGTGTGTCTGTGTGTCTGTGTGTCTGTGTGTCTGTCTGTCTGTATTTACATTGTAACTCTACCTATTTTTCTATAAAGTGAAGATTTGTTTACCTACTTTTGAAACATGCTCTGATAGAATAACTGTATGCTTTTGAAAAAGCCCAATAAACAACAGGTTTATTTTATTGTGGAACTTCATAAAGAAATGTATGTATATGTTATATTTATATATCATTCTCAGTAAAACTGCCCACAAGTTATATCAAAGGTAGAAAGGTAAGAAAAGCCTCAAGACCCAACTGTTCCACACCGCTTTTTACTGACTGTGCTTTATTTTATTCTAACCTTTTATGTTCTTAACTTTTATTATATTACCATATTTTATTCAATGTTCCTGAAATGACTTTATTTTATTTTATTTTCTCCTCATAGCATTGTGAAGCACCTTGAGATGACGTTGTTTTTAAAGTGTGCTATATAAATAAAATGTATTATTATTTGTTGTATATGAGTGTGTGGCCGTTGATCGTATAAAAGCTTAGAAACCAGGAGCCAGATTGTAAGCATGCTTCCAAGATGAGGCAAACAAAATGAAGCTCAGTGCAAGTTCATTACATTACATTACATTGCATTTAGCTGACGCTTTTATCCAAAGCGACTTACAATAAGTGCATTCGACCAGGAAGACACAACCTTGAAGAAAACAGAATCATAAAGAACATCAGGTTTCATAGAGCCAAGCATTTCAAGTGCTACTCAACTGGCTTTAGATAAGCCAGTCCTTTATTAGTATATAAGTGCTCTGTTAGCAGTTATTTGTTAGTCATTCTATCGCTCGAAGTGGAGTCGAAAGAGATGAGTTTTCAGTCTGCGCCGGAAGGTGTGTGAGTTTTCTGCGGTCCTGATTTCAATGGGGAGCTCATTCCACCATTTTGGGGCCAGGATAGCAAACCCACGTGTTTTTGCTGATGGGAACTTGGGTCCCCCTCGCAGCGAGGGTGCAGCGAGCCGTTTGGCTGATGCAGAGCGTAGAGCACGTGCTGGGGTGTACAGTTTAACCATGTCCTGGATGTAGGAAGGGCCAGATCCATTCGCAGCATGGTACGCTAGTACCAGTGTCTTGAAGTGGATTCTAGCCGTTACCGGAAGCCAGTGGAGGGAGCGGAGGAGCGGCGTGGTGTGGGAAAAATTTGGAAGGTTGAAGACCAGACGAGCCGCTGCATTCTGGATGAGCTGCAGAGGTCGGATGGCACATGCAGGTAGACCAGCCAGGAGGGAGTTGCAGTAGTCTAGGCGTGAGGTGACGAGAGCCTGGACCAGAACCTGCGTCGATTTCTGGGTCAGCTGGGGACGTATCCTCCTGATGTTGTAAAGTGTGTATCTGCAGCTGCGGGTTGTAGCAGCGATGTTTGCAGTAAACGACAGGTTGTTATCTAGGATCACACCCAGATTCCTTGCAGTCTGAGTCGGGGAAATAACAGAGGGGCCGATGTTGATAGTTAGGTCAAGAGTGGGACAATCTTTTCCCGGAAGGAAAAGCACTTCAGTTTTGTCAAGGTTGAGCTCGAGATGATGAGCGGACATCCACTGAGAGATGTCAGCTAAACAAGCAGAGATGCGTGCGACGACCTGGGTCTCTGAGCGGGGGAAGGACAGAATTAATTGGGTGTCGTCAGCGTAGCAGTGGTATGAAAAACCATGCGGGCTAATGACAGATCCGAGCGAGTTTGTGTACAGGGAGAAAATGAGAGGACCAAAAACAGAGCCCTGAGGGACCCCTGTAGTTAATTGACAAGGGTCGGACTCGGACCCTCTCCAAGTTACCCTGTAGGTACGGTCTTTGAGGTATGAGGTGAGGAGGGAAAGTGCAGAGCCTGAAACTCCAAGTTCTTGGAGAGTGCGAAGGAGGATCTGATGGTTCACCGTGTCGAATGCAGCAGACAGGTCCAAACAGGATGATGACAGAGGAGAGGGAGGCTGCTTTAGCAGTGTGCAGTTCCACAGTGATAGCAACGAGGGCAGTTTCTGTGGAGTGACCTGCCTTGAAACCAGACTGGTGCGGATCCAGAAGGTTGTTCTGATGGAGATAACAGGAGAGTTGTGAGACAGTGCGTTCAAGTGTTTTAGACAGGAACGAGAGGAGAGAGACAGGCCTGTAATTTATAACGTCAGACGGGTCGAGAGTGGGTTTCTTTAGGAGAGGGTTTACTCTTGCCTCCTTGAGACTGTTTGGAAAGTGACCAGAAGTTAGAGAAGTGTTGATGAAATGGGTGAGAAACGGTAGAATATCAGGAGCGATAGTCTGAAGGAGGTTTGAAGGGATAGGGTCCAGAGGACAGGTGGTAGGGCGGGCAGAGGTAATGAGGGTAAGAACCTCACTTGGCGAGAGAGGGGAAAAGGAGGTCAGTGTGTGGGTGAAAGGAGGGTCTGGTGACCCAGCGGTGAGTAAAGGTGAGTCAGAAAAAGAAGAGCGAATATCGTCAACCTTTTTTTCAAAGTGGTTAACAAAGTCGCTTGACAGAAGGGAGGAGGGGGGAGGGGCTTTGGGGGGGTCCAGAGGGTGGAGAAGATGGAAAATAGTTTTTTAGGATTGGAATAGGAAGATTGGATCTTATCTTGAAAGTGCTTTTTGCCTCAGAGATCGAAGCAGAGAAAGAGGAGAGGAGAGCCTGATAGATTAGGAGGTCGTCACGGTGTTTGGATTTCCACCGTTTCCGCTCTGCTGCCCTAAGGACGGTTCTATTAGCACGCAGTGCGTCATTTAGCCAGGGAGCAGGAGGGGACTGACGATCCTGTGAGAGGACAGAGAGAGTCCAGAGAGGATGAGAGAGTAGAGAGGAGAGTTTCTGCAGCAGAGTTTGGAGGCAGGAGTTGGAACGAGTCAGAGGAAGGGAGGGCAGAGAGCACCGAGGAGGCAAAGGTAGAGGGGGATAGGGAACGGAGGTTACGGCGGACAAGTGCAGGATGAGAAGAGATTAGTTTGTTATGTTTGGAAAGGGGTAGAGAGAATGAAATGAAGAATTGATCGGATGTGTGGAGCGGGTTTACAGAGAGGTTAGAAGTAGCGCAGTGCCTTGAGAATATGAGATCAAGGACATTGCCAGCATTATGAGTCGGTGTAGACGGAGACAGTGAGAAAGCAAAGGTGGTTAACAGAGAAGTACAGCGGGAGGGCCAGATTCAGGGATGTGTGAGAGGAGATTATCTAATTCCTTCAAGAAGTCCCCCAAGGCGCCTGGTGGACGGTAGAGAACAACAATGGTTAATTGTATAGGATGGGTTACTGTGACGGCATGGAATTCAAAGGTGGAAGGAGTGAAGTTAGGTAGCTTGAAGAGGGAAAAGCTCCATTTGGGAGAGAGCAGGAGACCAGTGCCACCTCCTCTGCCAGTGGGTCTGGGGTATGGGAGAAGGAATATGCTGTGGAGAGAGCTGCTGGGGTGGATGTGTTGGATGGAGTCATCCAGGTCTCAGTGAGAGCAAGGAAATCCAGAGACTGCAGGGAGGCGTAGCCAGAGATGAAGTCAGCCTTAGGAACAGCAGACTGGCAGTTCCACAGGCCGCCTGAAACTAGATGCTGGATCTCAGTGGAGCACGTGGGATAGACGAGAGCAGGCCGGTTATAGATTAGGAGATACACGGGGCCAGAGATAATTGGGAGAAGCCACATAAACAGGAATGGAGAAAATACACATGATTATAGCATGAGGGGCTAGAAAGCTAAACAAAAGAAAAATAAGACACCAGCAATACTTAGCTCAATCAGAGTAGGATTTGCCTCCTCTTTGCCACCCTCGTGACTCCCGCAGGACTCTAATGTCTTTGTCGGTCTGACGCTGAAGCTGACGCTCAAGAAAGAGCTACCTAAATGGACGCCGGATTGCTGAGTTCTCACAGCTATGGTGCCACGCCCCTCTAGTTAGTTAACTCTCTACAGCTGATGGGCGACAGCTGAGAGGGCGTGCCGATTTAAATGCAGCCCAGATTGTGGTGAAATCACATTTCACCACAATCTCCAGGAGCCAATCACCGTGTTGCAGTCAAGCTTTAAAATGGTTCAAATCCAGATCTTCATCATCCTCTTCATCCCACCTCCTCATCAATTCCAGATCTTCATCATCCTCTTAATCCCACCTCCTCATCAAATCCAGATCTTCATCATCCTCTTCATCCCACCTCTTCATCAAATCCAGATCTTCATCATCCTCTTCATCCCACCTCCTCATCAAATCCAGATCTTCATCATCCTCTTCATCCCTTCTCCTCATCAAATCCAGATCTTCATCATCCTCTTCATCCCTTCTCCTCATCAAATCCAGATCTTCATCATCCTCTTAATCCCACCTCTTCATCAAATCCAGATCTTCATCATCCTCTTCATCCCACCTCCTCATCAAATCCAGATCTTCATCATCCTCTTCATCCCTTCTCCTCATCAAATCCAGATCTTCATCATCCTCTTCATCCCACCTCCTCATCAAATCCAGATCTTCATCATCCTCTTCATCCCTTCTCCTCATCAAATCCAGATCTTCATCATCCTCTTCATCCCTTCTCCTCATCAAATCCAGATCTTCATCATCCTCTTCATCCCACCTCCTCATCAAATCCAGATCTTCATCATCCTCTTCATCCCTTCTCCTCATCAAATCCAGATCTTCATCATCCTCTTCATCCCACCTCTTCATCAAATCCAGATCTTCATCATCCTCTTCATCCCACCTCCTCATCAAATCCAGATCTTCATCATCCTCTTCATCCCTTCTCCTCATCAAATCCAGATCTTCATCATCCTCTTCATCCCTTCTCCTCATCAAATCCAGATCTTCATCATCCTCTTAATCCCACCTCTTCATCAAATCCAGATCTTCATCATCCTCTTCATCCCACCTCCTCATCAAATCCAGATCTTCATCATCCTCTTCATCCCTTCTCCTCATCAAATCCAGATCTTCATCATCCTCTTCATCCCACCTCCTCATCAAATCCAGATCTTCATCATCCTCTTCATCCCTTCTCCTCATCAAATCCAGATCTTCATCATCCTCTTCATCCCTTCTCCTCATCAAATCCAGATCTTCATCATCCTCTTCATCCCACCTCCTCATCAAATCCAGATCTTCATCATCCTCTTCATCCCTTCTCCTCATCAAATCCAGATCTTCATCATCCTCTTCATCCCACCTCCTCATCAAATCCAGATCTTCATCATCCTCTTCATCCCACCTCCTCATCAAATCCAGATCTTCATCATCCTCTTCATCCCACCTCCTCATCAAATCCAGATCTTCATCATCCTCTTCATCCCACCTCCTCATCAAATCCAGATATTCATCATCCTCTTCATCCCTTCTCCTCATCAAATCCAGATCTTCATCATCCTCTTCATCCCTTCTCCTCATCAAATCCAGATCTTCATCATCCTCTTCATCCCATTCTCCTCATCAAATCCAGATCTTCATCATCATCTTCATCCCACCTCATCATCAAATCCAGATCTTCATCATCCTCTTCATCCCACCTCCTCATCAATTCCAGATCTTCATCACTCTCTTCATCCCACCTCCTCATCAAATCCAGATCTTCATCATCCTCTTCATCCCACCTCCTCATCAAATCCAGATCTTCATCATCCTCTTCATCCCACCTCCATATCAAATGTTCTATCATGCTCACGGCTGCATTTAAGATATACGATATCAGGATCGGGGTCTAATCGGGAAATACTGTTAACATTTCCATCGTACGGCGCAGGCGTAAATAAATGTTCTTTAAACAACAAAGGAAATCTCTCCTGACTGAAGTGGCGGTATCAAATCCTAACTTGACTCCAGAGTAAATCTGTGTTTGTTTGTGCGGAGGAGAGCACTTTGAATATCGTGTTTAAAAACCTCCATTGCCTTTGACAAAATGAAGTTGATATGCAGTAAAGAAACCGATAATTTCTCACTTTTGATGCCGCTCACGAACCAGGAGCTTTTATTAAAGTTCTGCTTGGATCTTAACGTAAATATAAATGCATCCAACTCCAGTGAAACATAAAACAAATTATCTAAGATCATCATTCATCTTTTCACATTACAGCTCATGCGAGTGGAGCTCATGAGAGACGTGAAGAGGGATACACGAGCTCCTGAGAGACCCGTTGGGATGTAATGGAGACGCTGCTCTGTGAGCCTCTGCTGCTGTAACTGATACACTTCCCATCGTACACGATAATAACATCACACAACAAAACTCCACCGATCCAGTCCTGGAAGATCTCCATCAATAATTAATGCTCAAGAGGAAAAGTCCTGTTCCAGACAACCCCTGTTTGCAGAACTGAGGAGCAAAACATGCCTTAGTTATGTTGAGGGGTACCCAAGTACATAATACGGATCTTAGCCTTCTGGTATGCACATCAAACTCTGAGGTGAAGTGGGGCAATACTGTGTCTGAACATGTTGATGTTGGTAATGGGGTGAAGCAAGGTGGGATTGTATCTCCTGTGTTGTTTCATCTGTGCCTGGATGATCTGTCTGGAACATGAACTTGTGTAAAACTGGCTGTGTCATCGGAGCTACTGTTGTCAACCACCTTATGTACGCAGATGACTTAATGCTCTTCTCCCCGTGCAGTGCTGGCTTACAACAGCTCCTGAGGACTTGTTCCCAGTCTGGCATTCATTTTAATATTAAGTGTAATGCCAAGAAGAGTAGCATCAGGATTGTGAGAAGTAAAGAGGATAAAAACGCTGTGTTTTCTAATTTTATTCTCAGAAGCAACATTCTTCTTGTGTGCAGTGAGATTAAGAACCTTGGTCATTATATCTCTGAGGATCTCACAGATGACAAAGACATCCATAGACAACGCTGCAAACTGTACGCCCAGGCAAACATATTAATGCGGAAGTTTCACAAGTGCTCTGTAGATGTCAAGGTATCACTTTTTAAAGCTTACTGTACACCATGCTACACGGCTCACCTGTGGAGTAACTACAGCTCACCTGTAGAGTAACTACAAGGCTCACCTGTGCAGTAACTACAAGACTCACCTGAGGAGTAACTACACGGCTCACCTGTGGAGTAACTACAAGACTCACCTGTGGAGCAACTACACGGCTCACCTGTGGAGTAACTACACGGCTCACCTGTGGAGTAACTACACGGCTCACCTGTGGAGTAACTACAAGCCTCACCTGAGGAGTAACTACAAGGCTCACCTGAGGAGTAACTACAAGGCTCACCTGTGGAGTAACTACACGGCTCACCTGTGGAGTAACTACAAGGCTCACCTGTGGAGTAACTACAAGGCTCACCTGTGGAGTAACTACAAGACTCACCTGTGGAGTAACTACAAGACTCACCTGTGGAGTAACCACACGGCTCACCTGTGGAGTAAACAGGCTCACCTGTGGAGTAACTACAAGGCTCACCTGTGGAGTAACTACAAGGCTCACCTGTGGAGTAACTACAAGGCTCACCTGTGGAGTAACTACACGGCTCACCTGTGGAGTAACTACAAGGCTCACCTGTGGAGTAACTACATGGCTCACCTGTGGAGTAACTACAAGGCTCACCTGTGGAGTAACTACATGGCTCACCTGTGGAGTAACTACATGGCTCACCTGTGGAGTAACTACACGGCTCACCTGAGGAGTAACTACAAGGCTCACCTGAGGAGTAACTACAGGCTCACCTGTGGAGTAACTACGAGGCTCATCTGTGGAGTAACTACGAGGCTCACCTGTGGAGTAACTACAAGACTCACCTGTGGAGTAACTACACGGCTCACCTGTGGAGTAACTACAAGGCTCACCTGTGGAGTAACTACAAGGCTCACCTGTGGAGTAACTGCAAGGCTCACCTGTGGAGTAAAGGCTCACCTGTGGAGTAACTACACGGCTCACCTGTGGAGTAACTACAAGCCTCACCTGAGGAGTAACTACAAGGCTCACCTGAGGAGTAACTACAAGGCTCACCTGTGGAGTAACTACACGGCTCACCTGTGGAGTAACTACAAGGCTCACCTGTGGAGTAACTACAAGGCTCACCTGTGGAGTAACTACAAGGCTCACCTGTGGAGTAACTACAAGACTCACCTGTGGAGTAACCACACGGCTCACCTGTGGAGTAAAGGCTCACCTGTGGAGTAACTACAAGGCTCACCTGTGGAGTAACTACACGGCTCACCTGTGGAGTAACTACAAGACTCACCTGTGGAGTAACTACAAGGCTCACCTGTGGAGTAACTACAAGGCTCACCTGTGGAGTAACTACAAGGCTCACCTGTGGAGTAACTACAAGGCTCACCTGTGGAGTAACTACACGGCTCACCTGTGGAGTAACTACATGGCTCACCTGTGGAGTAACTACACGGCTCACCTGTGGAGTAACTACAAGGCTCACCTGTGGAGTAAAGGCTCACCTGTGGAGTAACTACAAGGCTCACCTGTGGAGTAACTACAAGGCTCACCTGTGGAGTAACTACGAGGCTCACCTGTGGAGTAACTACAAGACTCACCTGTGGAGTAACTACACGGCTCACCTGTGGAGTAACTACAAGGCTCACCTGTGGAGTAACTACAAGGCTCACCTGTGGAGTAACTACAAGGCTCACCTGTGGAGTAAACAGGCTCACCTGTGGAGTAACTACAAGGCTCACCTGTGGAGTAACTACAAGGCTCACCTGTGGAGTAACTACAAGGCTCACCTGTGGAGTAACTACAAGACTCACCTGTGGAGTAACTACAAGGCTCACCTGTGGAGTAACTACAAGGCTCACCTGTGGAGTAACTACACGGCTCACCTGTGGAGTAACTACATGGCTCACCTGTGGAGTAACTACACGGCTCACCTGTGGAGTAACTACAAGGCTCACCTGTGGAGTATACAGGCTCACCTGTGGAGTAACTACAAGGCTCACCTGTGGAGTAACTACAAGGCTCACCTGTGGAGTAACTACGAGGCTCACCTGTGGAGTAACTACAAGACTCACCTGTGGAGTAACTACACGGCTCACCTGTGGAGTAACTACAAGGCTCACCTGTGGAGTAACTACAAGGCTCACCTGTGGAGTAAAGGCTCACCTGTGGAGTAACTACAAGGCTCACCTGTGGAGTAACTACAAGGCTCACCTGAGGAGTAACTACAAGGCTCACCTGTGGAGTAACTACAAGGCTCACCTGTGGAGTAACTACAAGGCTCACCTGTGGAGTAACTACACGGCTCACCTGTGGAGTAACTACAAGGCTCACCTGTGGAGTAACTACAAGGCTCACCTGTGGAGTAACTACAAGGCTCACCTGTGGAGTAACTACAAGGCTCACCTGTGGAGTAACTACAAAGCTCACCTGTGGAGTAAAGGCTCACCTGTGGAGTAACTACAAGGCTCACCTGTGGAGTAACTACAAGGCTCACCTGTGGAGTAAAGGCTCACCTGTGGAGTAACTACACGGCTCACCTGTGGAGTAACTACAAGGCTCACCTGTGGAGTAAAGGCTCACCTGTGGAGTAACTACAAGGCTCACCTGTGGATTAACTACAAGGCTCACCTGTGGAGTAACTACAAGGCTCACCTGTGGAGTAACTACAAGGCTCACCTGTGGAGTAACTACAAGGCTCACCTGAGGAGTAACTACAAAGCTCACCTGTGGAGTAAAGGCTCACCTGTGGAGTAACTACAAGGCTCACCTGTGGAGTAACTACACGGCTCACCTGTGGAGTAACTACAAGGCTCACCTGTGGAGTAACTACAAGGTTCACCTGTGGAGTAACTACAAGGCTCACCTGTGGAGTAACTACAAGACTCACCTGTGGAGTAACTACAAGACTCACCTGTGGAGTAACTACAAGGCTCACCTGTGGAGTAACTACAAGGCTCACCTGTGGAGTAACTACAAGGCTCACCTGAGGAGTAACTACAAGGCTCACCTGTTGAGTAACTACAAGGCTCACCTGTGGAGTAAAGGCTCACCTTTGGAGTAACTACAAGGCTCACCTGTGGAGTAACTACAAGGCTTACCTGTGGAGTAACTACAGCTCACCTGTAGAGTAAATACAAGGCTCACCTGAGGAGTAACTACAAGGCTCACCTGTGGAGTAACTACAAGGCTCACCTGAGGAGTAACTACAAGGCTCACCTGTGGAGTAACTACAAGGCTCACCTGTGGAGTAAAGGCTCACCTGTGGAGTAACTACAATGCTCACCTGTGGAGTAACTACACGGCTCACCTGTGGAGTAACTACAAGGCTCACCTGTGGAGTAACTACAAGGCTCACCTGTGGAGTAACTACAAGGCTCACCTGTGGAGTAACTACAAGGCTCACCTGTGGAGTAACTACAAAGCTCACCTGTGGAGTAAAGGCTCACCTGTGGAGTAACTACAAGGCTCACCTGTGGAGTAACTACAAGGCTCACCTGTGGAGTAAAGGCTCACCTGTGGAGTAACTACACGGCTCACCTGTGGAGTAACTACAAGGCTCACCTGTGGAGTAAAGGCTCACCTGTGGAGTAACTACAAGGCTCACCTGAGGAGTAACTACAAGGCTCACCTGTGGAGTAACTACAAGGCTCACCTGTGGAGTAAAGGCTCACCTGTGGAGTAACTACAAGGCTCACCTGTGGAGTAACTACAAGGCTCACCTGTGGAGTAACTACATGGCTCACCTGTGGAGTAACTACAAGGCTCACCTGTGGAGTAACTACACGGCTAGAAGCATACACAAACTAAAAGTTGCATACAGCGATGCTTTCCGGTTGCTGCTGAGGGTCCCGAGACGGCACAGTGCCAGCCAGCTGTTTGTTAACTTGGGGGTACCTGCTTGTCAAGCACTTTTAAGAAAGTTCATGTCCAGATGCATGTGTCGCCTGGAAGACTCGGACAATCATGTTATCTCGATTGTAATGAACCCTCTGAAGAGTTCTTCCCGGTTCTCTTCCATGATTTGGAGACATTGGCGCAACAACCTCTACAGACGGTGAGCATGTGTGGCTCGCTGTGATTGGACTGATTTTATGTTTTTATCTGTTTGTTTTTATCTGTTTTGTGTTTAGCTTTTTATCTTATTTATTGATGAGTGTTTTGTCTTTTTGTGATATGGACCTTGAATCTGAAATAAAGATCGGATAACCGTATATATTTAAAGGTACAGTTAGAGATAGTCTAAAAAGCTTGACTTGACCATAAAACATTCTGCTGTACTGATGAGCAAACATTGGGACATCTTTTTAGTTTCGATTTGTCCAAGAAAGCAAAATGTATTCTTCAAAAGGTACTATACGTAGCAGTATGTAAAAACATGTTCATTTGTAAACGCATTTTCAAAAGTATTTAGAGTCTATGATTGCCACTTAAACACAAGCCATCTTTCTCAATTTGCTGTGAGGAGATGGATGAGATATTTAGGTACAGCGGTAAGTTCAAATGTAATGTTGAAAAGTGCAAGATTCTTAGCTACATGCAAACATAAAGCAAAGAAGTGGAGCGATTACACTTCAATGTCTGTTGGGTTGCACTGATCGGTAATAACCCCAAAAGAAAGAGCAAGAAGAAATTGACTGTAACATTTAAATCTGTATCGTACAATCACTGATGTTATCGTGTAGGCTACAATTACAACAAATCACTTTCTATTAAACAGGAAGGCAGGGGTTGACAACTTGCTACTGGAAACTGAGTAAAGCTAAGGTTAGCCAGCTAGCTGTAACCTAAATTAAGCTACATTTAGCCAGCTGCTGAGCCTACGTTTGGCTAAGTTTAGCAAGCTAACTCTAACCTAGGTTAAGCCGAGGTTAGCTGCTAGCTGTACACAAGCAGGGGCGGACTGGCCGGTATCGAAGTGGGCCGGTCGGCCGGTCGAGTTTCCCGGGCTGATTTTTAGTCCCAGTCCGCCCCTGGACTCACAAGTGTCTTAAACAAGAAGGATCTTTTGGAAGTTCTACCAAGTACTTTAAATCAGTAGGCCTACTTTTTTTTATTTTATAGTGCTGAAAAGTGAATAATTTTTTCACAATGATGGTCTTAAGATTGGACCGGGAAAGATGCTTGTTTTTTTTTGGGAATGCTGCACTCTGGTCCAGTTTTGTATAGATTTAAGGTGCCTTCTCAAAAAAGGAATTCAATAGTTAAACAAATGCAGTGATACAAACTTAAATATCAACATTTGTTGCAGTAGGAACTAGTGTTCCTATGTTTCAACTTAAAACAAATCGCATTTGTAAAACTTCTATTTGGCTTGTTTATATTTCACTCTCCAACTTCCTGTAGTGTGTTCATAAATCCAAAACCAACAACAATGTTTTTCAACTCGCTCCTACATCGTTCCATCACCCTTTATCTGAAGCGTCTGCAGAAAAGGTCAACAGACCAGAGTGTCACACAGAAAATAAAAAATCAATGGCATCATGTTTTGTCTTCCTTGAGGGTCTCTGAGGTTTAATGTCACTGCATGTCGGTCTGCTGCGAGTCAGAAAGTCAAACGTTAAATAATTCAGTCCGTCTCACCCTGAGTGTCTCTCCCAGAGACCGAAGTCCTGTCGAGTGTCGAGCCAACTTCAAAACCCTGAAGACCGTCATCAACTTCAACACCTGAGAGGAGACATGAGGGAAGAGATGAGACAAGATTCATGCTTTCTAATACATTTTCTAACCATCAAAAAACCCTTCAAAACAACAGCAGCCCAGGTGGTGGTTACTAGATAATGGACACTGAATTTCCTCTTACGTTACGTGCATTTCTGAAATATACAAGATATAAATTGCCCATTTAATCTACAATCATGTAAAGGTTTTTTTGGGCTTTATTAATTAAAAACTGGACATGCAACAACCTCAGCAGCTCAGATGATTTGCTAACATCAGACAAAGCACACTGTGTTACAGTTACATCACATATCAACCTTTGAGAGGAGCAATACAGTAAATATGTGATATAGAAGAACGTACGTGTGCCGTAAATAAAAGAGCAAACATGATATTATTTTTGAATAATAGTGACATCTTTAAATGTGGAACATATCCAGTGGGGCAATGCACGTCAATAACTCGACTTAAGTACACATTCGAGGTACTTGAGTATTTCCCTTTCTTGCTAATAATACTTCTACTTAATTAAAATGAAGCTCAGCGTAAATTCTTTCAGGAAGACGGGTACCCACGCTCTCATTCACAATTCTCCCTCACTCACTCGCCCCCTTCTCAATTAGCAAATGGCGCAACTCACCCAGCTAAACCAATCGGCTGCGTCTTATTTCCCACAGCCAATCAGCACACCAGGCAAAACGTTTGTATCCGCTCTTCTCTCCCAGCATCGTTCAGGAGAATTGATGCAACCCTCCAGCTGTTCAGATCCAAGGCAGGACAGCCCAGAAGAACCCTCATCACTCGGATTTTATTTTCCCTTAGTATTCACCACCACCAGTGTCTCTAGACCCTGGGGGGGGTTCCTCTTTTTAGTCGGCTTCCCCTCCCCCCTAATTCATCACAGTATGATGGGGTCTAATCTCCAAAAACACTGTTGCGCACGGCAATACAAATCTTATCAACTTCAACTAAGTCTCTCCTGATTGAATTATATTTGTTCAAGTTTGTTTGACATGAGACATTTCTTTTGGGAAAATACAAAAGGATGAGATGTCTAGGGCCAGAGTCTAACGATTTGTTCAAATGTAATTTTGGGGGGAAAAGTGTTAAGAAATATAGTAAGTCTTAGCTACATGAAGCACAGAAGTGAGCCATTAAGCTTCCATCTATGATGAGTTAGTTGCACATCAATGATCGGGCACGAATTACCACAAATGAATTACATTCGAGGTACTTTAGTATTTCCATTTCATGCTAATAATACTTCCACTTAATTAAATCCTGTACTTTTACCTGCATTTGTTTGATATCAAAGTCTATGAATGTGCAAATCTGCACTTTTTTTTTGTATAGGAAAAACGGCTTAGCAATTAATTGAATTTTGAATTTGTTTACATGCATTACAAAGAAACAAAGAAACCTGTATGAGTCTCCCCATTAAAAGGTTACATCCATACACTATTTGTACACTATAAAGTATGATAAGGTGTACCTGAATGAGTCTCCCCAGGTCTCCCTGCTCAGACGCGTCTCCCATCAGGAGCTCCAGAGGCAGCGTGATGTAGATCGGAGCCACGGATACCAGATCAATAATGTTCAGAGGCTGGTGGAAGAACTTCCTCTTGTTGGGAGCGAGCAGCAGCCGCATCGCCACCTCAAACACGGAGACAACAGATCTGATTTTCTACTTTCATTGATACGATAATAACCTGATATTACTATACATATAATATCCTAACGTATCTTGTTGTATCGTATCTCATCATATCGTTAACCCTTCTCTTGCGTTTCGGGTCAAAAGTGACCGAATTACTTTTATTTTAATCATAAATATTGTGTTTTTCATCCAATTGCCTCAATACCTTATGTTATCCTCCACACTAGGCCTCTGAACATATACACTTGATGATCAGCACTTGCATTGAATTTTGAGTGATTTATTCAACAGTGATTTGATCGCCATAGAAAATGAATGGGTATGAGTTTATTATGTTCATCCTGCAGATGGAAAACATCTATACACACACACACACGTTACGGGAACCTCTCCCTTTCTCACGCTGTATGATACAATGTATCATACCTTCTCACAGGTGCGAGCTCTGTGCCCCTCGAGAAAGAAAAACCTCTCACTTTCTCGTGCTAAATGCGCCTCCCTTACTGGCGCTCAAGCAGTTATATTTGTGCTTTGCTCACATTTGACTCATTGACACAATGAGCAGGCGACCGATTAGGCAATTTTCTGTACGAGAGGCTCTGGACACATTTTTGAACCAGATGAAGAGGAGATAGAGGAAGATGTCTCAGAAATGGAAGACAACAGCGATTTGGGGCGGTCGTGGCGAAGTCGATAGGGACTTGGCCTGGCAACTGGAAGGTCACCTGTTCAAGTCCCGGCAAGACCAAGTGCTACCGAGGTGTCCCTGAGCAAGGCACCGTTCCCCACACTGCTCCCCGGGCGCCGTTCAAAATAGCAGCACACTGCTCCTAACACTAGGATGGGTCAAATGCAGAGAAACAATTTCCCCACAAGGGATTAATAAAAGTCCATCTTATCTTATCCAGACTATGAGCCTACAACAGACCAGGAAGAGGCACCTGAGGGAGAGGCCCCTGAGATAGAGGCCCCTGAGGGAGAGGCACCTGAGGTGACATTCCACAATTTTGCATTGCCAACTATGTGCGTGAACACACACACACACACACACACACACACACACACACACACACACACACGTTCTGTTATGGTATATTTGTCTTTCAATAAATGTTAGTTGAAGAAAACAGTATCAGTGTCTTATTTTATATTCATCACGGTGAATGCTGAACTTGATGGGCCCACCGGTGGGTCCGGACCATGACATGAAACACTGGCTTGCTTGTATCAAATCAATACATCCCATACATCATTCGAACGGGAAGAATCTCAGCTAAAGCATTTCCATCTCCAGTAAACACAGCCTACATGGCAAGCATTTTTATAATATACAGTAATGTAAAATAAGCACTATCTTTGAACTTACTGCCAAAAATAATATGAAATTCACCCCTGGTGTCATTCCGTCTGTCATCCCTTGATTCTACTTGCTTAGACTGTTCAAATGAGATGTCAACCATCAAAATTGGATAAGGGGTTCCAGAGATATCACTGTGCAAAACACACCGGTCAATTTTGACCGAAAATAGCATGGGAAGGGTTAAGGAACATATCATATTGTGTCATACAGTAACATATCATATTATTTAAAATCAGATGAATGCAAATACCACTTTGTAATATATCGTATCATATGGTATTATTTGGAATTGTATCGTATCAGTATGCACCATTGTTTATTTCTATAATCTCCTCACCTCAAATGTGAACCAGCAGGTGCAGAAAACCTCCAGAGCCTGCGAGGTCGGGTCGTCGATCAACTTCCCTTCACCTTCAAACGTCTGGAAGATAACAGGTGGGAGGTTATTTATTAAGATGACAATTCTACTTTTTATAACCTTATTTTTCACCGAATACCAGCAGAGTCCTCCTTTATCAATGGGTAACTTTTAAACTCTTTAAACGTTCAAATCCATGATGTTTCTCAAGCAAGTTCTGCAGAATGAAGAAGAGTCTTTTTCAATGACCTCTAAGCCGATAAATGGACGTTGCATATTGATGAACCTCAGATATAATATATCCTCAGAAAGCACACGTTACACTGATTAAAAAAACGTGAAGTTAAAGTAAAAGTAAAGAAGTATGGGCTTCAAAATGTACTTAAGTAAAAAGTACCCATAGCTTGCAGCTGCTTTAAAGAGTACCTGACCTCCCTTTATATTAATAGAACAATAATGTCATTGTTAGCTAATGAATGTTTCCATGCTGAACAACGGCAACATGACAACGTTTTCATTGGCCCCTATTCTTTAAGCCCCTGTCACACTGTCCCGAAATGTACACCCGATGGACACACGAATATCGAATTGTGAATTTCACACGAAGATGGCCCCGAACCACACACGAAGGCAACATTTACATTACATTTAAGACATACAACTGCAACGAAAGTAACACAAACAATTATGTTACAGTACTATGATACTGTACTGATATCTTCAGACTTTGTTCTTCACTTTCTCCGTCTTTATATGTAGAAGATATTACGTTTTCTCTGTAGTGTTGTTTCCATAGCAACAACAACTTCCTGTCAACTCTCCTTCAAAATAATATATTATATCCTTTTCAGTTTCACAGAACACAAATTGGGTTATTTACATAATATGTTTGCATGATTTTGTTGTGCAATAAAACAACCCGATGGACACACGATAAAGGGAACGTTCAAATGCGGCTGTGATCGTAGCAACATCGGGCCGTTCGTGAGGGCATCTAAGCCATCGTATGACCGCCGGTGGAGTTTCTCAGGCTCCGGCAGCAACTTCGTGAGCGGTGGCAAAATCTTTGGCATGCCAAAAAACAGCTGAAGGACCTTGCGAAGGTTAATTTTCGTGTTGAATTCGTGTGTCAATTTTGCCCTTCGTAAGGCCATCGTTAGGGCATCTTGTTGTCATCGGTGCCATCGGGCATTCACCCCGACAAGATGCCCTCACGAGTGCCTTACGAAGTTGCCGCTCACGAAGTTGCTGCCGGAGCCTGAGAAACTCCACCAGCGGTCATACGATGGCTTAAGATGCCCTCACGAATGGCCCGATGTTGAAAGTACAGGTATTTGGGTTCAACATGTAAGAAGTAGAAAGTACAGGTATTTGTGTTCAACATGTAAGAAGTAGAAAGTACAGGTATTTGTGTTCAACATGCAAGAAGTAGAAAGTACAGGTATTTGAGTTCAACATGTAAGAAGTAGAAAGTACAGGTATTTGGGTTCAACATGTAAGAAGTAGAAAGTACAGGTATTTGTGTTCAACATGTAAGAAGTAGAAAGTACAGGTATTTGAGTTCAACATGTGTGAAGTAGAAAGTACAGGTATTTGTGTTCAACATGTGAGAAGTAGAAAGTACAGGTATTTGTGTTCAACATGTAAGAAGTAGAAAGTACAGGTATTTGTGTTCAACATGTGAGAAGTAGAAAGTACAGGTATTTGAGTTCAACATGTAAGAAGTAGAAAGTACAGGTATTTGTGTTCAACATGTAAGAAGTAAAAAGTACAGGTATTTGTGTTCAACATGTAAGAAGTAGAAAGTACAGATATTTGAGTTCAACATGTAAGAAGTAGAAAGTACAGGTATTTGAGTTCAACATGTGAGAAGTAGAAAGTACAGGTATTTGAGTTCAACATGTAAGAAGTAGAAAGTACAGGTATTTGTGTTCAACATGTAAGAAGTCAAAGTAAAAAGTTGTCAGAAAAACAAGTAGTGGAGTAAGGTACTGATACCAGAAAAATGTACTTTAGTACAGTAACGAAGTATTTGTACTCCACTACTTCCCACCTCTGAAAATACACAGTCCTAAACCCTCCGATGGAAACTGAGAGTGTGTCACCTCGGGGATGCTGTTGATGCACATGATGGCGATGGAGCTGAGCAGCACGCTGATGGACACCAGGCTGAACATCTTGCTGGGGATCGAATACCCCGGGTTCTCCAACGTTAGCCACAAACACTTCCTGATGTTCCCGTGCCGAAACTCCTGGAAGCGCTTCATGTCTCTGAGAGGACGGAGGAGGTGGATGTGAGTCTGTGTTGGGAAAATACTGAATGTACCAACAGAAGAGCATCAGGACTGTTTTAGGCAGATGATAGCTATGTGACTACTTCCATTCTGGAGAGGATCACAAATACATGGATCCTGAGAATGAAGCTCAAGCCGGGGACCAGTGAGATTTCTCTAACAGTCTGGCTGCATGATTAATCCTCTACTCACAGGTTTGAAGAAGTCTTTCTACCTGTTGAGGTCTGATATCTCGTCCACGGACGTGTCCACGCTGCTCACGTCGCTGTCCTCGTCCCAGCTGTGGTGCCGCGAGCTCTCCAGCTTCCTGTCGTGGAAACGGTAACTGCAGCAGGAGTCCAGGAAGAACTCGTTGATGCCCCAATACTCGATCTCCTGACTGCCGGGAAACACGAGACACATCAGGGTAGTGTGAGCACCGGTTAGAGTCTTTAAATCATGACAAATAATATAAAAAAACCATGTAAAAACATCCCTTTAAAAGCGCTCACACAGTCTTAATTATCCATTCGATGCTCATTGATTAAAAAACACATGCTTTTAACGAGATTAATTATTATTTTGCCCTTAATATTTGAAGTATCAGTTTATATGAGAAATAGTTTGTTTGAAAACGTTTATTAATTTTTTCCACTGCTTTTTTGTGAATAAAGAAGCATATTTTACTTTTCAATCGCATCTGGACGTTTATTTTATTTCTTCTCTCAACAACAAGCGTCTATTCATCGAGTGAATCACAGACAAAAGAGTAAAATAAATGGATATCGTGGTCACTACACTTACTGTTTAAAACACTTCTGCATAAACAGTTTGAGCTCGCACACGTTTCAAGTCATTAAGGTATTTGTGAAATGCATGTGTTTGTGAAGTATGAGAGTACTGGGCTGGGTATATAACTTGGATTACACTACAAGAGTTGTGATTTTAAATATAAGTGTTGCCATAGATTTGCTGTGTGTCATGTCTCGGAAACTTATCATGAAAGTCTATTCTTTATATTAGTTGTGTCCCTTTGTTCCCGCTGTCTTATTGTGAAAAGTATTCCTCCTCTCATTTCAGAACTCCATGCCCCGCCCCTTTGTGTCTCCTGTGTTCGTGATTGGTTTCCCCGCCCTGATTGTTTGCACCTGTTCCCCTCACCTTGTGTATATATTGTGTTCGTCCCCACTTGTCCAGTGCCAGTTCGTTTCTTATTCATGACCACGTTCAAGCCTACTCTATGGTCGTATCCTGTTTTCTCATGATCACAATTTTTGCATTTAGTTTTCCCTCGGAAGAGTGATTTTGTGTTTCTTGTTTTTGTTACTGTGTTTATTCCAGTAAAGTCTTTATTTTTGAAAACCACCCGAGTCTGAGTCTGATTTGTGCATTTGAGTTCATGCCCATCCCTGCCAACCTTGAGACCTCAGAAATCGGGAGCATTTCAAAACCACCGTGGGGGGGGGGTCGAGTTGTCGACTATCTGCCTCACCCTCTCAGACTTTCAGTTGCGCGCGCTACTAAAGAGACGTGCTACCATGGAAACCAAACAATGGTGTAGCTGTATTAAAGTCAGAGTGGAAACAGTCCTGAGTAAATCTGATTTTGTTTGGGATTGTTGTGATCCCGGGAGGAAACCGGGAGAGGGCAATGAAATCGGGAGTCTCCCGCGAAAATCGGGATGGTTGGCAAGTAAATCATGCCTCTGAGTTCACCCCGTGACACTGTGTAAAAACCCTTCGACTCATCAAGACATTTCACCATGCATGTAAGGCATTGAAGAAAGTTTTCTTAAAGTATTAAATGACATAATGTACACATTTTGTGCGATAAGTATTCATTAAGACCCTGTTAAGTTGATTTGTCTGCTTCTAAAATGGCTGTAAAGTTTTCTTGCAGATGTACACCTGATGCAGACCCGAAGGAGAACACACGATGATGTGCAAGAATTGTGATTTTAAATGAACGTTTTGATATAGATTTGCTGTTGTAAAAAGCCTTTAACTCATCCGCACATTACTCAGTTATCCTTCATCATGCATGTACAGTAAGGCATTCAGGTTTACAGAGTGTTCAAGGTTAGTAAAGGACCTGCTATAGAAATAGTCATTTTGTGGGATAAGTATTCATTAAAGCCCGGTGAAGTTGATTTGTCTACTTCTGAAATTGGTGTAATTGTGTCCTGATGTAAACCTGATGCAGACCTGAAGGAGAACACACACAGCTCCTCCATGATGTGAAGTTTCCCCGTCTGGTAGAAGTGCAGAACGTAAGGAAACAGACCAGGGTTCCTGTCGAAATAAAACTCCTTCTGCTGCACGTCATAGTCGTCACACACCTGCAAGAGAGAGAGAGAGAGAGAGAGAGAGAGAGAGGAGAGAGAGAGAGAGAGAGAGAGAGAGAGAGAGAGAGAGAGGAGAGAGAGAGAGAGAGAGAGAGAGAGAGAGGAGAAATGAGAACAGTTCCAGTTCAGAGTCCAGTTAATTCAACTCCATTCACTTTGACTTGATTTGGGACATTAAAGTCAAAGTCAACTTTAATGTCAATCTTTCAGTCCGTGTGTACAGAGAGAGAGATCGAAATACCGTTTCCCACCATCCCGAATACAAATATCTATGTATCTATCTATATATATATACACACAATCAAGACACATTTATACATATGCACACACTAAGACATAAATAAAAGCACAACAATCAATATATACAAAATAACAGTCACTTTTATCACAGATCTATTGTTGATAAGACGGATCCCAGTAATGGACCCACCTTCAGGATGTCCTCCTCGGAGTCACAGGCCAGCAGTTTTCCCAGTCTGGTGTCGGGGAATTTCTTCAGAGTGTCGCAGCAGAGGCTCCTCTTCAGACCCCCGACGTTCACGTGGACCAGAGCCTCGTCCGAGTCCTGCAGGACCCAGCTGGGCAGCCGCTCCTTCACCATGGTGCTGCTGACACGGGCAGAACGTGTTGTCAATCAGTCATTCAAATGTCATTTAAGAAGCCAACAATTACACATTTGTCTCAGGGGGCTTTACAGAATATGTAATACAACACCCTCTGTCCTTAAACCATCAAAGTAATACGGGAAAACTCCCAAAGAAACCCCACAATTACATTTATTTTTTAAATTCTTCATAATAACTTTCAGTCATGTACATTTGTTATTCAAGTTTTTTTATCTTTGCTTTTAAATGAGTGTTTTTAAATGCCATTTTATAATATGTTTCTTAATGTCTTTCATTCTTGTAAAGCACTTTGAATTGCCTTGAAGGTGCTATATAAATACACTTTATATGCTACTTGTGTCACTTGCTGTTGTTTTTTAGATAGCCGCGACTCGTTTTTAGCCATGGATGTGTATTTATTTGTCTTCATTTTGATTATATTTCTAATGTATGCTACACTTCTCTATATTTAATAAGTTAGCTAAGTCTTTATTATAACTTGCCTTGTTTACCTGCTATGCACTTGTAAATGTCCTGCTGTGGGACTAATGAAGAGATTCTGATTCTGGAAAATGTTATAAATCCCGGGGGAGAGCAACAGAGACGGATCCTTCTCCCGGGACGGACAGACTGATGTATCATGTTTGCCACAGAGCTCCAATGAGCCACTGTTCATAACCATGAACACACACACACTGTAGTTTATATTGACTCCCACACACACCGTCTTGCCGACACAAATACTGTCTACAGCGCCTACATTGGAATTAATCCACCGGTGAAAATAGTCCCTAACAAAGGCACTATTTTCTCCTTTTGTGGGTCAGTTTTGATGGGAAGTTACAGAGGACGTATGTTTAGATTTTTAGAGATATATATATATTTTCAAGAGGACACAATGGGCTTCATCTTGTGGGCTTCTTTTAGAATTGCTCAGACAAAAAAAACGTGTACTTTGATGACAATTGAAAGATAATAATACAAAACCAAATGAGAAACTGTTTAAGGAAATACTGAGACTTCAAAATATATAGATTTCATTTGGGAGGCATTTTGGAAAAGCATCGTATAATTCAACTTCAAAGTATCATGAACTCCCTCTGGAGGAAACATTGGGATTATAGTCTATAACCATTTACATGCACTAAAAACCTATACAACACACTACGGGGAAAGTAACACCCCAAAAAAGCATGATAGGGCCTCTTTCAATTATTCACATCTTCAGAAAGATCAGATGCATCTGGGGCACCGACAGAAAATATTGCTTGTTTTGATCTTTCCCTTGGATTTGTTGACAATAATAAACACAAAGCAGTTTTGGGACAAGGTTTATGAAATGAAAGTGTTCCAGTTTTTCTCTATCTAAAGCTGAATCAGCAAATCTCCCAAAAGCAACTGACGTCCTTTTGGCAACGAAGAGGCAGATTTAATGTTCTGCTCCCAATGTTTCCGCCCCTGCTTTCAGATGCAGCCACTCTCATTTCAGCTACTCTGCTAAATGCACTCCGGACACTAATTTAATCTCCGGAGCGTTCTGAAGTTAAAACAAAAACATGCCGGTGTTGGTCGAGAGCCAAAAAGCTTTTACTGGATTTCAGATCTTTGAAGTTTGGGTGTTCTTCTGTACGATGAGCCACAACACAGATTACAGAGAGTTGTGCTTCTGTGAGGATTGCTTTCATATCAACATTATCATGGCTAAAAGCGTCTTGTCCTCATGTGATCAGGTTTATAAAAGCACACATAGAAGCAGCCAAAACTCCCACTCTCTCTCCTCTCCTCTGAACACCCACTCTGCACACACACAATAATGAAATCACTCCACAGATGATTAATAACAAACTTTATATCAAACTCAAACTGTGAAAAGTGTTGTGAAGTTTTTAAGTCGCTCTCCTGCCGCAAAGTGTTCCTAAAATATATTTGTATTACAGTAACATGTTAGTAATAGTGCCAAGAAACAAAATGTATTTGGCCTATTTGTTATTTTTTAATATTGCTTAGCAACAAGTGGAGTTTTATGGAATAAAGATGAAATGTGGATCATCATATTTTTAAAAAACGTGTTTAAAGGGGCATCATTATCCACATGTTCAGGTGTATAGTGTCTCTACTTTAAAGAGTACTCTCCTGCTGATGTTCAGGTGTATATCAGTATGTAGTGTCTCTACTTTAAAGAGTCCTCTCCTGCTGATGTTCAGGTGTATATCAGTATGTAGTGTCTCTACTTTAAAGAGTCCTCTCCTCCGATGTTCAGGTGTATATCAGTATGTAGTGTCTCTACTTTAAAGAGTCCTCTCCTGCTGATGTTCAGGTGTATATCAGTATGTAGTGTCTCTACTTTAAAGAGTCCTCTCCTGCTGATGTTCAGGTGTATATCAGTATGTAGTGTCTCTACTTTAAAGAGTCCTCTCCTGCTGATGTTCAGGTGTATATCAGTATGTAGTGTCTCTACTTTAAAGAGTCCTCTCCTGCCGATGTTCAGGTGTATATCAGTATGTAGTGTCGCTACTTTAAAGAGTCCTCTCCTGCTGATGTTCAGGTGTATATCAGTATGTAGTGTCTCTACTTTAAAGAGTCCTCTCCTGCTGATGTTCAGGTGTATATCAGTTTGTAGTGTCTCTACTTTAAAGAGTCCTCTCCTCCTGATGTTCAGGTGTATATCAGTATGTAGTGTCTCTACTTTAAAGAGTCCTCTCCTGCTGATGTTCAGGTGTATATCAGTATGTAGTGTCTCTACTTTAAAGAGTCCTCTCCTGCTGATGTTCAGGTGTATATCAGTATGTAGTGTCTCTACTTTAAAGAGTCCTCTCCTGCTGATGTTCAGGTGTATATCAGTATGTAGTGTCTCTACTTTAAAGAGTCCTCTCCTGCTGATGTTCAGGTGTATATCAGTATGTGGTGTCTCTACTTTAAAGAGTCCTCTCCTGCCGATGTTCAGGTGTATATCAGTATGTAGTGTCGCTACTTTAAAGAGTCCTCTCCTGCCGATGTTCAGGTGTATATCAGTATGTAGTGTCTCTACTTTAAAGAGTCCTCTCCTGCTGATGTTCAGGTGTATATCAGTATGTAGTGTCTCTACTTTAAAGAGTCCTCTCCTGCTGATGTTCAGGTGTATATCAGTATGTAGAGTCTCTACTTTAAAGAGTCCTCTCCTGCCAATGTTCAGGTGTATATCAGTATGTAGTGTCTCTACTTTAAAGAGTCCTCTCCTGCAGTATAGGACCCCTTTAACTGAAACCCCTTGCCTCCTGGGGTACATATATCTTAATATCTGCAGCTCACAGAGGGAGAGGCTGCAGTAAAGTGCAGATATAATGTAATGTTATATTGTCTAAATGCAGAGTGTAGGAAATGGCCTCACAGACAGGTGTTAACCTAATGTGGATCTAACGGTGTTATAACCGTCTGTCTCTGGATCAGATCTAATCCGTGCTCACAGTTCACTGAGGCAGCAGAAATGTGTCTTCATGCAGGAGGAGTGGAGGGCATGTGGGAAGCATGTTAGCTTTATAAAGCCCATGCTGAAAGTAACTAATAACTCAAGCTGTGTTTGATGAGAGCAGATTTAAGGTATTTTAGTAGATTTATTCCATGTTCTGTTATATTGTATTTGTATAGCCATACTTTGAAGATCACTATATTGTCTGTTTAAGCTTTGATAACAATCTAGAATAAGGTCTGCAGATCCAACATTTCATAAACTTCTTTTTGGTCTAATTCTTGTAGTTGTTTTGTCGTTCAGTTAATTGTCTATTTTGTTGTTTTATTTCCATTTGTAGAACTTGTTGTCGTCTGATTGACTTTCCAACAAGAAATGCTAACACAGGCTTGAGGCTAATTATCCAACTAACTCAACACTTTCTGATTATTTATTTTGGGGGGGGGGAGAATAAGAATCCTGTCAATGTTAAAAATACCAACATTAATGTCTTTACAGGAAATTCCCCATTGTTGTTGTTTGTTTACATTCCTCCTGTTTCAGAATAAACAGTACGAGCGTGATGAGCTAAGCTACAACTGCAGCACGCTTTGCAGCAAAAAATGATCCTAGGATCCTTGAACATATTGCAAGCATCAAACAAAGGTAAAGAGAGTAGTGGGACACTTTGACTCTCTATCCATCTCCCCCTTCTCTTTCTCTGTCTATAATTACACGAGGGTCCATGCTGAGCTCTCGGGGAGGGTCCATGCTGCACATACAGAAATAAAGTTGATCTATAATTCAGCACGAAGGAAGCACTGCAGCTTCAAATCCCAGCGGTGTGAAAACGCATCAACAAACACAATGAAGACAACATGGGGATGATATGAAGACAACATGAAGACAACATGGAGACAACATGGAGACAACATGAAGACAACATGAAGACAACATGAAGACAACATAGAGACAACATGAAGACAACATGGAGACAACATGAAGACAACATGAAGACAACATGGAGACAACATGGAGACAACATGAAGACAACATGGAGACAACATGGAGACAACATGGAGACAACATGGAGACAACATGAAGACAACATGGAGACAACATGAAGACAACATGAAGACAACATGGAGACAACATGGAGACAACATGAAGACAACATGGAGACAACATGAAGACAACATGGAGACAACATGAAGACAACATGGAGACAACATGAAGACAACATGGAGACAACATGAAGACAACATGGAGACAACATGAATACAACATGAAGACAACATGGAGACAACATGGAGACAACATGGAGACAACATGAAGACACCATGAAGACAACATGGAGACAACATGGAGACAACATGAAGACAACATGGAGACAACATGGAGACAACATGAAGACAACATGAAGACAACATGAAGACAACATGGAGACAACATGAAGACACCATGAAGACAACATGGAGACAACATGAAGACAACATGGAGACAACATGGAGACAACATGGAGAAAACATGGAGACAACATGGAGACAACATGAAGACAACATGAAGACAACATGGAGACAACATGGAGACAACATGAAGACAACATGGAGACAACATGAAGACAACATGGAGACAACATGAAGACAACATGAGACAACATGGAGACAACATGGAGACAACATGAAGACAACATGGAGACACATGGGACAACATGGAGACAACATGAAGACAACATGAGACAACATGGAGACAACATGGAGACAACATGGAGACGCCATAAGACAACATGGAGACAACATGAGACAACATGGAGACAACATGGAGACAACATGGAGACAACATGAAGACAACATGAAGACAACATGGAGACAACATGGAGACAACATGAAGACAACATGGAGACAACATGAAGACAACATGGAGACAACATGAAGACAACATGGAGACAACATGAAGACAACATGGAGACAACATGGAGACAACATGGAGACAACATGGAGACAACATGAAGACAACATGGAGACAACATGAAGACAACATGGAGACAACATGAAGACAACATGAAGACAACATGGAGACAACATGGAGACAACATGAAGACAACATGAAGACAACATGGAGACAACATGGAGACAACATGAAGACAACATGAAGACAACATGGAGACAACATGGAGACAACATGGAGACGCCATTAGACAACATGGAGACAACATGGAGACAACATGAAGACAACATGGAGACAACATGAAGACAACATGAAGACAACATGGAGACACATGAGACAACATGAAGACAACATGGAGACAACATGAAGACAACATGGAGACAACATGAGACAACATGGAGACAACATGAGACACATGGGACAACATGAAGACAACATGGAGACAACATGAATACAACATGAAGACAACATGGAGACAACATGGAGACAACATGGAGACAACATGAAGACACATGAAGACAACATGAGACAACATGGAGACAACATGAAGACAACATGGAGACAACATGGAGACAACATGAAGACAACATGAAGACAACATGAAGACAACATGGAGACAACATGAAGACACCATGAAGACAACATGGAGACAACATGAAGACAACATGGAGACAACATGGAGACAACATGGAGAAAACATGGAGACAACATGGAGACAACATGAAGACAACATGAAGACAACATGGAGACAACATGGAGACAACATGAAGACAACATGGAGACAACATGAAGACAACATGGAGACAACATGAAGACAACATGAAGACAACATGGAGACAACATGGAGACAACATGAAGACAACATGAAGACAACATGGAGACAACATGGAGACAACATGAAGACAACATGAAGACAACATGGAGACAACATGGAGACAACATGGAGACGCCATTAAGACAACATGGAGACAACATGGAGACAACATGGAGACAACATGAAGACAACATGGAGACAACATGGAGACAACATGGAGACAACATGAAGACAACATGGAGACAACATGGAGACAACATGGAGACAACATGAAGACAACATGGAGACAACATGGAGACAACATGAAGACAACATGGAGACAACATGGAGACAACATGGAGACAACTGTAATTCTCAGAATTCTACATCTTAATTACATCTCTCACAAGGACAGAGTGCTTCATTGTAATACTTCTTACCAAAACAGACACAAATACATAATTAAACGCCAATTATTATTACATACCACTATATTCTGATGATCAATTGCACTTCTTTGAACACGTGTTTGATGTTAATCCTGTTGTTAATGTTAATGTGTGTTTAGTGTTGATATGCTTCCTGTGTTTGTGTTACCCCTGGGCAATGCCTTGATAACCTGCTGCTGCTGTTACATCAGAAATCACAATTTTAGATAAATACAGTACATAGATATCTATATATATATATATATATATATATATATATATATATATATATTAGTCTGCACTATAACAACAGGTTTGTGAAATATGAATAGTATTCATTATCACTTACCTGCTGTGGTTTGGTCACCGGATGATCATCCTCCTCAGAAGTCACATTCACCCCATGATGCGTTTATAAGTTTCTTACTTTCACTCCTTAAAAACAGGCAACATGTCACTCAAGAAGCGACAGGAAACAGCGAGCTTCTTCTGCTAAACCACGTACAATGACAACGTTCAGTCTTCCCGTGAAAATGAAGAGAAGAGAAAACAGTCCGCTGTGTTTCGAGTTTCCTCCATCTGAAGATCGGCTCCTCTGTCTTCGCTCCGAGGAAATCTTCGGGTGTTTCCGGATAATTCCGGAAGACGATCACTTCTCCGATCAAGAAATACCTTTATTACACTAAACCAGAGGAGGGAGAAGTACTCAGATCTTGTACTTGAGTAAAAGTAGAAGTATTCAGATATTTTACTTGACTAAAAGTAGAAGTACTCAGATCTTGTACTTGAGTTAAAGCAGAAATACTTAGATCTTAGATCAGAAATACTTTTTAAAACATGTAACATATAACATTAAGCTGCGGAGGCTCTTTTTTGTTGTTGCTGTAACTACGTGAATTTCCCCTCTGGGGGACTAATAAAGGTATTCTGATTCTGATTGTACTTTAGTGAAAGTAGAAGTACTCAGATCTATCTTGTACTTGAGTAAAAGTAGAAGTACTCAGATCTTGTACTTGAGTAAAAGTAGAAGTACTCAGATCTTGTACTTGAGTAGAAGTAGAAGTACTCAGATCTTGTTCTTGAGTAAAAGTAGAAGTACTCAGATCTTGTACTTGAGTAAAAGGAGAAGTACCAGAGTGCAGGAAAACTCAATCACAGTAAAAGTCCTGCATTCAAAATGTTCCTCAAGTGAAAGTAGAAAGTATTCTCATCTAAATATAGTAAAGACAGTGAAAGTAGTCGTTGTGCAGATTGGTCCATTTCAGAATAATATATATGATGTGTTTTATAATGATTGATCATGAAAGTGTTCTCAAAGCTGGTGAAGGAGCAGCTAGTCTGAAGTACTTTGTAGACTGCAGGGTAGCTGGTGAAGGTGCAGCTAGTCTGAAGTACTTTGTAGACTGCAGGGTAGCTGGTGAAGGTGCAGCTAGTCTGAAGTACTTTGTAGACTGCAGGGTAGCTGGTGGAGGTGCAGCTAGTCTGAAGTACTTTGTAGACTGCAGGGTAGCTGGTGGAGGTGCAGCTAGTCTGAAGTACTTTGTAGACTGCAGGGTAGCTGGTGAAGGTGCAGCTAGTCTGAAGTACTTTGTAGACTGCAGGGTAGCTGGTAAAGGTGCAGCTAGTCTGAAGTACTTTGTAGACTGCAGGGTAGCTGGTGGAGGTGCAGCTAGTCTGAAGTACTTTGTAGACTGCAGGGTAGCTGGTGAAGGTGCAGCTAGTCTGAAGTACTTTGTAGACTGCAGGGTAGCTGATGAAGGTGCAGCTAGTCTGAAGTACTTTGTAGACTGCAGGGTAGCTGGTGGAGGTGCAGCTAGTCTGAAGTACTTTGTAGACTGCAGGGTAGCTGGTAAAGGTGCAGCTAGTCTGAAGTACTCTGTAGACTGCAGGGTAGCTGGTGGAGGTGCAGCTAGTCTGAAGTACTTTGTAGACTGCAGGGTAGCTGGTGGAGGTGCAGCTTGTCTGAAGTACTTTGTAGACTGCAGGGTAGCTGGTGGAGGTGCAGCTAGTCTGAAGTACTTTGTAGACTGCAGGGTAGCTGGTGGAGGAGCAGCTAGTCTGAAGTACTTTGTAGACTGCAGGGTAGCTGGTGGAGGTGCAGCTAGTCTGAAGTACTTTGTAGACTGCAGGGTAGCTGGTGGAGGTGCAGCTAGTCTGAAGTACTTTGTAGACTGCAGGGTAGCTGGTGGAGGTGCAGCTAGTCTGAAGTACTTTGTAGACTGCAGGGTAGCTGGTGGAGGTGCAGCTAGTCTGAAGTACTTTGTAGACTGCAGGGTAGCTGGTGAAGGTGCAGCTAGTCTGAAGTACTTTGTAGACTGCAGGGTAGCTGGTGGATTTACTCCAGGTGGAACTAAAGTCTGATTTAACACTTGATTAGATTTACCATCATTCATCCACATCTGTGAAGTAACTAAAGGTATTACATACATGTAGTGGAGTAGAAGTACACCATGTACCTCTGAACTGTAGTGGAGTAGAAGTACACATTAGCATTAAATGGAAGTAGTAGTACCTCAAAATTGTACTTATGTACAGAACTTGAGTAAATGTACTTTACACCTCTGCGCTAAACATGCACCAACACTCTCTTTATGGAGCCTTTGCGACGCTCAGTGGTTAATTTAGATCAGGTTGAATTATATTTCTTTATTGTAAGATCTCCATAGACAATAATAAACTGTGTTTCTTAATGGGAGTTTATTTCCTGAGCAATATACCTGCTATCTCAGGTGTGTGTTTATAACTTCATGAGTGAGCTCCTATAGGTGTGATTAAATGGACCTCAGTGTTATTATTGTTTATTTTAAAGCATAGCATTATGCCTCAACCGTCTATAGAGACATGCTGGATTGCAACCAAGGGATTTCATTTCCCACTCACTAACAGCAGCTGACTTTACATTTCCTCAGTTACTCATCAGAGAACAAACACTTTCTTTCCAACACTTGGTGTTATACAAAGTGCAGAAAAGCTTAGATTATTTTTTATTTGAGATTTTTTAGAGAAAACTCCTTTTTCTGAACTCGTACCTCCAGAAATGCCTTTGTCTGTTTTTGTATTCACATTTCCTCGTTGGATGCTGCATTTAACCCGTTCATGCATCGAGGTCACTACAGTGGAAGCTATTCAAAAGGTGTTTTCTTGTATATGCATGTTTTTTGTTGCATAGATGCACCATCAGCCACTTCATAGGACCCTATTGCATCATCCCATACACTGCCACTCAGTGCCAAGTCAGTGTGAGTGCATGATATACGTCTCTAAACCAAGATGGACGACAGAAAGCCACATGGACCAAGTCACCCATCTATATCTTGCCAATCCTTTTATGGAAAGCGTCCCCTGCAGGTATAAACCATGTGGTGACATCAAGTAACAACTAAGGAATCATAGAATTCATAAATGATCAAAGTATTGATGTTATGTTTGCAGGAAATCATGATTAACCACATGTCCACTATACAGTGGACGTCATGCATCACTGGCTATATTTCAATTACAATTCATACTGGTACTGCTGCTGTTGTTCCCAGGGCCGTCCCTCCCTGCAGGCAGATCATGCAGACTGTGTGGGGCCTCACCTTGTGGAGGGGGCCACACCTTTCGGAGGGGGCCACACCTTGCGGAGGGGGGCCTCATCTGAGGCGCACCTATGCGCTTATGTGGCGCAATTAGGGTTGCGCGGCACGGTTACGCCGCTGCGAGGCTCCAATAGCAATCATCAAATAACTGTGCGTGGGGCCTCAAATTGGCCCCTGGCCCTGGTTATTCTTGAAAATACTTCATCTGCAATATCTTTTTGGGCCGTAAATCAATATACTTATGTTATTATAATGTAATTTTAAGTTTGCACATCTTTATTTATCATTTTTTCTAAATGTACATCTCTTCAGTTCAAACCCTGAACGCACATGAGTGGACATATACAAATCTCTTTGAAAAGTTCAAATCTTGTGTTGCATGCCCCAAGAGCAATAATAACACTTAGTAAAAAAATCCTGACTGAGGCTTTCATAATTCATGCATGAAAGGGTTTACTTTCGGATGTGTGTGAAGGTGGATCCATCTAGTGGCTAAAACATAGTATTACATCCTCTCTTTAATTTTGAGTCACAGGGGGGTTGGACAAAGTATTCTGATATTTCATTTGAGTTAAAGTAGTAATACCACAATGTTTAATATTCTGTAAAAAAAAAGTAAACAAAAAAGTAAATGTAAAATGTACAAAAGTTTTAGTTACAAAATATAGGCTATTCAAGTAAAAATAAGCAAGAGATATAAGATTAGATGGACCTCTATTTGTCGTAAGTAGGGAAGTTCACGTGTGATGGCATCAACAGAATGAGAAGAAATACAGATATTACATATGGAATAAACACCACAGCTGTCATCAAGAAGGCCCAGCAGCGTCTGCACTTCCTGAGGGTGCTCAGGAAGAACAACTTGAAGAAGATTGAACTTATTGTCATTACGTAGTTCAGGTACTATGTAACAAAACGGTTTCTCTGCATTTGACCCATCCCAGTGTTAGGAGCAGTGGGCTGCCATTATTATCACATCCAAAACAAACAGACTCAAAGACAGTTTTTTCCCAAGAGCCATCATTGCTCTTAACACCTGAAAGTCATACCTCTTAATCATCCTGCATGTGAAATACATTTGACTCTATATATATGTAATTATTATTATTATAAATACATACTATTATTATTTATTACATTTTAGATTTAATTTGTTATACCCCTGGAAATAATTACTGCATTGTATTCCTTATTCCTAAGTGTGTATGCTGCGTGTATTTGTTGTCTTATGTTGTGATGTTTTTTGTTTTGATGGCACCTTTTGAAAGGGAGACACATTTCTTTCTCTCATTGTACATGTATAACTACTTTAAACGACCCTAGTATATTCTATTCTATAATACAATATATATAAGTATATATTATACAGCTGATGCAGTTAATATTAACTTGTTAATTCACTGCTGGCAAGTTTAATCTATTCAAAAGGCAGCATTGTTTACAAGTTGATTTTAGTATCATTATTTGAACCTGAAAAGTAGCTTGCATCTTTTGTTATTGAATAAATGCAGAATTAAAATATGTCTCTGTGTTGACTGGAAAGTAAACGAGCAGAAAATGGAAAATACGTTTTATATATGTTTCTTTTCATATCAAAACATACATTTGCATATTTAAACATACCATTTCAGACAACTTGTAATACAAAAAATAAGTGTCTTGATGCAAGGGATTATACAAACCAGCCTCGCAGCCGCCAGAAAGGAAGCAGTTTTGCTACTTCTGTTGAAGCTGTCAATCGTGGAACTGCACCTGAAAAGCAAAAGGAGAATAGCCTACCGTATAGGCCAAGAAGGATATCTTGTCTGCTGTGTGAAGAGGATCACAAGTTGGAGACATGCTACAAAATGGAGAGGATGATGCACACAGAGAAAATTAGTTTTCTGAAAGAAAAGGGTGCTTGTTTTGGTTGTTTAGCTGTTGGACACATGAGTAAGGACTGCCGCAGCCGCCTGTACTGCCAAGTGTGTAATTTAAAACATCCCACTATCCTCCACATCCATTCACCGAGAAAGGAAGTCTCATCAGAGGACATACAGCACGAAACATCAACAGAGGATCACAAAGTTTCTACCAAAACATGTGGCCATATTGGGGCTGGAGGACAGGAGTGTGCCTGCCTGTGCCCATTGTGCCCATTCAGATCAAGGCTACAAAAGGCAGCACAGTGATACACACTTGTATTGTTGTCAGGGGAGTCTACCCGCATATGAGGCACTATTTTTGGATACATTTGATCCATTTTCACCCTTTTCTCTGGTTCTTCCAAAAGTTAAGTTAGACATTTTCTGAGCCATGTGCATCACCCTGGATCTCTGCCTGTGAGTGTGGGACCCTGCTTACAGCAGTGACTCTGCTGTACTTATGTTCTTGTACATTTCATGAGTCAAATGTGGATGAAATTGACAGGTTTCAAGCTTATTTCCTGGGTTACATAGTGCTGTGAAGCAGCCTGTCCTCTGGGTGGGAGACGGAGGTGCTGTAAGGAGCTCTCTGGGTCACAGCCTGCTGCTGCTGCTCTCACCCTGTATTCACATAACTTTTACCCAGCTTTCACACACTTATTCCTGGGTAAGAAAGCCATGTGCATCACCCTGGATCTCTGCCTATCAGTGTGGGACCCTGCTTAAGCAGTGACTCTGCTGTACTTATGTTCTTGTACATTTCATGAGTCAAATGTGGATGAAATGGACAGGTTTCAATCTTCTTTCCTGGGTTACATAGTGCTGTGAAGCAGCCTGTCCTCCGGGTGGGTGAGCGAGGTGCTGGAAGGAGCTCTCTGGGTCACAGCCTGCTGCTGCTCTCTACCTGTATTCAAAGCACTGTTCATCCAGCTTTCACACACTTATGCCTGGGTAAGAAATCCATGTGCATCATCCTGGATCTCTGCCTGTGAGTGTGGGACCCTGCTTACAGCAGTGACTCTGCTGTGAAGCAGCTTGTCCTCTGGGTGGGAGAGCGAGGTGCTGTAAGGAGCTCTCTGGGTCACAGCCTGCTGCTGCTGCTGCTCTCTCCCTGTATTCACATAACTTTTACCCAGCTTTCACACACTTATTCCTGGATAAGAAAGCCATGTGCATCACCCTGGATCTCTGCATGTGAGTGTGGGACCCTGCTTTCAGCAGTGACTCTGCTGTACTTATGTTATTGTACATTTGTCAAATGTGGATGAAATGGACAGGTTTCATGCTTATTTCCTGGGTTACATAGTGCTGTGAAGCAGCCTGTCCTCTGGGTGGGAGAGCGAGGTGCTGTAAGGAGCTCTCTGGGTGACAGCCTGCTGCTGCTCTCAAACAGACTCAAAGACAGTTTTTTTCCCAAGAGCCATCATTGCTCTTAACACCTGAAAGTCATACCTCTTAATCATCCTGCATATGAAATACATTTGACTCTATATATATGTAATTATTATTATTATTATAAATACATACTATTATTATTTATTAGTTTTTAGATTTAATTTGTTATACCCCTGGAAATAATTACTGCATTGTATTCCTTATTCCTAAGTATGTATGCTGCGTGTATTTGTTGTCTTATGTTGTGATGTTTTTTGTTTTGATGGCACCTTTTGAAAGGGAGACACATTTCTTTCTCTCATTGTACATGTATAACAACTTTAAACGACCCTATTCTATTCTATTCTATAATACAATATATATAAGTATATATTATACAGCTGATGCAGTTAATATTAACTTGTTAATTCACTGCTGGCAAGTTTAATCTATTCAAAAGGCAGCATTGTTTACAAGTTGATTTTAGTATCATTATTTGAACCTGAAAAGTAGCTTGCATCTTTTGTTATTGAATAAAGGCAGAATTAAAATATGTCTCTGTGTTGACTGGAAAGTAAACGAGCAGAAAATGGAAAATACGTTTTATATATGTTTCTTTTCATATCAAAACATACATTTGCATATTTAAACATACCATTTCAGACAACTTGTAATACAAAAAATAAGTGTCTTGATGCAAGGGATTATACAAACCTTTTCTCACATTCAGTAGACAAAAATAATCGGAATATTAATCCATAATGACATTAATGGTTAATAGCAGCCTGTGTCTGTTGATTGTGTGTATACAGTTATGTACATATTTTTATACATATTTTTATATATATTGGTTTTTTGTATTCAGGATTGTGGGAAACTGTATTTCGATCTCTCTGTCTGTACATACAAACTGAAAGATTGACACTAAAGTTGACTTTGATTTTGACTTGATTTAAACAGGGTCAAATCCCAGGTCTTGATTGACTTCTTGCACTATTTGTTGTTTTACATTTGTTTTATGTCTTATTATATATTATGTTGCATTGTTGGAGGAGCTTGGGACTTGACTTTTTTAATTGCCACATCTCCACTGTAGCTGTGCCTCTGACAATAAAGCTTTGAATATTTGAATGTACAGTCTCTCTCAGTGTATCACCGGTTTGGACGTTCTCCTCGGTCGTACTTTCATCCTCTCCTCCACTGTCCTGCATCCTTTAAAGCAGAAATGCATCCAGATGTTTGCGCGGAACTTCTTATCTCTGAGGCCGTAGATGAGAGGGCTGAGAAGACGAGGAAGAATGTTGGTGAAGACGAAGGTACTGAAGAAGATATCTGTTGTCTTGTGGGGCCAATTGGTGATGAGGAAGAGGTTGATGAAGGGCGCGATGAAGGACAGCAGGCAGAGGAGCAGCTGGACCCCGTGGAGCAGGATGGTGTTTCGGGCGTTTCTCATCGAGTCTCGACTCACACCTGAAACCCCCCGAGCTGCGAGGAGCACGTTCAGATAGGTGAGGACCACCGTGAGGAAGACGAAGGAGAACAGGAGTACCTGAGGAGCAAGAGGGGAATACTTATTAACAGAGATGGCAAAAGTACACATGGCCTTTACTCAAGTAGAAGTACAGACATTCGTGTTTAAAAATACTCTGGTAAAAGTAGAAGTACTGACTAAAGTTCTTTACTCAAGTAAAAGTAAAGAGGGCTTCTAAATGTACTTCAGTAAAAAGTACCCATAACTAGCAGCTGTTTTAAAGAGTACCTGACCTCCCTTTTATATTAATAGAACAATATTGTCATTGTTAGCTAATGAATGTTTCCATGCTGAACAACGGCAACATGACAACTTTTTCCATTGGTCCCTCTTCTTTAGAGAAGACCAGGAAGTGATGGATACACGGATCGTGTTCAAATCAATAGGCACGCAGTGACTCTAAAGAATAATGATCACGCACCAACACACATTCAGACTAAAGGAACCCAGTCTGTTATTTGTGTTCAACATGTAAGAAGTAGAAAGTACAGGTATTTGTGTTCAACATGTAAGAAGTAGAAAGTACAGGTATTTGTGTTCAACATGTAAGAAGTCAAAGTAAAAAGTCTACAAAGTAACTAACGCTATTCAATAAATGTAATGGAGTAAAAGTATAACATATACCTCCTGACTGAAGTCGAGTAGAAGTACAAAGTAGAACAAATACTCAAGTGAAGTACCTCAAAAGTGTGATTAAATACTTGACTGAATGTACTTAGTTACTTTACACCACTGCCGGAGGGAAAGGCGTGACAAACACAAATATCAGAGAGAGATTCAACAAGATAACAAATACCTCCACTACTAGACTGAGGGTCTCGTGGTACGGTGTGTTGAACACCAAGGTGGTGTTACAGAAGACCGTCTTTGAGAAGACAGACAGAGTCTGAGTGATGAGGATGATAATGATGTCAGTGAAGGCAGGGATGAAGGACACGAGCCAGATGAGAGCAATGAGGAGGTGGGCTCTCTGCACCGTGCAGATCTGGACGTGATGAAGAGGAAGACACACTGCGATGTAACGCTCCAACGCCATACCAGCCAGATTCAGAGGGCTGTTCCTGGAGGGAGAGAGAAACACAAAACTAGGGTCAACAGGGTGAGTGGAGGGGGTCTGGAGGACGGGTTTGGGCTGACAGCCCACGGGCACAGCGGAGGACCCGGAAGGGGTCTCGGGCGGACGGCCCGGGGGCAAGGCAGAGTTCAAGGATGGGGACTCGGGCGGACGGTCCAGGGGCAAGGCAGAGTCCAAGGTGGGGACTCGGGCGGAGGGCCCAGGGGCAAGGCAGAGTTCAAAAAGGGGAACTCGGGCGGACGGCCCAGGGGCAAGGCAGAGTCCAAGGTGGGGGACTCGGGCGGAGGGCCCGGGGGAAAGGCAGAATCAAAGGAAGAGTCAGGGGGCCGGGCTCGAGGGCGAATACCGCGGCTCTCAGGGGGCCGGGCTCGAGGGCGAAGACCGGACAGCTCCGGAGGCCGGGCAGGAAAGCGCTGACGGGACAGCTCCGGAAGCCAGGCCTGGAAGAGGACCAAGAGTTGACAGGACCCCCGGCGAGACAGGTGATGATGGGACCTCCAACGGAACAAGACATAGGATTGGCAGGACCCCCGGCAGGAGAGTAGTCGGTAGGACCCCCAATGGGACATGACATGGAGCTGGCAGGAACCCCAGCGGAACCTCCAACGGCACAGGACATAGGATTAGCAGGACCCCCGGCAGAGGAGTAGTCGGTGGGGCCTCCAACGGGACAGGACATGGAGTTGGAAGGATCCCCAGCGGAACCTCCAACGGACCAGGACATTGGGTAGGGACTTGAGACGTGACTCGAGAGGGGACTTGAGAGGAGACTCGAGAGTGGAACCAAGGGGGAACTAGAGAGGGGACTCGAGGAGGGACTAGAGAGGGGACTAGACGAGGGACTAGAGGAGGGACTCGAGGAGGGACTAGAGGAGGGACTCGAGAAAGGAACTCGAGAGGTGACTTGAGAGGGAACTGGAGAGGGGACTCGAGAGGGAACTGGAGAGGGGACTAGAGAAGGAACTTCGGAAGGGACTAGGGGGGGGGGACTCGGGAAGGGACCAGAGAGGGGACTAGAGAAGTGGCTAGAGGAGGGACTAGAGATGGAATTCGAGAGGTGACTCGAGAGGGAACTCGAGAGGGGACTCGAGAGGGAGCTGGAGGGGTGACTTGAGAGGGGACTCGAGAGGGAACTCGAGAGGAGACTTGAGAGGGAACTCGAGAGGTGACTCGAGAGGAGACTTGAGAGGGAACTCGAGGGGTGACTTGAGAGGGGACTCGAGGGGGGACTTGAGGGGGGACTTGAAAGGAGACTCGAGAGGGAACTTGAGAGGGGACTCGAGAGGGAGCTCGAGATGTGGCTTGAGAGGGGACTTGAGAGGAGACTTGAGACGGTCGGTTCGCCGACAGGACACGGGGAGCTGTCGTCGGCCGGAGACGATGGGCTGGCGTCGAAACCACGGCTGCTGGGGCCAGGACTGAGGCTGGAACCATGGCACCTGGGGCCAGAACTGGGGCCGGAACCATGGCTGCTGGGGCCAGAACGGGGGCTGGAACCATGGCTGCTGGGGCCAGAACTGGGGCCAGAACTGGGGCCAGAACTGGGGCCAGAACTGGGGCTGAAACCATGGCTGCTGGGACCTGTACTGGGGCTGGAACCATGGCTGCTGGGGCCAGAACTGGGGCCGGAATCATGACTGCTGGGACCTGTACTGGAGCCGGAACCATGGCTGCTGGGGCCGGAACCATGGCTGCTGGGGCTGGAACCATGGCTGCTGGGGCCTGTACTGGAGCCCAAAGCATGGCTTCTGTGGCTAGGGCTGCTAGCCTGGACCTGCAACTCCTTCTCTTAGGAGCCTTTTGGAGGCTCCGTGGACCTCCAAAAGCCAGAAGAGTTCCAGAGAACGACTCTTGGACAGGAGCAGGAACTGGGGCAGAAGCAAGGGTTGACTCCAGACGGAACACACCGATGCGTGTGGTGTCATAATGGGAATTGGGAGGCAGGGAGCCAGCATGGCTGGGGCTAGCAGGCAGGGGATAACACACCGAGAGGTCCAAAATCCAGCCAGGTAACAATTTCACTAACTCTGGCTTCTCCATAGCCATCTGGTGTGCCTTAGCCAGAGCAGCCTCTCGCTGCTGAACTCCAGACACTCCCATCCACTTATCAGAACAGCCAGCCAAAGAAAAGTAAAAACGAAGTAATTCCAACTCAAAAGGATCTGCTGGGCCCATCCTTGGTTAGTTCCTTCTGTCAGGGTTGAGAGCGAAGCAGGCAGGACCCAAATGCAGATAAACAGAAAATACCTTTATTTCAAGTCTTAAAGACAGAGCAAAACAGAACTCTTCCACGTGAACAATGTCAAACTACAACAAGGAACTAACAAAGACTAACAGAAAACACAGAACCTAAATGCACACATGACTAATCAAACAAACAAGAGACAGGTGAGGAGGGAGGAGGTGAACACTTTTAAAAAATAACACAGGAAACCAAAGACAGAAAAAGACAAGACAAAACACAGACAGATCGTGACACTGAGTACTTCTACTTTTACTCAAGTACAAGATCTGACTACTAATTTTACTCAAGTGAAATATCTAACTACTTCTACTCAAGTACAATATCTAACTACTTCTACTTTTACTCAAGTACAAGATCTGACTCCCTCCCATGTGATTATTCCAGGATGAAACCCAACCTGTTGGTGGTCATTAAGACGACCAGCATGATCCAGCAGGGGATGAATCCTGGATTGCCAGTGTAGGTGGCGATCACTAGCCCCAGAGAAAGTGTCAGCATGATCATGTCGTTAATCACCAGGTGGATGTACAGCACATACCTGCAGGAGAGGAAGAGGAAGAGGAGGAGAACATGAGGAAGACAATAGGAAAAACAAGAAACATATGTAAACAGGAAAGAGATGGGAGCGTCATGTTGAAGATGTTCTCAAAACCTGGTTAAAATCACTGATTCGGTCATAATAATAAAAACATGAATATAGCGATGTTTCGGAAACAATAATACCTATCTTTTTGTTTTTTACATCAGATTTGACTTTTGTACTTCTAGCACACTACTGGAGTTATTGGGACATTTGAAACACTCCTTAGTACCACCCAATTCCTCAAATAGTCTACAATCAAATACAAATACTAACACATTAGTAAGGTCTAAGGTCTAATCTATATCTGTAATTGTGATGAAATGGCAGGTTAAAACAGGATCAACAATCAAGCAAAACATAAGTAAAACTACAGCTTTGAACTACAGTCTAGTCCTAAGAAAGTCCTCTGTACAATTAGGTGTTATTTTATACAACATGTTTGTATTTTACATGGAGCAACATTATGTGCAATGCTTTACTGACACTGTTGAGCGCAGAGAGTCGCAGTTAAAGAGTGAGAGTAAAATAAGTCAGCAGTCACTGGTAAGAGAAGGCAAAGCTACAAATCTAAATGAGAGCAGATTTAAACTGTTTCAGTTTCAGTAATGCCTCCGATAAATTGGAATCAACATGCAATATGTTGCTTTAGTAAAGCTTTTCAGATTTCACAATATAAATACTGTAGTCTAAGGTTATCACCGTGAGAATATTAGCTGAATGTACCATGGACTGATAATTCACAGTTTAAACCTCTTCATTTGAACCCCTGCTGAGATTACAGAGTGCCCAAAAAACACTTTTCTGGAAATTAAATCCAAATGAAATCTGAATGATCTACTCTCATGGATCACTGTGACTAAAAAGACATGTGATAAGGGCTGCACAATTCATATTTATGTTATGCACTATATGGACAAGTGCAATACTCAAATCTCAGGATGCAACATATTTGTGAAAGGCTAAATATGTTTTATAATATATCGATGTTTAACAAAGGAGCTGCAGAGATATCAGAGCCTATCGTATCCTGCAGAAATGATAAATCTATCCAATTATTGTGAATAATAATAATAAGTTGAAATATCAGTCAAATATTCGCAGATAGTCATTTTTTCCAAACTGTGCACCATTAATCATTTCATATTTCTTGTTTTAGGGCGACAAGCAAGATATGTTAAAGGAATTTTTGCTGTCACCTAAACAAAGTTTCAATCTATTTTAATATACTTGTTTTAGAGCAAAGCATTAACAGCTGATTCCAATCTTTTTTACAAACGTGTAAGTACCACACTCTGCATTTAGACATTTAAGCAGATCTGAATATCAAGTACAATCTGTTTTACTGTGACTATGTTCACCTATCTGTTTATCACCTGGGGTCTCGCTGGAAGTCCTTGCTCTTGAAGTATGTGTAGACAAAAGCTCCATTGATGCAGATGATGGTGAATACCAGGACAAAGTTGATGAAGTTCTTTGTGAAAGCTTCGTTATAGCTGTCGAAACGTCTGCTGGAGTTCATATTGTCCTCAGAGCTGGAGACACAAAACACAGATTAAATGAGAACAAGAGCCTTCGTTGTTCTTTAGTGAATCAAACTCCTTAGCTTAGCTCTAAACATGCCTGCTGTACGAGGAACAGGAAGAGCAGCAGTTCATTATATAACAATAATACAAATATAACAACATGTAAACTAATGAATGTTAACATAGTGGTTTTCTTGGATTTATTTTTACACTATAGTATTATAAAAATAACATTATATTTATACATTTTATACCAATTTACATCAATCAGCAGTTTATAAATGTTCACTGTAGTCTGTAATTAAAATGATAAATGCATACATTGAGAATATTGCTTTAAATGACATTTTAAAATGAATTAATTGCACTATTTGTGCACCTAGAGTCATACACATTACATTTAAACTATCCCCAATATAAATACAGTAAGAACCATTTTTAAAACATTGCAATATTAAATTGTTTCGAAAGAACCACTTACTATCAGCTGCAGCGACAGATTCTCACCTGCTGACTCTCAGAATCCTCCAGCAGCCAGTCAGCGCCTTTATAATGTGTGTGTGTGTGTGCGTGCATGTGTGTGTGTGTGTGTGTGTGTGTGAGTGAGTGTGTGTGTGAGGAGCATTGTGAACTTTTGATCATTAAAGTTAGTGAGGATGTTCCCCCGTAATCAAAATTTTCATTTATTTACCGACTTTGAAATTAAAATGTTTTGATGCATTCAGGATTATATTTACATTTGATTTAAAGTGTGTGTGTGTGTGTGTGTGAGAATGCGTACGTGCGTGTGTGTGTGTGTGTGTGTGTCTGGGCTTGGGCTGTTGTTAAGGTTTTGGCAACACAATATTTGTATTGCACTTAACATTGAATTAAACAGAGAACTTCTTCCACTTCCAGACTTGCAAAGAACCTGAATAACATTTCCTTTTATTTCTTCCACAATATAATGTAGAGCTGATCCTGCTGAACAAAAAAGTGTAAGTATGATAAACCAATAGTCACAAACCCTCAAAGTACACCCTATAGCGAGTACAACTCTAACACAGAAAATACCTGTCTATGCTGCCCCAGAACGCCTCGTTGGACATTGTTCTTTTTCAAAAAAATTCTTCCGGGAACCAAGAGACGTAACGACGACCAAATGGACCAACTGGTCCAAATGGACCAATCCGTGGAGCTCCTCACACAAACCAGGATCCCTTGGCGTCACTATCAAACGCAGTGAGGGGACCTTTAGCGTCGATCTTCAACAATCAGGGAGTCTCATTGACTTGCATAGAGCTTTTCTCAGCCGCAACTGCGTGGATCTCCACTCACAGTTTGCCACACACTCACGTGTGTGTGCTCAGGCTGAGTTTCGCGGTGTCTCGCTGTCTCGCAGACCCCACGCAGCAACCAGGAAACGACACCAGTAATACAGCTCACACTGTCCGCTCCTCGAGCCTCAAAAGGCGGAGCAGCGAGCCCCACAACGTCCCGCCAACACGGCCCCCAGACCCCACGCAACATTCCCATCTGTTTGTCATTACTGGTGTCATTTCCTGGTTGCTAACAAACGCCATTGTAAAACACAATCACTGATGTTCCGCTGTAACGGTGGTGGACTCATCAGAGCACAGTGGGCTCATGAGCGGTAGGAGCTCCAACAAGCCGTTTAGGACAGAGAGTGAATACACATACTATACAGAGATGCTGTTTGAGAAACCAATGTGAGTTTGGAAAATGTAACAATGTAAATCTATTCTCGTAAACCTCAACAATGGAATTATGATCAGTAGAAATGGCCATGACATGGGACCTTTAATGGTTAATTGCAGCCTTGATTTAAACATGCAAATCCCAGGTCTTGATTGACTTCTTGCACTTTTTTTTTCATTTGTTTTATTGTTTTATGTCTTATTATATATTATGTTGCATTGTTGGAGGAGCGTGGGACTTTTTCATTGCCACATCTCCACTGTAGCTGTGCCTCTGACAATAAAGCTTTGAATATTTGAATGTACAGTCTCTCTCAGTGTATCGCCGGTTTGGACGTTCTTCTCGGTCGTACTTTCATCCTCTCCTCCACTGTCCTGCATCCTTTAAAGCAGAATTGCTTCCGGATGTTTCCGCGGAACTTCTTATCTCTGAGGCCGTAGATGAGAGGGCTGAGAAGACGAGGAAGAACGTTGGTGAAGACGAAGGTGCTGAAGAAGATGTCTGTTCTCTTGTGGGGCCAATTGGTGACGAGGAAGAGGTTGATGAAGGGCGCGATGAAGGACAGCAGGCAGAGGAGCAGCTGGACCCCGTGGAGCAGGATGGTGTTTCGGGCATTTCTCATCGAGGCTCGACTCACACCTGAAACCCCCCGAGCTGCGAGGAGCACGTTCAGATAGGTGCCGACCACCGTGAGGAAGACGAAGGAGAACATGAGCACCTGAGGAGAAAGAGGGGAGTACTTATTAACAGAGATGGCAAAAGTACACATGGCCTTTACTCAAGTAGAAGTACATATACTCATGTTTAAAAATACTCAAGTAAAAGTAAAGAACTATGGGCTTTGAAATGTACTTAAGTAAAAAGTACCCATGAGGATCCTGTTGACGCTGTCAACCAGATCCAGGATGTTTCTTCCTCATTACGGCCGACTCTTCCGGAGAGATTCTCCGGAGACTTCATGAACTGCAGAGCCTTCCTCGTGCAGTGCAATCTGCATTTCCAACACAACCCAGGGGCTTTTTCATCAGACCATGCTAAAGTGGCGTTTATCGTGTCCCATTTAACGGGAAGAGCTGCAGCCTGGGCTACTGCAGAATGGTCCAGAGACTCAGAGCTTTGCTATTCTTTAGCCGACTTCATAGACACTATGAGTTGCATATTTGACCACTTGTCGCCTGCTACAGAGGCCAGCAGAAGACTTCTTCAGATGCGCCAGCACAACCGTCAGGTGGTTGATTATGCCATCGAGTTTCGGACAGTGGCAGCGGACAGCGGGTGGAATATTCCGGCTCTTCGTGACGCTTTTATGACTGGACTTTCAGATCCGAATAAAGGACCAGCTGGCTCCTCTGGAGGTGCAACGGGACCTAGAGTCTCTCATCGCTGTGTCAATCTGGATCGACAACCAACTTCGGTAAAGGGAGAGAGAGCGCCTGCGCACCGGTGACAGATATCCCAGTTTCTAGGGCTTCCCTCAGAGAAACCTTCCACCAGGAAGGACTTTCCAGCCCACAACTTCGGATCACCGGAGGAGAGCGCCTCTGCTTGACTCAGACGAACCCATGCAGCTGGTCAGGACCAGGCTTTCTCTGGATGAGAGTCAGCGCTGTCTGCGGGAGGGCTTCTGTTTCTACTGTGGCCAGCTGGATCACCAACTCGCCTCATGTCCGGGAAAAGACCGAGCTTACAAGCCAAGAGGAGGGAGCTGGTGAGCAAGCTTTCCACAGACGTTTCTCCTCATCCCGTTACCCAGGTAAACATTTTCATAAACAATCAGGCCATTGACTAAGGGGTGCTAATAGACTCAGGGGCTGACGAAGGTCTTATGGACCGGGGCATAGTCAAACAGCTAAAGATAAAAACTGTTCCGCTATCCCGCTCTATTAACACCAGTGCCTTAAGGCCCTGACACACCAGGCCGAAATCGGCCGTTTTCATTCGTCGGACGACGAAGCGTGTCCTGTCGCCCAAACTCAAATGTGGTGTGTCCCGTCACCGTTGGCCGTGACACGCCTTATTTGGCCTTTCATGGCCGACGCATGGCCGATTAAACATGTTGACGAGAGTGAAAATGGAACGCACACGGTATTTGTTGTTTGTTTATATCACGTCTGTTCTTCTTCTCTGTCTTCCGGTTGTTGCCTCTTTTGAATGACAAATACACACTACCGCCTGTTGGTAAGGAGAGTTATTGCCACTCACGCATGCGCAGTTCGTACATACTCGGCTGAAGTCTTTGCGGTGTGTTCCAGTGCGACACATGGCCAAGACGCAGGAGAACACGCCGACGCAACAGTCGGCGTCGGCGTCGGCATCGGCGAGTTCTCTGGTGACTGCTTGGTGTGTCAGGGTCATCTTTTGTTCACAGTTACCCACTGCACATAGCCTATTCAGATCACTGTAAATAAGGACCATACAGAAACTATGCAGTTTCACATTTTCAAATCTGCTCAGCACCCGATTATTTTTGGTTTCCCATGGCTAAAGATCCACAACCCACACATTGACTGGCGCTCCGGGAAAATTAAGGAGTGGGGGGAGGATTGTATTAATAGATGTAAACATTCACGAGCTGTTAATGCACCAGCCTCCGCTGTTTTCAGTCAACGAAGGCACGCAATGACTCTAAATAATAATGATCACGCCACCAAACACAGATTAAAACTAAAGTAACCAGCCTGTTTTGGAAATGTAAGAAGAAGAAAGTACAGGTATTTGTATAAAACATTTAAGAAGTAAAAGTAAAAAGTCTACAAAGTAACTAAAGCTATTCAATAAATGTAGTGGAGTAAAAGTACACCATATCCTCCTAAATGTAGTTGAGTAGAAGTACAAAGTAGAACAAATACTCAGGTGAAGTACCTCAAAAGTGTGATTAAATACTTGACTGAATGTACTCAGTTACTTTACACCACTGCCGGAGGGAAAGGCGTGACAAACACAAACAACAGAGAGAAATTCAACGAGATAACAAATACCTCCACCACTAGACTGAGGGTCTCGTGGTACGGTGTGTTGAACACCAAGGAGGCGTTACAGAAGACCATCTTTGAGAAGACAGACAGAGGCTGAGTGATGAGGATGATGATGATGTCACTGAAGGCAGGGATGAAGGACATGAGCCAGATGAGAGCAATGAGGAGGTGGGCTCTCTGCACCGTGCAGATCTGGACGTGATGAAGAGGAAGACACACTGCGATGTAACGCTCCAACGCCATGCCAGCCAGATTCAGAGGGCTGTTCCTGGAGGGAGAGAGAAACACAAAACTAGGGTCAACAGGGTGAGTGGAGGGGGACTGGAGGACGGGTTTGGGCTGACAGCCCAGGGGCACAGCGGAGGACCCGGAAGGGGTCTCGGGCGGACGGCCCGTGGGCAAGGCAGAGTTCAAGGATGGGGACTCGGGCGGATGGCCCGGGGGCAAGGCAGAGTTCAAAAAGGGGAACTCGGGCGGACGGCCCAGGGGCAAGGCAGAATCTAAGGAAGAGTCAGGGGGCCGGGCCCGAGGGCGAAGACCGCGGCTCTCAGGGGGCCGGGCTCTCAGGGGGCCGGGCTCGAGGGCGAAGACCGGACAGCTCCCGGCAGGACCCGGTGTCGGCCGGACAGGAACCGGAGCCGGTGGGACAGGCTTCGGCAGGATCCCCCATGGAAGAGGACCAGGAGTTTGCAGGACCCCCGGCGAGACAGGTGACGGCGGGAACTCCAACGGAACAAGACATGGGATTGGCAGGACCCCCGGCAGAAGAGTAGTCGGTGGGACCCCCAACGGGACAGGACATAGAGTTGGCAGGACCCCCAGCGGAACCTCCAGCGGAACTTCCAACGACACGGACATAGGATTGGCAAGACCCCCGGCAGAGGAGTAGTCGGCAGGGCCTCCAACGGCACAGGACATAGGGTTGGCAAGACCCCCGGCAGAGGAGTAGTCGGCGGGGCCTCCAACGGGACAGGACATGGAGTTGGCAGGACCCCCAGCAGAACCTCCAACAGACCAGGACATTGGGTAGGGACTTGAGACGTGACTCGAGAGGGGACTTGAGAGGAGACTTGAGAGGGGAACCAAGGGGGAACTAGAGAGGGGACTCGAGGAGGGACTAGAGAGGGGACTAGAGGAGGGAACTCGAGAGGGAACTGGAGAGGGAACTGGAGAGGGGACTCGAGAGGGAACTTGAGATGGGACTAGAGAAATGACTAGAGTTGGGACCAGAGATGGGACTAGGGAATTGACTAGAGGAGAGACTTGAGACGGGGACTAGAGATGGGACTAGAGAAGGGACTTGGGAAGGGACTTGGAAAGGTACTAGAGGGGGCTCTCGGGAAGGGACCAGAGAGGGGACTAGAGAAGTGACTAGAGGAGGACACTCGAGAGGAGACTTGAGAGGGAACTCGAGAGGTAACTTGAGAGGGAACTCGAGAAGTGACTTGAAAGGAGGCTTGAGAGGGGACTCGAGAGGTGACTTGAGAGTGGACTTGAGAGGTTACTTGAGAGTGGACTCGAGAGGGAACTCGAGAGGTGACTTGAGAGGTGACTTGAAAGGGAACTCGAGAGGAGACTTGAGAGGGAACTCGAGGGGTGACTTGAGAGGGGACTCGAGGGGGGACTTGAGAGGGGACTTGAGAAGGAACTTGAGAGGAGACTTGAGACGGTCGGTTCGCCAACAGAACACGGGGGGCTGGAGTCGGCCGGAATGCCAACAGGGCACGGGGAGCTGGCGTCGGCCGGTAAGCCGACAGGACACGGGGAGCTTGCGTCGGCCGGAGACGAGGGGCTGAAGTCGAAACTATGGCTGCTGGGGCAAGGACTGAGGCTGGAACCATGGCTGCTGGGGCCAGAACTGGGGCCGGAACCCTGGCTGCTGGGGCCAGAACTGGGGCTGAAACCATGGCTGCTGGGGCCAGAACTGGGGCCAGAACTGGGGCCGGAACCATGGCTGTTGGGGCCTGTACTGGAGCCGGAACCATGGCTGCTGGGACCAGAACTGGGGCTGGAACCATGACTGCTGGGGCTGGCTGGAACCATGGCTGCTGGGGCCTGTACTGGAGCCCAAAGCATGGCCCATCCTTGGTTAGTTCATTCTGTCAGGGTTGAGAGCGAAGCAGGCAGGACCCAAATGCAGATAAACAGAAAATACCTTTATTTCAAGGCTTAAAGACAGAGCAAAACAGAACTCTTCCACGTGAACAACGTCAAACTACAACAAGGAACTAACAAAGACTAACAGAAAACACAGAACCTAAATGCACACATGACTAATCAAACAAACAAGAGACAGGCGAGGAGGGAGGAGGTGAACACTTTTAAAAAATAACACAGGAAACCAAAGACAGAAAAAGACAAGACAAAACACAGACAGATCGTGACACTGAGTACTTCTACTTTTAAGTACAAGATCTGACTACTAATTTTACTCAAGTACAAGATCTGACTTCTACTTTTACTCAAGTACAATATCTGAGTACTTCTACTTTTACTCAAGTACAAGATCTGACTCCCTCCCATGTGATTATTCCAGGATGAAACCCAACCTGTTGGTGGTCATTAAGACGACCAGCATGATCCAGCAGGGGATGAATCCTGGATTGCCGGTGTAGGTGGCGATCACTAGCCCCAGAGAAAGTGTCAGCATGATCATGTCGTTAATCACCAGGTGGATGTACAGCACATACCTGCAGGAGAGGAAGAGGAAGAGGAGGAGAACATGAGGAAGACAATAGGAAAAACAAGAAACATATGTAAACAGGAAAGAGATGGGAGCGTCATGTTGAAGATGTCCTCAAAACCTGGTTAAAATCACTGATTCGGTCATAATAATAAAAACATGAATATAGCGATGTTTCGGAAACAATAATACCTATATTTTTGTTTTTTACATCAGATTTGACTTTTGTACTTCTAGCACACTACTGGAGTTATTGGGACATTTGAAACACTCCTTAGTACCACCCAATTCCTCAAATAGTCTACAATCAAATACAAATACTAACACATTAGTAAGGTCTAAGGTCTAATCTATATCTGTAATTGTGATGAAATAGCAGGTTAAAACAGGATCAACAATCAAGCAAAACATAAGTAAAACTACAGCTTTGAACTACAGTCTAGTCCTAAGAAAGTCCTCTGTACAATTAGGTGTTATTTTATACAACAGGTTTGTATTTTACATGGAGCAACATTATGTGCAATGCTTTACTGACACTGTTGAGCGCAGAGAGTCACAGTTAAAGAGTGAGAGTAAAATAAGTCAGCAGTCACTGGTAAGAGAAGGCAAAGCTACAAATCTAAATGAGAGCAGATTTAAACCGGAGCAGCTTCATGTCTCAGTGTCTAAATTGTAATCAACATGCAATGTGTTGATTGAGTAAAGCTTTAGAGATTTCACAATATAAATACTTTAAGCTTCATCGCAGCTTTCCATTAACTTTGAATGGGGTGACGTCACGCTTTGCCAAACTGCATTGTGGTTCCGTGGGTTCGCTTTGCCTCCGTTGCTCACATCGAAAGTTGAGAAAACCAACAGGTTTTTAGTGCGCGACCAACAACCACTTCAATTGGATTAAGATTAGTTTAACATTAATCTCCCGCCCCGGACACACAAGCACGCGGTTTGATTGGCTAGAGCTTGTACTGGTGTATGATTTGATTGGCTGGCGCTTCCGTCAAACCTTGAAAAGTTGAACTTTTCTCAACTTTCGAAGCGAGCAACGGAGGCAAAGCGACAGAACCACAATGCAGTTCGGCAAAGCTTGACGTCATCCCATTTAAAGTGAATGAGAAGTGTCTCCGTTGAAGCACGCAATGCTCCCATTTGGACGTACCGTTAGAATATTAGCTGAACATACAATGGACTGATAATTCACAGTTTAAACCTCTTAATTTGAACCCCTGCTGAGACTGCAAAGGGCCGAAAAAACACTTTTATGGAAACTCAATCTAATTTAAATCTCAATTATCTACTCTCATGGATCACTGTGACTAAAACAACATTTAATAAGGGCTGCATAATTAATATATATGTTATGCACTATATGAACAAGTGCAATACGAGTTTCAATGAGATTTTACACCTGTATAAATAAAGGCTAAATAAAAAATACTCAAATCGGAGGATGCAGAATATTTGTAAAAGGCTAAATATGTTTTTAAATAGTAATAATAATAATACATGTTATTTACAAAGCGCTTTTCCTGGTGCTCAAAGTGCTTTACAAGCAACATACAAATACAAAGTTTAACGAAGAACCTTGGAGCTGCAGAGATATCAGAGCCATTCATATCCTGCAAAAATAATAAATCCCTCCAATTACTGTGAATAATGTCGCAGTTGGGATATCAGTCAACTCATCTTAGATACTTATTTTTTCCAAATTGTGCAGCCCACGTTTCAATCATTTAGTATTTCTTGTTTTAGGGCGACAAGATTTCCATATATTAAAAGGACATTTGCTGTCACCTAAACAAAGTTTAAATCTATTTTAATATACTTGTTTTAGAGCAAAGCATTAATACAACAGCTGATTCCAACCTTTACCTCCACATGTAAGCAGATCTGAATATCAAGTACAATCTGTTTTACTGTGACTAAGTTCACATATCTGTTTATCACCTGGGGTTTCCCTGGAAGTCCTTGCTCTTGAAGTATGTGTAGACAAAAGCTCCATTGATGCAGATGATGGTGAATACCAGGACAAAGGTGATGAAGTTCTTTGTGAAAGCTTCGTTATAGCTGTCGAAACGTCTGCTGGAGTTCATATTGTCCTCAGAGCTGGAGACACAACACACAGATTAAATGAGAATAAGAGCCTTCGTTGTTCTTTAGTGAATCAAACTCCTTAGCTTAGCTCTAAACATGCCTGCTGTACGAGGAACAGGAAGAGCAGCAGTTCATTATATAACAATAATACAAATATAACAACATGTAAACTAATGAATGTTAACATAGTGGTTTTCTTGGATTTATTTTTACACTATAGTATTATAAAAATAACATTATATTTATACATTTTATACCAATTTACATCAATCAGCAGTTTATAAATGTTCACTGTAGTCTGTAATTAAAATGATAAATGCATACATTGAGAATATTGCTTTAAATGACATTTTAAAATGAATTAATTGCACTATTTGTGCACCTAGAGTCATACACATTACATTTAAACTATCCCCAATATAAATACAGTAAGAACCATTTTTAAAACATTGCAATATTAAATTGTTTCGAAAGAACCACTTACTATCAGCTGCAGCGACAGATTCTCACCTGCTGACTCTCAGAATCCTCCAGCAGCCAGTCAGCGCCTTTATAATGTGTGTGTGTGTGTGTGTGCGTGCGTGCATGTGTGTGTGTGTGTGAGTGAGTGTGTGTGTGAGGAGCATTGTGAACTTTTGATCATTAAAGTTAGTGAGGATGTTCCCCCGTATTAATTTGCATTAATTTACCGACTTTGAAATTAAAATGTTTTGATGCATTCAGGATTATATTTACATTTGATTTAAAGTGTGTGTGTGTGTGTGTCTGGGCTTGGGCTGTTGTTAAGGTTTTGGCAACACAATATTTGTATTGCACTTAACATTGAATTAAACAGAGAACTTCTTCCACTTCCAGACTTGCAAAGAACATTTACGTGTCGGCACCACGCAAACAACCCCAATGTAAAGTGAATGAGGCTCTTTTGTCGTGGTGCACACACGCATTTCTACAACGTCCTGCAGTGAGCTTTTATTCTATAAAATGTTTTTAAAATCTACTTTATAGCTTGTAGTAACTCGCGGGAGGCTTCTTTTATTTTATTTGTATTCATAATAATTCTTATTTTTCGTCAGAATGTATTATGGTGCATTAGTTACGAATTTTTGTTCTTAAAATACAGTGCATTGTGGGTAATACAACTGTGATTTTTATTACATTAGTTTGTTTTTAAGGAAGGCCAGAGCTTCAGCTGTGTCCAATAGATTGTTCCCTTTAGTTAACGTTTTTTAAAAGAACATTATATTCTGATTTGATCCTGTCCCCTTTATTGTATTACGGAGAGCAATGTGAGCGTCCATTCTCATTGGATAACGGAGGATTTTACACCCGGAAGTAAGTATTCTCTTTACTGTCGATTGATTTTACAGTGCTATCTGCACTACTCATCAACTAAAAAACACCAGATTATCCTTGTTGATTACACAACATTGATTTATTTAAATTGTGGACAATGCTTTTGTAATTTTCCTCTTTCGATTCGGAGAAACAAATATGTGTTCAGTTTAGGATGGCCGAAGACACTACACTACCCAGAATCCTCAGCTATCGGTTGGGACTACACCATGTGCTTTGCTTGACAAACCCCGTGATTTATCCTCAAGCTCTGTGATTGGATGTTGGAGTGGCAGTGCGCGAAGTTTACGCTGAGTGACAAACAGCATTTTGAAATGGAATGAAACCCATCGACGGCACACTATTCAAAACAGGAATCGAACGTCTCCTGAGGTCACAGGCTCCTCCAACAGTGCAACACAATAAAACGGATACACAGAAAAAATAGTGCAAGTCAATACAAAAAGAAAAATAGTAAAATAGTAAAAAGTGAAATAGTGCAATAAGAGTCTTGGTGATTGGAATATGATATATTAGACAAATCATTTCTAAGTAGCAGCCAGATTAATGCTATGGATGTTATTTCAAAGTTCAGGTGTTTAATAGTCTTATGGCCTGTGGGATGAAACTGTCCCTGAGTCTGGTGGTTTTAGTCCGGATGTAAGACAAGATAAGATGGTACTTTATTGATCCCAATTTGGGAAATTGTTTTTGTTGCAGCAGCATAAAAGACAAGGCATTTTACAATAAAACAAAACTACAAATAAACAAGAATAGAAAAAAAAATAGAAAATATACATGTAGATATTATATATGCAAATATACATATTCAAAAATATATGACAATGGAATATCAAATATTAAACAGATTATATATGTGTAAAATGTACAGCAAGGTTGTATTAGAGAAACTATGGAGCATAGAGTTCTCTTCCAGCCAGAGGTGATTTACTGTACAGAGTTATTGCAGTGGGCAGGAATATGTTCCTGTATCGGTCCTTGTGACAGCGGAGCTGCAGCAGTCTGTTGGAGAAGGAGCTCCGTTGTCTGTCCAGCTGCAGGTGGAGAGGATGGGTGGGGTTATCCATCATGGACGACAGCCAGTGTCCTCCTCTCCACCACAGCTTCAAAGGGGTCCAGCTTGATGCCGATGACAGACCCAGCTTTCCTGATCAGTTTATTGATCCTGCTGGTGTCACCGGCTCTGATGCTGCCCCCCCCAGCAGACCGCAGCAAAGAAGAGTGGACTGGCCACAACAGACTAGAAGATCTCCAGCATCTTGCTGCACACGTGGAAGGATCTCAGCTTCCTTAGAAAATAGAGTCTGCTCATCCCCTTCTTGTACACAGCGTCAGTGTTGATCCTCCAGTTCAGCCCATAAGTGCACTCCCAGGTATACTGTAGTCCTCCACAACAGCCACATCCTCTCCTAGAATGCGACTGTTGTGCCAGACGGCAGCAGACAGAACAGTTTGTGGCTGGGGTGATGGGGGTCTTTTATAATCTTGAGGGCTTTCTTTAAGGTTAACCAGGTATTTTTACTCCACTACATTTATTTTAGTTACTTTACAGATTCTGATTAATGATGTGAAATATAAACAGCCCTTAAAGCAGACTTTAGTTACACCTGAGTAAAATTCAGGGAAGGTGATTGTCAAGTGCCAACAATCAGGAGAGATATTTGATTGGAGGACTGGCTTATATAAAGCCAGTTGAGTAGCACTTGAAATGTGTTGGCTCTATGAAACCTGATGTACTTTATGATTCTGTTTTCTTCAAGTTTGTACTTTGTTGGTCGAACGCACTTATTGTAAGTCGCTCTGGATAAAAGCGTCAGCTAAATGCAATGTCATGTAATGTAATGATTGTTGGTGCTTGAGAAGACTAAATATGTATCTGCCGATCCCTATAAAGTATATACATTACTTGTTATTCTCTACAAATAGTTAATTAAAAACTGTATATAATTGCTATTTTGGACATCCCTTTTCAAGATTTCAATATTAATTTAAACGTGTAATAACGTGCTTTAACCAGGTGCTGGGACAGGTGGCGCAGTGGTCTGTGCATCCGATCATCAGATTAAGGGGGAGTGCTGGGGAACTCCAGTTCGAAACCCGCTCCTGCCGCCACTGCGTCAGGCCATTGTATTTGCTCACCCGCTCCTGTGGGTATTGTCCACAGTATCTGACCATTGCATGTATGATATATGTATAATATGTGTATATGTGAAAGCGCTTTGAGTCATTGAAAAAGCGCTATAATAAATGTGAGGAATTATTATTATTATTAGGTATGGGTTAAAAACATAGGTTAAAAAGCTGTCAAGTTTACAGTGTTAACAAAATAAAATATACTGCTGTTTCTGGTTTAGTTTACGACGGATATATTCTGTAATTGTTTTGATATCTGTAACACAAAAGCGATGGAAAAACCCCACAGCAACACAGAAAAGATGGTCTTAACATGACCCAGCGGTCTAGTAGTTAATAAAAAACAATAATATCAAAACAAATTATTACTACTAACTTTATTGTGAAATTAAAACAGAACGGTAAAAGAATAGTTCCGGTCTATTTTGAGGCCAGATCTCTGTAGATAAATAAAGAACTACGACAGATGTGTACTATTTACAATGCATTCATGTGATGACTTTCAAAGAGTAAAGCAAGCACTGCTGAATAAAGTATGATTTATCTTTTACGAAACGTTTTTTTCATATGGAATGCAGTTGGAGGTCAACCAATCACAGAGCTTGAGGCAACGCGGAACAATAGCTGAGGATTCTGGGTAGTGTAGTGTCTTCGGCCATCCTAAACTGAACAAATATTTGTTTCTCTGAATCAAAGCATTGCACACAACTTAAACCAATCAATGTTGTGTAATCAACAAGGATAATCTGGTGTTTTTGAGTTGATGAGTAGTGCATATATCACTGTAAAATCAATCGACAGTAATGAGAATACTTACTTCCGGGGTAAAATCCTAATTTAATAAAAATCACAGTTGTATTACACACAATGCACTGTTTTTTGAGAACAAAAATTCGTAACTAATGCACCATAATACATTCTGACGAAAAATAAGAATTATTATGAATACAAATAAAATAAAAGAAGCCTCCCGTGAGTTACTACAAGCTATAAAGTAGATTTTAAAAACGTTTTATAGAATAAAAGCTCACTGCAGGACGTTGTAGAAATGCGTGTGTGCACCACGACAAAAAAGCCTCATTCACTTTATATTGGGGTTGTTTGCGTGGTGCAGACACGTAAATGTAACAAAGTTCGTGAGTCCACCACGCAATGTGGTGTTAAGGAGTCGTGGTGGAGTCACGCATTCTGGTGAGATCAGGTTGGATCTCCGACCTTGCCAGGTAACATTCAATAAAATGAAGAACACAAAAGAAAATAAATATTAAACACAGAATTTGTGTGATTATACAAAATAAAATAAAAGAAACCCCACTGCATATTTAACATCTGTAACACTCTCCCCACTCCACCCAGCCATATCAACACTCATATTGCCCGAGGCACAGGCCGAGGAGATGGAGTTGCAGCAATCTTTGACTCAAGTTTAATTATCAATACTAAACCAAAATTAAATTATACCTCCTTTGAAAGTCTCATTTTTAGTCTTACGCATCCGACCTGGAAAACTTTGCAGCCAATCTTATTTGTTACAGTGTATCGTGCACCAGGTCCTTATTCAGAATTCTTATCAGAATTCTCTGAGTTTTTATCAACTTTGGTTCTTAAAACAGACAAAGTAATTATCGTAGGTGACTTTAATATTCATGTTGACGATGATAAAAATAGCCTTACTGTTGTATTTAACTCTATATTAGATTCTGTTGTTTTTTTTCAGAGTGTAAATAAACCAACCCACTGCTATAATCACACTCTCGACCTTGTTCTGACTTATGGTATTGAAATTGAGTAACTATTAGTCGAACCGCATAATCCTGCTTTATCCGACCATTTCTTAGTAACTTTTGAAGTACTGTTACTAGACTACAAAGCATTAGTCAAAAGCTCCTGCAGCAGAAACCTATCTGTTAGTGTTAAAGCCAAATTTAAGGAAGAGATTCCACCAATACTTAACTCGATAGCATGTCTGCATGTAGGAGAGGAAACTTATACAAAATGTACACCACCCCAAATTGATCATGTTGTTGATAGTGCTATAGATGCGCTGCGAATACAATTAGACTCTGTTGCTCCTTTGAAAAAGAAGAAAATAAAACAACATAGATTAGCTCCATGGCATAATGCCGAAACCCGCAAAATAAAGCAAAAGTTGAGACAACTTGAAAGGATATGGCGTTCCACTAAACTTGAAGAATCTCGTTTAATTTGGCATATTACTCTCAATGAATATAAGAAAGCACTGCGTAAAGCGAGAGCAGCCTACTACTCTTCATTAATAGATGAGAATAAGAATAATGCAAGGCTGACAGAGAGCCCTAGCTCGATTGAGCCTTCTATTCCCATAGTTAAGTTAAAGTTAAAGCCTTTTATTGTCACTATACACAAAGTATAACGAGATGCAGAGTGCAACTCTGTCCCGGTGTGCAAAAAATATACAAACAAATACATAACACCAAAAAACACAGCAATAGGACATACAATCATACGGGGGAATAAATAGTTAAAAATGTTGACATAAAAAAATAGTATATAAAGTGCATTCAAAGTGTGTGTATGTGTGAGAATGGTTACAGTTATTATTATGTGTGGTGGTTGAGCAGCCTGACGGCCCAGGGGTAGAAACTGTTTTTGAGTCTGTTTGTCCGTGACTTGAAGCTCCTGTATCTCCTCCCAGAAGGCAGGAGAGAGAACAGTCTGTGACCTGGGTGAGAGCTGTCCTTTATGATTTTATTAGCTCTGCTGCGGCAGCGGGAGGTGGAGATGTGTTCCAGAGAGGGCAGGGGGCAGCCGATGGTTTTCTCTGCCATCCTGATCACTCTCTGCAGGGCTTTCTTGTCCGCAGCTGAGCATCCTGCATACCACCCCGAGATGGAGTATGCTAGCCTCAAAGCAGGCAAAGAAGTGGTTTAGTTCCTCTGCAAGGTGGGCGTCAGCTCTAGTAGTGCCAGATGTTTTGCCCTTGTAGTTGGTTAGCTGTTGAAGGCCCTGCCAAACACACCGTGTGTTGTTATGAGCGAGATTCTCCTCCACTTTTCCCTTGTAGTCCTCCTTTGCAGCCTTGATGCCTCTCCTCAGATTCGCCCTTGCCAAGCTGTATTGGGCTGCATCCCCCGACGTGAAGGCTGTGTCACGGGAACTCAGGAGAGACCGCACCGCTCTTGTCATCCATGGTTTTTGGTTAGGGTAGATCCGAATGCGTTTTTCCACAGTTACAATGTCCGTGCAGAACTTGATGTAGGATAAGACAGCCTCTGTGTGTTCCTCCAAGTCTGTCTGTTCAAATATGCATGCTTCAGGTTAGAATACACCCGGTCCAGTGTGTTCTTTCCTCTGGTGGTACATCGTACATATTGTACACATTTGGGAAGCACATTTTTTAGACATGCATAATTGAAGTCTCCAGCAACAATATGAACTCCGTCCGGATGGGACCTCTGTTGTTTATTTATTAAGCTCTGGAGGTGGTCAAGTGCAATGCTGGCGTTAGCATCAGGTGGGATATAAACAGTGTTAATTATCACCACCGTCAGCTCTCTGGGCAGGTAAAAGGGTCTGCACATGATAGACATTACTTCCAGGTCGGGAGAGCAATGTGTATGTGTAACCCTGCTGTCCATGCACCAGTCATTGTGGATGTAAACACACAGACCACCCCCACGGCTCTTACCGGAAGCGCTGTTCCTGTCGTAGCGGTGGGTAGAGCGGCCTGGTAGCTGCACTGCTGCGTCCGGAATCCGCGGGTGTAGCCAGGATTCTGTGATGATCATCACACAGCAGTCGCGTACGTTCGTGTTAGCAGCTAGTAGTACCTCCAATTCGTCAATTTTGTGGACGATGGACCTGGCATTTGCGAGGAAGAGGCTTGGTAGTGGTGGTCGGTGTGGCCGCTTCCTTAGCCTAGCAAGCAGGCCTGCACGGCAACCTCGCTTCTGCTTCCTCTCCCTCCGGCGCCTGCGTTGCTTCACAGGCCCGAAAACAATCCAGGGAGACCCGAGCGGTCTCGCTATGTCCTCCGGGATGTTGTTAGTCCGGTGGAAATCGGCTGCGACAACTCATCCCTATGTCAAATAAGTCCATACGACTGTATATGTAATTCGCCTGTTCTAGGGTGTTCACGCACACTAACAAAAAACAAACAGTGCAAAACCAAAACAGAGAGCTGTGAGCCGCAGCGACTGAGCGCACCGCCATCTGCCTAGCACTCAGTAGTAATGATTTTATGTGCGTTTTTAACGATAAAATTGTTACTCTTAGAACATTTGTTAATGACCTCTTGCCTTTGACCAGTATAGTGTTATCAACAGCTCCCATAAACTTAAGTTTGAATATTACACTAAATAGTAAACTAGAATGCTTTTCAGCCATAAACCTTGAACAATTAAATTCAGTGATTCTCTCTTCTAAACCATCAACGTGCATGTTAGACCCAATTCCAACTAAGCTGTTGAAGGAACATTTTCCATGAATTAGCACTGTTAAATATCATGAATATGTCTTTATTATCAGGCTATGTTCCACAATCATTCAAAGTAGCAGTGATAAAACCGTTTCTTAAAAAGCACAACCTCGATCCAGAGGTTTTAGCCAACGATAGACCTATTTCTAATCTTCCGTTCCTCTCAAAGATTATTGAGAAAGCAGTCGCAAAACAGTTGTGTGATTACTTAAAAAACAATGATTTATTTGAAGATTTTCAGTCTGGCTTTAGAACACATCATAGAGATAGCTCTGGTTAAATTCACAAATGACATTCTAATAACCTCTGACCAGGGACTTGTCTCTATTCTTGTTTTTCTCGATCTCAGTGCTGCATTTGATACTATTGATCATGATATCTTATTGCAAAGACTAGAGCACTTAGTTGGCATACAGGGAACTGCTTTAGGTTGGTTTAGGTCCTATCTATCTGAACGCTCTCAGTTTGTACGTGTTAATGATGAATCTTCCACGCAAACCAAAGTTAGCTATGGAGTGCCACAGGGCTCAGTGCTCGGACCTATTTTGTTCACATTATATATGCTTATATAATATTAGGCAATATTATAAGGAATCATTATGTAAACTTGAATTGTTATGTGGATGATACTCAACTTTATTTATCAATCAAGCCTGATAAAATTAATCATCTAAATAAAATTCAAGACTGCCTTAAGGACTTAAAAACGTGGATGACATTACACTTTTTGATGTTAAACACGACCAAAACTGAAGTTATTGTACTTGGCCCGAAGAATCTACGAAACAAATTATCTAAAGATATACTAACTATGGATTGCATTAATTTGGCCTCCAGTGAGACTGTAAGGAATCTTGGTGTTATATTTGATCAGGATCTATCATTTAACGCCCACATAAAATCAATTTCAAGGACCGCCTACTTCCATCTACGTAACATTAAAAAAACCAGGCATATCTTGCCTCAAAACGATGCAGAGAAACTAGTCCATGCATTTGTTACTTCAAGGCTGGATTATTGCAACTCTTTATTATCAGGGTGTACCAAGAAGTCAGTCAAGTCGCTTTAGCTGATTCAAAATGCTGCAGCTCGTGTACTAACCAGAGTTAGGAAAAGGGACCACATTACCCCTGTTCTGGCTGCCTTACTCTGGCTCCCTATAGAAGACAGGATATAATAGGATAGATAGCCTTTTCTTATCAAGCTCCACATTTGTGGTATCAGCTTCCAGTTTATGTTCGGGCGGCAGACACCCTATCCGTTTTTAAGAGTGCGCTTAAGACCTTCCTTTTTGATAAAGCTTATAGTTAGGGCTGATTAGATCCAGCCCCTAGTTTTGTTGATATAGGCTTAGTTTGTCGGGGGACATCTTACTTCTTCCTTCTCTCTATCTATACCTGTGTCCTCTCATGTTCCGATTAACCCAGCTTCCCCAAATGTCTTTCTTTTTGGTGTCTATATACGCCGGGATCCGAAGTCATGGATGATCCTGCGGTCCTGTGTCCTGCATCGCGAGCCCTGGATCTTGAGTCGTGGCTGTGGTCCTGGATCATAGGTCCTGGATGGATATCCTCGTGGATTCATCTTCCTATAATACACACATGAATTTCCAAACATTTGGACTACCTATGTTGCAAATGTATTATCTTTTCAATTTACACACGGCATCTATTGCACGTCTGTCCGTCCTGAGAGAGGGATCCCTCCTCTGTTGCTCTCCCTGAGGTTTCTCCCATTTTTCCCTTTAAACTGTGGGTTTTATCCGGAAGTTTTTCCTTGTACGATGTGAAGGTCTAAGGACAGAGGGTGTCGTATTGTCATACTGATATTCTGTACAAACTGTGAAGTCCACTGAGACAAATGTAACATTTGTGATATTGGGCTATATAAATAAACATGGATTGATTGATTGAACAGCACTCGAAAGGGAACCAGCAAGAGACGATCCGGCAGCAGCAGCTGTTGTATCCAACTCAGAGATCGCAGTCTTGTGCTAATCATTTGCAGGGGGAACATCGGCCAAGCTAACACTAGGCATGGACAAAGGAGCAGGACTGCCATTTGAGGCCTCTTCCAAAGGCAGGAAGTCAACCTGGAGCAGCAGGTTCCGATGGACTTGAATAGCACTGCACTATTGAGGAGCGCACTCTTCAGATCTTCAAACACTTTCTCACAGACAGGAGTCCAATCCTGAGGAGTCCATTTCCGAAGGTACCGGCTCTCCGCCGACCAGGGGAATTTTTCACACTCCTCTTCGTCCCTGCGGTCAAAGCGTACAGAGGTTTGGTGATGGAAGAGCAGCCAGGAATGAAATGCTGGTAGTACAGTGCAATCCCAAGGAAAAATGTGACCTTCTGCATGTAGATGGATTACAGCCGTCACCGTCCATAAGGTCCTCTTTCCTGAAAGCAGATATGACCTCCGCCTTCCCCTGATCGACTGAGACACCATCACTGCTCACCAGATGGCCAAGAAACCGCACAGACCTGCGAAGGAAGTGACACTTCTTCTGAGACAGCTTCAGATTGTTAGCTCTGAGACGTGAGAACACCGTCTCGAGTCGACTCAGGGCTTCCACTTCAGATGGACCGAAAACCAGCAGGTAGTCAATTACATTGCATTTAGCTGATGCTTTTATCCAAAGCGACTTACAATAAGTGCGTTCGACCAACAAAATACAAACTTGAAGAAAACAGAATCATAAAGTACATCAGGCTTCATAGAGCAAAAACATTTCAAGTGCTACTCAACTGGCTTTAGATAAGCCAGTGCTTTGTTAGTATATAAGTGCTTTGTTAATAATTCTTTCGCTTGAAGTGGAGTCGAAAGAGCTGAGTTTTCAGTCTGCACCGGAAGGTGTGCAAGCTATCTGCTGTCCTGATGTCAATGGGGAGCTCATTCCGCCATTTTGGAGCCAGGATAGCACACCCACGTCCATATAACAGAGGAGGCTGGAGAAGTTCAAGTCAGGAGGCTGGAGAAGTTCAAGTCACCAAAAACACTCATCATCATCCGCATAAACGATGCAGGACTGTTGCATAGCCCCTGGGGAATTCTGCTGGATTCATATTAGCCCAATGGTGTTGTGAAGGCTGTTTACCGTCTGTCAGACTCATGGAAGGGGGACATTGTAGAAGCCTGATGTGAGATCCATAGTGCTGAAAAAGGCATTCCCTCCAAGGGCGGCAAGGCAGTCTCCCTGGTGGGGCAATGGATCACGGTCACGGCACCAAGTGTAACCGGTGTGGTTAAGCGGTCTCTGCGTTGTGTTGATAATGGACGAGACCCGAGCCAGCGTAAAGTTGGGAAAATCTCTGTTTAATGACTGACAACAGATAAAACAATCAGTTTTACATCAATTCCTCACAATGACTCCTCATTGAGCTAGCTCTGCCAACGGGTCTCTGTGGTCTCGTGCTGACAGCTACTGGCCTAGCAGCAGGGTCCATCTCCACACCATCAGAGGACTGGGGGTCCGCACCGAGGGCTGGTGGCGTAGCGGCGGAGATCCACGTGTCGCCGGCTGGCTTCAGACGAGGCGGGCTATCTGAACAGCTAGTACTGCAGAGGGACTGTGGGTCCGCGCCGATGGTTAGCGGCCTAGAAACAGAGAACCACAAACCAACAGCTAGCTCTGTCTGCTCCACTATCAACAATGGCACCGAGGTAAAGCCTAGAAATCCGGTATTTAAAAAACACTGTTACACAACAATGTTTCAAACAGTGAATCAAGCAAAAACAATGTGGGATCCTCGGTGCAAGCCGAAGGGACTATTCAGTGGACATTTACATTTCCGCATCATCTGCAACAAACATGAACAGTTAGAACATCTCCTCCTTGAGTCCAATATTGACTGTTTGGTAATATCTGAATCTTGGCTAAAACAGTAGTCAACATCTTCTATTGTATCTTTGTCAGGATATAATGTGTTTAGGACGGACAGACTGAAGGGAAAAGGAGGGGTGTGTTGCTTTATGTGAGGAATACCTTTACTTGTAGGGAGATTGCTCTTCCAGCTAATGTTGAGTTTGATTGTGTTGGTGAGGAAATCACACTATCTGAGGAAATGTCCCTCACCATGATTTGTCTGTATCGACCACCCACCGCTAAGGTGGATTTCTATGACCAGGTAAAACTCATGCTGAATTCCTGTGACTCCAACAAAGAGCTAATTATTTTAGGAGACTTTAACATAAAGTGGAATGACAAACAAAATAGAAAGAACATATAACGGATCACGGATAAACACAACTTAATACAGCTAATGGATCAACCGACTAGAATAACCAAAACCTCTAAGACTATGATAGATTTAGTATTTACTAACAAAGCTGACAGAATAGTTAAAAGATACAACTTCCTGACTGGTCTTTCTGACCATAATCTTGTTCTTTTTGCCAGGAAACTCACAAAAAAAAGGTTCATGGCCACACCTAAAACCCCTGCCTTGGGTTCACACTTCATCCCCAAAAACCTGTAACAAAAAGTTATGGATGCAGTGTAAATGATTAATTGGGGGGGGACTCTGTCCTCTGAAGATATTGGTGAAAATAGTGATCCGTTTATATCTCAAATTAACTTGACTTTTAAGAAACATATTAAGAAAGTATCCAATGCCATTAAATTCAACTTGCAACATTTTAAACAAATTAGACCTTTCTTAACTGTCAATGCTGCAAAGTCATACCTCCATTGTATGATTCTATCCCACATTGAATACTCTTTGTGCCACAAACCTGAAACCCATAGAACAGCTGTACAAGAGAGCTATCACAGTGTTTGACAGAAAGCCACATTCATCCCACCACTCTACCATCCTTGAAAAACACAATTTCTTGAGTTTTGACCAATTAAGTGTTTTTTTTATAAATGTTTACATGGACTGGCCCCCCCCTCCCTTAGAGGAATTCATCCACAAAAAACACACTGGACGCTGCACTCTGTCAGAAACCAGGAGACTGTGAGGTCCACCGCAGACGGACAACTTTTGGACAAAATGTCCTCTCCATTAAAGGCAGCTCATTGTGGAATAGCCTCCCAACTGAGATACGGGATTGTCCCACTCTCAATAGTTTTAAAGGACAACTCAAAGAATGGTTGAGAAAGAACCAGACGTGCTATCACCGCTAAATGCATTTTAACACAGGGCACTTTAGGCATCTCTTGTATCTTCTCTTGCACTTTATATATCATAGCTGCTACATTGTACTGCCGTGTGGTAAATGCTTGTATGCTGCTCATGCTCTTCCTGCATATCATGTATTTATTTTTGCTATGTATATAAATGTCATGTTCTTATATGTTGTATGTGACGGGACTACGGATGGGAATCAGCTCAAAGCTAAAATCCGGCTCATTTACACTTATAAGCATTATTTTGTTTTAAAGTGTTCATCAATGTGCATTGTCCCGGTTGAAATAAACGATTAAATGAAAAAAATTAAATAGGGAGGGGGGGAGCAGGAGCTCCAACAAGCCGTTTAGGACAGAGAGTGAATACACATACTATACAGAGATGCTGTATGAGAAAACCAATGTGATTTTGGAACATTGACCAATGTAAATCTATTCTAGTAGACCTCAGCAATGGAATTATGATCAGTAGAAATGGCCATGACATGGGACCTTTAATGGTTAATTGCATCCTTGATTTAACCTGTTCAGCCTGAGCCTGTTTTTCAGGTCTCAGGCTCGAAAATGACATTCCCAGAACAAATGACCATATCTTCCCTTCTAAAAGGGTTATATTAATAATATTTTTTCTCAAAGTAATGATACACCTGTGAGTTGGATGTAGAACAGTCAGAATCAATATAGATGTTTTTTATTTTAAAGAAAATTCAGATTGAACAGAGTAAAAAACTGTACATTTGTAGTGTCTGTAATTATTTTTTACTTATAGTGAAAACTACCCTTGAATGATGGTAAGGTAGACTACAAGCTTTAGGAATCCAAAGTACAACATACAGGGTTCTTACACCTTTTCCAAAGTCAAATTCAAGCACTTTTCAAGCATTTTCAAGGATCTTACAGCTGTTGTAAATTACATATTTATCTACACATACTCAATCCCTACCTCACATTAAATCAGATGTTCTTTATGCTATAAACAACCAAATGTGTGTTTCGTGATAGCATTATACATGAGGATACAAAATTAAAGTAAAGAAAACTAAGTTTAATATTTTAAAATTAGTGATCTGTACGTAGACTAGGCCTCCCATATAACCTGTCTGAGCCAATATCAAACAATCAGCCAAATAACTTTTCAATACATGATTGATTAATTGTTGAGGTACTTTTAGGTTGGTAGTGAACGCAAGTCAGAGGTACATGGTGTACTTCTACTCCACGACAGTTCAGACGTACATGGTGTACTTCTACTCCACTACAGTTCAGAGGTACATGGTGTACTTCTACTTCTCTACAGTTCAGAGGTACATGGTGTACTTCTACTCCACTACAGTTCAGAGGTACATGGTGTACTTCTACTGCACTACATGTATTTAACACCTTTAGTTACTTCACAGATGTGGATGAATGATGTGAAATCTAATCAAGTGTTAAATCAGACTTTAGTTCCACCTGGAGTAAATCCACCAGCTACCCTGCAGTCTACAAAGTACTTTCAGACTAGCTGCACCTTTACCAGCGTTGAGAACACTTTCATGATCAATCATTATAAAACATATCATATATATTATTTTGAGATGGACCAATCTGCACAACGACTACTTTTACTGTCTTTCACTATATTTTGATGAGAATACTTTTCTATTTTCACTTGAGGAACATTTTGAATGCAGGACTTTTACTGTAACAGAGTATTCCTACACTCTGGTACTTCTACTTGTACTAAGTACAAGATCTGAGTACTTCTACTTTTACTCAAATACAAGATCTGAGTACTTCTACTTTTACTCAAGTACAATATCTGAGTACTTCTACTTTTACTGAGTACAAGATCTGAGTACTTGTAATTTCACTACAAGATCTGAGTACTTCTACTTTTACTCAAGTACAAGATCTGAGTACTTCTACTTTTACTCAAGTACAAGATCTGAGTACTTCTACTTTTACTCAAGAACAAGATCTGAGTACTTCTACTTTCACTCAAGTACAAGATCTGAGTACTTTTACTTTTACTCAAGTACAAGACCTGAGTACTTCTACTTGTACTCAAGTACAAGATCTGAGTACTTCTACTTTTACTAAGTACAATATCTGAGTACTTCTACTTTTACTCAAGTACAATATCTGAGTACTTCTCCACCTCTGGTAGTGTATTAGCCTGAATTGTAGCCACAAAATCACGCAGAGCTGCATACAAATAGACTCACAATGGTAACAAGTGGAAAATAATATTTACTAATGTATACAATGATTTGTAGGTAAATCTGACTACTCAAGACTCCTGACTTATACATCTTCAAAGGAAGACTGTTCATTCTACAATTACATGACATTAAAGCAAAATGTAGTTTTACTTGTATAATACTTCAATTTTAGATAAAAGACAGTTTGTTTTTATCCGTTTTCAAATAAACAAAGTCTTGGCTTTCAGAATATTAAACTTGTTTGGGCAAATTCAGATGATAAATACAACTTTGAAGCTTCGGCATAATTACAAGCAGAGAACGGACTAATGTAACGTCACAGCAGGCATAGCAGCAGCCGGTGTTTCTTGTGAGTGTTTCACCGGAACACAAACACAAAAATACACACAAACACACTCGAGAGCTTCCCCCACACCAGTAATACAAACGAAAATGTGTCTTCGGGTCAATGTGACTGATTTCGATAGAGCAAGTCACATTTGGTTTAGGCACAAAACATACTACCAGTAGAAATACATTGCTTTCAAAATCGCTCTGTGTCGAATCAATAGATTATATTTCATGACTATAACACGAAATGCCGTGAGTGCTTCCTCCTCTGAACACCACACGATGGCGACTGTAACGCACATAACATAGGTACGCTCCTCTGAAATGATTGTCCCCTGCAATTATTATTATCCCTCAATCGAGTTCGCTATTCAGCTTGCTAACGTTAGCTTAAACAAACGTGACATGCAATGTTAGCCTAATCTAAAATGCTCGACTAAGTCGTACCTTTCATGTGGCTCGTCAGCGCAGACTCTCCCATCGTTATTTGTTGCAAACTTTGCAGGATGCTACTCGTGGGCTTGACCCTCGTCTTAGCCATGGCTTGTATTTGTCTTCTGCTAGCCAACGCTCGTTGAAACGGCAACCTCCTGGCACATAGTCATCTATCATTCTCATCAGAATGCCCAGGTCACACGTAACACAAACACTTGCAGGTCGTGCGCATAGCGCGGGAAGGCCGCAGCGGAGCTGTTTTATGTAGAAGCGAAGCAATTATTTTCTTTTAATCTAAAAAGCGAACTATTCAGTCAGACAGCAATTTATTGTAAAAGTAAAGGATTTATTTACATTTTCAAGCACTTTATCTCAATTTCAAGCACCATTCCCAAAATGCAAACACTTTCCCAACCTTGAAAACACCACGTCAAATTTCAAGCATTTTCAAGGATTTCAAGCACCCGTACGAACCCTGAACATATAATAAGTACCCTGTATCAAGATTGATGCAAAACAAGTGACATTTTGACCTTTTTAGAGAGGTTTAGCAAAAATAAATTTCCACCTCTGAGGTGATTTGGGTGGAAATGGGGGTTTTACCGTTTCTCTGGAACCCATTGGTCGATTTTGATGATTGACATCTCTTTCTGACCGTTAGAGCCAATATAATCGAGTGACAGTTAGTAAGTCCCGCCACACACTTACGTCAAGTAGAGAGAGGTTTGCGTAAACAGCACGTACAACAGCATTAGCTCGGGACTGCGAAACGTTGTACCTACTCTGCTGCCATGAATGTAATGATAGATTATCAGGAACAATTCTAAAGTGACTAAGAGACATTGGATTAACCTTAAACAGAGTGTTTATTCCCTTGAACAAGAGCTTTGATCACAGAACAGCAACGATAAGACATAATTATTGTTATGGTTTTGAAAACTGTTGTTTTTTTTCTTCTCTGTTCTGGCTGCTAGCTCAGTGAGTTTGTGTCCTACAGTGATGATAATTAAGACGGAAATAATATGTGGAGTATCAGCTTTCAGATGATATGTAGTTTATGCAGAAAATATTAAGTTTTAAAGATCGTTTTTGCTAGTTAGCACCAGAAGTAGCATCTGCCCGTTTTAGCTAAGGGCTAATGCTAACGCTTCTTGTGAGACTTGTGTTTTGTTTCTGTAAAAATGATTTGTATTGTCAGTTAGCTGAGATTCTTCTCGTTAATCTGGTATAACACATTAATAGGTTTTTAAATATTAAGATGCCCTGAGACACAGTGTTGTGAAAAAAAACCAGGGTCCCCGTCGGCGGGGACCTTCGGGTTTAACAGGTTAAGGACTTAATAAACGTGGATGACATTAAACTTTTTGATGGGGAATCTCCCCACTCACACACATGGTAAAAACAAAAGGTGGGGGCTTCGCGCACCCAGTTTTGCATCAGAGTGAAGCTGTCTCTAGCTCTGACATCTAGAAATGGAAAAGCAGGTTTATTGCTTATGGATTATCAGAAATAATTTCAAAGTGACACATTGGATTAACCTATGGATTAACTTCAGCATCGTTTTTATCGTTTTAATGCCATTGAAGACCACTTTTCACCAGACTACGACACAGGTGAGCCATGTTAGCGTTTTTAGCTTCCTAGCGCTACATGTTTTGATGTCTATTTTTGTTTATAAAGTCGCAAGTTCGTATCATTGAGGGATAATGTATGTACCCATCGATTCTGTGTCATCTCACGATGTGAAACGATGGGTTGGATGTGCAGAAAAGATAAATATTACGTTTTTGTGAGTGAATTTCGGTGCAGTAATCTGTTAGCATTTTTCGCTTGTTGCTAATTCAGAGGCTCAGCGTTAGCATTGTGGGGTTTTTTTTGGATTATCAGTTGAGTTTCTCCCCGTTACATGGATATAAAACATTCATAGTTTATTAAATGAAGATGCCCTCAGACACTGTTTCCTGCAAGATGTTGCGGGAGGGCCCCGGTACCGGGGTCTCTCGGGCTTAACAGGTTAAACATGCAAATCCCAGGTCTTGATTGACTTCTTGCACTATTTGTACTTTTACATTTGTTTTATTGTTTTATGTCTGATTATATATTATGTTGTATTGTTGGAGGAGCTTGGGACATGAGTTTTTCATTGCCACATCTCCACTGTAGCTGTGCATCTGACAATAAAGCTTTGAATCTTTGAATGTACAGTCTCTCTCAGTGTATCGCCTGTTTGGTTCGTTCTCCTCGGTCGTACTTTCATCCTCTCCTCCACTGTCCTGCATCCTTTAAAGCAGAAATGCATCCGGATGTTTGTGCGGAACTTCTTGTCTCTGAGGCCGTAGATGAGAGGGCTGAGAAGACGTGGAAGGATGTTGGTGAAGACGAAGGTGCTGAAGAAGATGTCTGTTCTCTTGTGGGGCCAATTGGTGACGAGGAAGAGGTTGATGAAGGGCGCGATGAAGGACAGCAGGCAGAGGAGCAGCTGGACCCCGTGGAGCAGGATGGTGTTTCGGGCGTTTCTCATCGAGGCTCGACTCACACCTGAAACCCCACGAGCTGCGAGGAGCACGTTCAGATAGGTGAGGACCACCGTGAGGAAGACGAAGGAGAACAGGAGTACCTGAGGAGGAAGAGGGGAATACTTATTAACAGAGATGGCAAAAGTACACACATCCTTTACTCAAGTAGAAGTACAGATACTCGTGTTTAAAAATACTCTGGTAAAAGTAGAAGTACTGACTAAACTTATTTACTCAAGTAAAAGTAAAGAAGTATGCGCTTTGAAATGTACTTCAGTAAAAAGTACCCATAACTAGCAGCTGTTTTAAAGGTCCCATGTCATGGCCATTTCCACTGATCATAATTCCATTGTTGAGGTCTACGAGAATAGATTTATACCGTGCAATTTTCCAAACTCACATTTGTTTCGCATACAGCATCTCTGTAAAGTATGTGTATTCAGCAGTATTCACTCTCTCCACTAAACGGCTCATTGCAGCTCTTGGCCCCCCCCCCTCCCTGTGAGCCCAGTGTGCTCCGATTGGTCGGGACCAGTCGGGACGTTGTGAATCGCGCTGAGCTCCGTGGAGGTGTGATTTCCTTGTTTAGCGATACACAGCGAAACACATCAAAACTCATCCTGAGCACACACAAAGTCACAGCCGAAGTAAAAACAATAAGTGTGGTTTGATATTGAGAAAGAAAAAGGTTGATAAACGCTGTGAGAATGGGTCTGCAGAGAGGATTTCGGCGCGATCCCAACTGTCTGTTATCAGCCTGCAGCCAGGGAGGAGAAATCAGCAGAGCTGCCTGCACTGAGTGTGTGAGGAAGTCCGTGGATTGGTCAATTTGGAACAATCAAGGGGGGGCTTAACGTAACGGCTCCGCGGACGTATCGTAACGGCTCCACGGATTGGTCCATTTCGTTCCCGGGTTAGATGGCATCATGCCTACCTGGAAGAATCAAATGGACAATGACGTATCTCCAACGAGGTGGGGAGGAATTTTCTGTGCTACAGGGTGTACTTTGAGGGTTTTGACTCTGCAGACTGTTTACATGCATAAAAACCTTCATAACACACAAGGGGACGGGTACTAACCGGAAAAGCATGAGCAGGGATACCTGTCTTCTCTCAGACAGGGTGGCACGTAGTCTGCCTGCATCAAGCAGAATCCCCAGATACTCCACCTGCTGGTGAGGTATGGGACTGCTCTTCTTCCAATTGACCGCAATCCCCACTTGGATCAATTGGGCTGTGTTTGCCCCTTCCCTGGGCCTAGCCATGACTATGAGGTCGTGAAAGAAAACCTTCATGCCATGGTCGCAAAGCGGCTGAAGCGCTGTGGCCACACATTTGCTGAACGCGCGTGGGGATAGGGAGTAGCCAAACGGTAGTCTGTTGTACTTGTAGGCTAACCCCTGGAAGGCAAAACACAAATACTTTCTGTGCTTTGGAATAATTTCGAAAGTAAGCGTCCTTCAGGTCGATGGTTGTGAACCAATCTCCTGGCTGCACTAGTTCCAGTAATTGTTTTACATATGGAACTTTTTGCAGGCAATGTGCTGATTTAGGTTGTGAAGATCCAGAATGGGTCTGAACTCTGGACGCACGACTCCCGATTCTGTCTTCTTGGAAACCAGGAAGTACATAGTAAAGCCCATCTCTGTCCCCAGAGTGCACAACAGACACAGCCTGTTTTTGCAACAGGGCCTGCATTTCTGTTGAAAGGAAACCTATCTCCTCCTGGGATGATATATTTGCCTCTCTTATGCCCCTGAATGGAGGAGGGATGCTGCAAAACTGGAGTGAGTAACCCAGTCTCAGTGTCCTGTCCATCCACTTTGTCAGTACACAGCTGAGCTTCCATTCCCCATAAAACTGTATTTAGGGGACATGCAAGCAGCTGTGGAGCCGCAGCTAAGAAGCTGTAGTACTCTCTGGTGGCCTCATCACCGTTCCCATCAACATCCCTTAACACCTGCATTAAGGAGATAAAGGCTTGGATGCAACAACACTTCCTGCAGCTTAATAGCTCCAAAACAGAAGCTATTTTAGTTGGCACACCAAACCAGGTCCAGTCATCCCCCATAACCCACATGACCTTTTCTGGCCAAAACATACCCCTCTCCACAGCAGTTACCAACCTGGATGTATGATTTGACAGACATCTGACCTTTGACACCCACATCAAACATCTGTGTAAAACCTCCTTCTACATGTACCACCTCAGGAACATTGCACAACTCCTGTCAGATGCTGATCAACTGGTCCATGCTTGATTACTGCAACACTCTCCTCATCGGGGCTCCTAGCAGGAGCCTTCAGAAGCTCCAATACGTACAGAACAGTACCGCTAGGACCCTGATGAGGGTGAGAAAATACAAACACATCAAACCCGTTCTTCATTCCCTCCACTGGCTTCCTGTCTCATTCAGGATAGAATACAAGATCGCATCACTGACCCATCAATGCATCCACGGGAATGCTCCTCCACACTTGAAGGAACTTCTCACATCGCAAACCTCCACACGCAACCTCCGCTCCACAACAAAGCATCTGCTTCGCCCCCCCGAGGACCAAACTCTGCACAATGGGGGATTGGGCTTTCTGTGCAGCTGCTCCTGACCTGTGGAATTCCCTCCCAGACTACCTGAGGACTCCACAGACCACTGTGGAGAAAGGCCTAAAAACCTTTCTTTTCAAAAAAGCCTTCAATTAAACTTTGTTTTTATTATGCCTCCTGTACCTTGGGATTGCTGTTAGCAATGAAAGGCGCTTTTCAAATCGGATTTATTATTGTTATTATTATTACTCCGCTGCCAAACCTTCAATAAAAGGACGTTTGGCCCATGTGGGGCTGACAAAGAAAGTGCCGATTTTCTACTGAGGTCCTTGAACGCGGCATGCTCTCATGGGGCCGTTATAATGCCGTTTCTTTGAAACGGACATTATGGGGAAATGTGGAATTGTGGAGAGAGGTGACTCTTACTCTAGGATGAATGCAATCGTTTTTACTGAATGCATTTTTCACACACACATCACTCAGTGTTTCTCAAACGTTTTCATACCAAGGACCACTTAACCAATAAAAAAACACTAGCGGACCACCCAACCCCATAAATATCCAAAAACACATTTTTCACGTTTTTCTAGAGCAGATTACAAATCGCCTGAAATGGTACAAACAAGTGAAACTTAAACTCGCTCCATTGCGGAGATATTCCCGCGAGAATAAACAAAAAAAATAATAATAATAACTGACAATTGTGAAATACCAATATACTCACGGACCACCAGTGGTCCGCGGACCACACTTTGAGAAGCACTGCTCGAAACTAAGGTTACAATACGTAACCCAACGTTCTTCTGCGGAGGTCCTTGAACGCACCGCGGCCACTCACCTTCGTATTAACACTGTGTTTCACATTCAACGGTGAAATGCATTAATCGGAGCTATTATACCAGGCAAGGTGTGTTTAGCAGGGCAGAGGTTCTCTGCCCAGCCTGCTGCCTGCTGGGAGCAGATGGGCTGCCACGCTCCCCCGCCATGATCACCACCAGGGGGAAGTCCTGGCGGACAGACCTAGGCGGTGGACTTCCATGGACGCCGGAACCGGAAGTGCCCGACAACGAGAAGTCCTCATCATCCTCCTCCCCGGCAAACGGAGCCATATCCTGGTCCCCCTGATGGGGATCGGCGCCCGCAATTAAGCCAGGGCACGAAGGACAGGCCCGGGTCTCTAAAAGTGGTGACTCCATGAAGGTATAATAACTTCTTTCTCCTTCTTTCAAACGTTTTACTTTCTCTGAGGTGTTGTCCTGCTCAGTGAAGAGCAGAGGATGACAGGATCAGGAGGCGTGGCGGCCTTATATACTGTGTGCCTGCGCGCACATTCAGTTAGGCTCGCCCTGATTGGCCGGCTACGTTTATACAAACTCAGTGTGTGAATGCTCGCATAGCATGGTTGAGAGTAGTGCCCATAGAGCCCAGTAGAGGCCGGAGCCTGTGTGAGATATAACTAAAGCTATTGTGGAGTAAAAGTACACCATATACCACTGAACTATAGTCGAGTAGAAGTACAAAGCAGAACAAATGTAAATACTCAAGTGAAGTACCTCAAAAGTGTGTTTAAATTCGTGACTGAATGTACTTAGTTACTTTACACCACTGCCGGAGGGAAATGCGTGACAAACACAAATATCAGGGAGAAATTCAACGAGATAACAAATACCTCCACCACTCGACTGAGGGTCACGTGGTGCGGTGTGTTGAAGACGAAGGAGGCGTGACAGACGACCGTCTTTGAGAAGACAGACAGAGGCTGAGTGATGAGGATGATGATGATGTCACTGAAGGCAGGGATGAAGGACACGAGCCAGATGAGAGCGATGAGGAGGTGGGCTCTCTGCACCGTGCAGATCTGGACGTGATGAAGAGGAAGACACACGGCGATGTAACGCTCCAACGCCATACCAGCCAGATTCAGAGGGCTGTTCCTGGAGGGAGAAACACACAGGTTTTGTTTCCCCCCCCTTAAGTTCTTTGGATCTAAGGCTTATCAAGTCATACCCTTGGTGTTCAGTCAACATGATAACACACACACACACACACACACACACACACACACACACACACACACACACACACACACACACACACACACACACACACACACACACACACTTTGATCTGTTAGAACAGATATATAGATAAATAGATAGATAGTTTATGAATCCCAAATTGGGAAATTCTACTTTAACTCAATTCCAAGATGTATTGTAACACCTGTTGGTGGTGATTAAGACGACCAGCATGATCCAGCAGGGGATGAATCCTGGATTGCCGGTGTAGATGGCGATCACTAGCCCCAGAGAAAGTGTCAGCATGATCATGTCGTTAATCACCAGGTGGATGTACAGCACATACCTGCAGGAGAGGAAGAGGAAGAGGAGGAGAACATGAGGAAGACAATAGGAAAAACAAGAAACATATGTAAACAGGAAAGAGATGGGAGCGTCATGTTGAAGATGTTCTCAAAACCTGGTTAAAATCACTGATTCGGTCATAATAATAAAAACATGAACATAGCGATGTTTCGGAAACAATATATTTTTGTTTTTTCCATCAGATTTGACTTTTGTACTTCTAGCACACTACTGGAGTTATTGGGACATTTGAAACACTCCTATGTCCCACCCAATTCCTCAAAGTCTATACAATCAAATACAAATACTAACACATTAGTAAGGTCTAAGGTCTAATCTATATCTGTAATTGTGATGAAATAGCAGGTTAAAAAAGGATCAACAATCAAGCAAAACATAAGTAAAACTACAGCTTTGAACTACAGTCTAGTCCTAAGAAAGTCCTCTGTACAATTAGGTGTTATTTTATACAACATGTTTGTATTTTACATGGAGCAACATTATGTGCAATGCTTTACTGACACTGTTGAGCGCAGAGAGTCGCAGTTAAAGAGTGAGAGTAAAATAAGTCAGCAGTCACTGGTAAGAGAAGGCAAAGCTACAAATCTAAATGAGAGCAGATTTAAACTGTTTCAGTTTCAGTAATGCCTCCGATAAATTGGAATCAACATGCAATATGTTGCTTTAGTAAAGCTTTTCAGATTTCACAATATAAATACTGTAGTCTAAGGTTATCACTGTTAGAATATTAGCTGAACGTACCATGGACTGATAATTCACAGTTTAAACCTCTTCATTTGAACCCCTGCTGAGATTACAGAGTGCCCAAAAAACACTTTTCTGGAAACTCAATCAATCAATCAATCAATCAATGTTTATTTATAGCCCAATATCACAAATGTTACATTTGTCTCAGTGGTCTTCACAGTTTGTACAGAATATCAGTATCAAAATATGACACCCTCTATCCTTAGACCCTCTGACCTTAGACCCTCTGTCCTTAGACTCTCTGTCCTTATACCCTCTGTCCTTAGACCCTCACATCGTACAAGGAAACACTTCAGGAGAAAACCCACAGTTTAAAGGGAACATGGAGAAACCTCAGGGCAGAGCAACAGAGGAGGGATCCCTCTCCAGGACGGACAGACGTGCAATAGATGCCGTGTGCAAATCGAAGAGATCATACATTTGCAATCCAATCCAAATCTGAATTATCGACTCTCATGGATCACTGTGACTAAAAAAACATTTAATAAGGGCTGCATAATTAATATATATGTTATGCACTCTATGAACAAGTGCAATACGAGTTTCAATGAGATTTTACACCTGTATAAATAAAGGCTAAATAAAAAATACTCAAATCGGAGGATGCAGAATATTTGTAAAAGGCTAAATATGTTTTTAAATAGTAATAATAATAATACATGTTATTTACAAAGCGCTTTTCCTGGTGCTCAAAGTGCTTTACAAGCAACATACAAATACAAAGTTTAACGAAGAACCTTGGAGCTGCAGAGATATCAGACCATTCATATCCTGCAAAAATAATAAATCCCTCCAATTACTGTGAATAATGTCGCAGTTGCGATATCAGTCAACTCATCTTAGATACTTATTTTTTCCAAATTGTGCAGCCCACGTTTCAATCATTTAGTATTTCTTGTTTTAGGGTGACAACCTTTCCATATGTTAAAAGGACATTTGCTGTCACCTAAACAAAGTTTAAATCTGTTTTAATATACTTGTTTTAGAGCAAAGCATTAATACAACAGCTGATTCCAACCTTTACCACATTTAAGCAGATCTGAATATCTAGTACAATCTGTTTTACTGTGACTATGTTCACATATCTGTTTATCACCTGGGGTCTCGCTGGAAGTCCTTGCTCTTGAAGTATGTGTAGACAAAAGCTCCATTGATGCAGATGATGGTGAATACCAGGACAAAGGTGATGAAGTTCTTTGTGAAAGCTTCGTTATAGCTGTCGAAACGTCTGCTGGAGTTCATATTGTCCTCAGAGCTGGAGACACAACACACAGATTAAATGAGAACAAGAGCCTTCGTTGTTCTTTAGTGAATCAAACTCCTTAGCTTAGCTCTAAACATGCCTGCTGTACGAGGAACAGGAAGAGCAGCAGTTCATTATATAACAATAATACAAATATAACAACATGTAAACTCATGAATGTTAACATAAAATAACATTAAACATTCAAAATAACACGATTAAAACAAACAAAACAAAATCTGGATGTGTTTTTCTGCAACGGTATTATTATAATAAAAACATAACAAAATGTAAACATCTAAGGAAAGTTAACTTTGACATTTTAAAATGAATTAATCTCACTATTTGTGCACCTAGAGTCATACCTTACATTTAAACTATCCACAATATAAATGCGGTACATTTTTAAAAGGTTGCAACATTAAATGGTTTCACACTTCTTACTTCAGCGACAGACTCTCACCTGCTGACTCTCTGAATCCTCCAGCTGCCGGTCAGCTCCTTTAAAATGTGTGTGTGTGTGTGTGTGTGTGTGTGTGTGTGTGTGTGTGTGTGTGTGACGAGCATTGTGAACTTTTGATCATTAAAGGTAGCGAGGATGTTCCCACTTTATCAAAATGTGCATTAATTTGCAGACTTTGTAAAATGTATAGATGCAGTCAGGATTATATTTACATTTGATTTAAAGTGTGTGTGTGTGTGTGTGTGTGTGTGTGTGTGTGTGTGTGTGTGTGTGTGTGTGGGGTTGGGCTGTTAAGGTTTTGGTAACACATATTTGTATTGCACTTAACATTGAATTAAACAGAGAACTTCTTCCACTTCCACTATGTGCTTTATTTCTGCTGATGTACAAACCAGGCTTGCACAGAACATGAATAACATTTCCTTTTATTTCTTCCACATTATAATGTAGAGCTGATCCTGCTGAACAACATGTAAGTATGGTAAACCACAGATGTTATTTTCTGCAATAGTCCAACATCCAATGGTGAAAATCCCGGAGGAGATGCTAACTTCCAGGTCGGACAACAACAATATGTCATCTCTCCGCTAGTGATGTTACGTTGGCGATAGGGCTGGGCGATTTGGTCTAAAAATAAAATCTCGATTTTTTTTTCTAACTAATGGACAATTTTCGATTTAAACCTCGATTTTTTCTAAACAAACCAGACCAAGGCAACATTTCAATGCATATTTTATTTAATAACACAATACAAATAAATGAGATTACCAAGTAGTCTAGGCCTATGTGAACAAATCAGTTGTTCAAGAATAAAAATAATAAAAATAGCACCACGGCACTTGGCTGTCATTAATGTGCAAAGATTTTTTTTTAAATCAAACTGGAAAAAAAATCTCTTGTAGGCCATCCCTGAAAACACTTGTAAAATGAAACAACAACAAATTATAAATAATGATAATGAAATGAATAATAAAAAAATACCCTCAAACAAAATAACATCCCTTTAACTTTCAAGGAAGTTGTCTTTCTACAGACCTTACACAGAACAGTTCTTTGTTCTATGTATGACCGCTTGTACCCGAACCACTTCCATACAACTGAAGTAGCACCTTTTTTAGGAATGAGTTCTTCATCTGTGTTCGTGGACATTTTTAAAGTACGTCTGTCGGTGAAGCGGTGAATGTGATTGTAGTAGGCTATGTGACTACCCGATCTGCAGCTCTGCACATGCACACCGTGTTATAATTTAAAATCAATGTTTTTGATGGCATAAAGTACCTTAAACATACCGTCAGTTTAAATGCTGTTTTATACTGAAAAACCAGAAGTTCTCGTGCGCAGTTGTTAAGCTTTTATTCTGAAAATCCTTCATCTCCAGTTAGCATTTAGCATGTGGCTAATATACCATTTACTATAGAGGTGAATTTAGTCGCGATATGACACGGAGTGTTGCACACGAAACCTACTGATTTCAACACTACAACTACTGTATAGACGTCGAGATATTATTATGGCTGAATATTGTAAGGAAAATATTTGTATGTATTCATGCAAACTGTGAAGAAGCTTAAAAGGGGAAAATGATTTGTGTAGAAAACTGTGAGATGGTTTTGGGCCTGCTAACATGTGGTTTTTGAGGACAAAGGAAGATGGGGGAAGGTGAGGAGTTTACATACAGTCAACTCAGATCTAGGAGATAATGAAGCTGAGCTACTGGGATTGGGGAAATTTAAGAAGTGAGGTGTGGAGGATATTTGGGCAGCCAATCACGGAGGTCTGGAAGGGAGGATCAGATAACTCCTCCCATTGTGAGCAAGGTATTAAATACAGGAACCACGCTGTATTTCGCTCTCTTTCCTCTGGCTGGCTTACGTGAGTATCAGGTAAATGTGGGATCCCACAGATAATTGTATTTAATTTGTACTGGATTTAATTTGTACTGTATTTGATTGTATTGCATTGTCATATTACCATTAAAGTAGATTATTGTTAAACGGTTACTTGTACGCTCTGGATTTCCTTCCTGTAAGATATCAGCTTGTTTAGGGATGCGCGGAGATTTGAAAATGCGGACTAGTTATCCATACAAATCTCTAACAATATTAAATGAAGGTACAGTTTATTTGAATACGTTTGTTTACAGACGTGGGTAGCATGAGACAACATCCGGAACTACCAGAAATGAAACCAGCCATGAAGTTTTTCCTGTCTTGAGTATTGATTACAGTGTTCAAAACCATATTAAATGAAAAGTAATGAAAGAGATAAGGAGGAGAAAAGGCGTGTTTAGTTATATATGTAATGTACAATGTAAGAGTCCTCTGTTATGCTCAACAACGAACACAGCATAACAACAGCAGATCGGGCAGAGCTGCAGATCGGGTAGGCAATGTGGCTGAGTTTTGTGCGCGTTCTGGAAAGTGAGAGAGTAAGCTACTACGGAGTCCCTTAAAGCAAAACAAATCTGCGGAGTCTAGAAATGTTTTGAAATCGCGATTTTTCGGTTCAGCCATTTCACAAACCGTAGGAAAGTAAAAATGCAAATTAATCGTGAAAACCGAAAAAATCGCCCATCCCTAGTTAGCGAACGATCCGATTCTTTTGAACGACTCTTTTGAACGACTCTTTGGTACGAACGAAGGTAACCGAGTCGTACTTGGTGAGAGCCTACGACACTCAAATCCAGCACCAGACACATTTTACGCTGCTTTGGACAATCTTGCACTAATGCACATTCTCAAATATTGAAGTGACTGTTATTTTGTATATATTGATTGTTGTGTTTATATTTAGGTCTTAATGTGTGTACATGTAAAAATGTGTCTTTGATTCTGTATTTATAGGTATATACATATTTGCACACATATTTTTATATACATTTGTTTTATATTCGGGATTGTGAGAAACTGAGTGAGTATTTCGATCTCTCTGGAGGATTGACAATAAAGTTGACTTTGACTTGACTTTGATTATCCAGGTGATTATTTCGCAGATGAACCTATTAACCCCGCCCCCTTAAAAAATTGAACGGCGCTCGGAAAGGAACGGAGCCATACGATCCGGCTTCCTTCAAAGAGCCGTAATTGCCATCACTATGCTGCTCTACTTCCCCTAAATGTTCCCTTTCTGCAGCACCGGTCTGACCCTTGACACCGTTTTCCCCCGACAGGACAGGTACCGGGTCCAGTACTTCCTGAATTGCTCGTCCCTAAAACCGTAGATCACGGGGCTCAGGAAACGGGGGATGATGTAGACGACCAGGAAGAAGATGTAGCGGATCTCCAGACTGAAGCGAGGGAAAATAGAGATGAGAGCCGCCTGAAGGGAAGGAACTACAAAGGTCAGCATGCACAGCAGCAGCTGGAAGAAAATCAGAGACATAGAAAAGTATATTTAGTTATTTACAACATTTACAACACACAATGTGGTCTTCTAGGGTATTGTATACATTATTTAAAGTATAGATCATGAAGCTACTAGTCCCCATCTTTAATCGTAAACAGTTTATTTGAGAGGCCACTATTTGTGTTTTTCAACTTTATCATTCAAATTATAAGGAAGAGGATTAGGGCCACATTGGAGAAAGAGTTTTGGGATGGGACCAAAAGTTCAAAAAATCAGAGAAAAATCCAGATTTCTGTGAAAATATTTTTTGTTTTTTTCGAAAATCTCAAAATACTGACAATAATAGCAGATTAGAAATAAATAAAAGAACTGTTGGTCACATCTATGAATAATTTCACATGTGGCCGTCTTCCGTACATTTACCTGTTAAATCTTAAAGCGAAGCGGTTGTGAAAATATAAGTTAAACTCTTTTTTCTTCACCTGGAAAAACCTTATTTCTTGTCTCAAAAAAGAAATAATGTTTTTTCAACAGATCTTAACAGATTTTCATGGCAATTTTGGCTCTTTTGGTTTTCAAAGTGGAAGGAAGATCATTGCCTCAATTATGCTAACCCTAAACTAACCCTAACCCTAATAGAACATTTATCCTGGTAAAACTAGTATCCCTTCTTGCCCTTCCTAAGAAAAGTGTCAGAGTTATCTCCAGTACATCCACCTGCAGTGGGATCAATAAAGTACTTATTATCTTATCTTTCTACATAAACCCACCTGTGGAGCAGCAATATAAGTTAAAGTCAGAGAAAGTGGAAGGAAGATCTTTTGTGAAGCTAACCCTAACCCTGATAGAACATGTATCCCCTCTTGCTCTTCATGAGTAAAGTGTCCTAGTTAGTTATCTCCAGTACACCCACCTGCAATGGGATCAATACAGTACTTATCTTATCTTTCTACATAAACCCACCTGCAGTCCATGGAGCAGCACAGTGTTTCTCGCTCTCTTCACAGAGGCCAGACCAGTAGAAGCAGCCTGGGCCGCGAGCATTATCTTACAGTAGGTGTAGAGAAGAGTCAGAGCCACGAAGGACAAATAGACCCCGTCAAACACGCAGTTCTTATAGTAGATGGACGGGTGGCGGAAGAGCAGCGGGTGGTCGCAGAAGATGGGGGTGTTGAAGAGGGAAAGAGGCTGGTGGACGACGGTGATGAGCAGGTCTGTGAGGGGGGGCGTGGCGGTGAGGATGATGATGATGAAGATGAGGAGGAAGGTGCGTGGGACGGAGCACATGTGGATGTAGTGCATAGGGAAGCAGATGGAGAGGTAACGCTCCAACGCCATGCCGGCCAGGATGAGAGGCGTGGAGCGGGTAGTGAGGACCGCCGTCATTATCTGAGGGGACGAAGGGGGGGAGGTAGTGTTTAATTAAAATAACAATACTTTTCAACCCAGAATCACTTACACATAATGACGGAGATGGCAAAAGTAACCACATTCTTTAGTACAGATACTTGTGTTTAAAAATACTCTGGTAAAAGTAGAAGTACTGACTAAACTTCGATACATATATTGTAAAACAGGGCCTCTTAAAGAAGCACGGCTCACCAGGAAGCAGCAGACGGAGGCGTGGATCTTCCTGAAGATGTAACTGACGACGTACAGCGCTGTAACGAGGCTGAGCTGCAGAGCGTCGTTTATCACCATGCAGATAAACATGATGTAGCGCGGGTTCTCATAGAAGAGTCTGCAGTCAGAGAAAAACAAGAGGTTAGAGACTTAGACTACAGGAGAGCTGCGAAAAATCTGAGTAAAAACACGTATTTACTGCCGCAGCGGGAACTTGAACATCGTTATAGCAAGAGGCCAGTTCAGACAAAAGGGAAATCAAATGGAAAAACATCTGAATGAATGAAGCTGATATTAAGAAAATGAAAATTAAATAAGTAAACTGTATCAGAATAAGTAGCAGCATTATAAAAGGTACATTAATATATACATTTAAAACAATACCATTATTTAACTGCATTTATTGTATGAATGGTCAAATAATTATGATTATTATTAATATTATTATTACATAGTAGATATTGCAAGATGTTATTCAAAATGAATAATGAATTAATAGAGTTTAAGTTGTAGGTCATGAAGTAGCAGTCAGAATGATGATGATACTAGTGTTTGCACTTTCAAATGTACAAGATAATTGTACAGCTTTTGCCGCTAAAGACCTGCACAAGTAATAAGACAAGAATAAAGTATAATCTTTTCAAAGGACCTACTAAAGTCCATCAAGTTTGAAATGCATCTCTTACTGCACTGACAACATAGAGTGTCCTACATATAGGCTGCTCCTGTGTTTTTACGAGGTGCCAAACACATTTCGTGCAAAATACCATTTCTATGCAAAAGAGCCTCATTGCAAAACAGTCAAATGTACACAGATCAGCGTATATACTGTATATTAGATATACACACATTTAAGTTGAAATACTATCATCCTAACCGCATCTACTGACTGTCCTTTATTTAATTATTTTCATTGTAACCTTTTATGTTATTAAAGTTTTTAATATTACCATATTGTATTCAATGTGTTCCTTAGATAACTTTTATTTCATTGTATTTTCTCCTCATAGCATTGTGAAGCACCTTGAGAAGACGCGGTTTTAAAGTGTGCTATATAAATAAAATGTATTATTATTACTACAGTGCACTGTCAATTGAAGCCAGGCGAAGAATCACACTCATTTATTACGGGATGCATTGAGAGGATGCATTTACACATACAATACAAAGGTAAATTGTTGTTTTGGTTGTTTTGTTTCTGCACGGCTGGAATCATGTGAATCCCCCCCCTGTGTCTGTCAGAGTGACAGACAGCAGTTACCTGTGTTTGAGGAACGTGTGCACCATGCTGCCGTTGATGACGCTGAGCAGGAGCCACACCAGCATGGCCACGATGTTCTTGGTGAGCGCGCTGGAGAAGTCCTCTTTGTTCAGATTCACAACAGCGCCCCCTGTCAGCGAGGAGCTGTTATTACTGCCTGGAAGGAGCTGAAGAGGATCAGAGGAGTTCAGCATCTCCAGCAGCTGCTCATAAACCTGCTGGAGCACAGAGAGAGGGGTTACACACGCTCACACACACTCACACACACTTGATATCTTGTGTTAAGGCATGCATTTATACTAGTGCTGCACAGTTAATCAAAGTTTAATTTAAAAAGTGCTTTAAGGACAAGTTAAGTCAGTGCTATATTTGATTAGGGCAAGATATGTGAAAATATCTGGAATAAATTCTACATTTTTTTTTATTTAACCTTTATTTAACCAGATAAAAGCATTGAGATACAATCTCATTTTCAATGCTGACCTGGCTAAGAAGGCAGCAACGTTACACATAACACATAACACAAACATATAAAATACAGAGAACATAACTAAGAAAACAAAAGACAAAAAAGCAGTCCCTACATTGAGCACATTAGGACCGTAAGAAAGGTGCACTACTTATTACTGCAAGAGCAGCTAGTGGTCAGGACTTCAGACAACTTCAATTTAAAACATGCTATTGAGACAAGTGCCCTCAGTTTGAGGCGTGATTGAAGGTCATTCCAAGACCAAGGACCATAATAAAAAAGACTCCTTTTCCCAGAATCAGTCCGCACAGCAGGAACCTGGACCCGTATCCAGGCATTGGATCTGAGGTTGTAAGAGTCACAAACTGGAGCAAATCTGGCACATATGTACAGTGGAAGCTTACCTAAAATGGCTTTATACATTAATAAAAACCAATGCTGCATCCTACGCATTCTAAGTGAGGACCATCCATTTATGTTATACAGTTTGCAATGATGAGTCCTATCGGGTGCATTTGATATATAACGCAGTGCAGCATGGTAGAGTGGGTCAAGTTTGGCCAAAACAGTGGGACAGGCAAATCTATATCTATACAGAAATCTCTTGTTCAGTACAGATCCTCTGCAAAACATTAACGCTATGATTAATTTAATATATTCTTCTACAAGGGCAATAAAGAGATATTTTTTCACAATAAATCAACATTTAATTCAAACATTACTATAAGGACTAGTACATTATCCAGATAAGTTAACGCAATATTAAAGGCAAGATGTGTAAACAAATATATGGAATAAATTCTACAGACTTAATAAAATCCCCTTTTTTGTGAGATACACAATGATCATTTTAATATATGTTTCAATCATAATGAACTCCTTTTATGTCACACACTACACTATGACTGTATAGTTATTGACAGTAGGGCTGGACAGTAGATCAATATTCTTTCGTACATGTAAAATAGACGAGTGCAACGTCCAAATCGCAGTTAGAACAATATGTATTAAAGCTAACATATATACAAATATCTGAATGAAGTATTGTGGAGCAGCAGAGAGGTTCTACACACATGCAAGGGCTGCACCATTAATCAAAATGTAATTCAAAATGGCTATAAGGACGAGTGAAAAGTCCAGATGCGTCAGTGCAGTATTAGATTAGGGAAAGATCTGTAAAACAAATCTGAAATAAATTCTATGGACTTTGTAAAATCTCCTTTCTGCTGCAGATTTAAAAATAACACTGAGGTCATTTCAATATATATAGTTATCTGTTCTTCTGTTAAACACACTACCATAACATTATCCAATCCATTCCACTATTTTCCATTTTAAAAACAGAGGGTTTGCCAAAGTGCTTCATAATGAACATAAGATTATAATTACAATAAAATATACAAGGCACACATAAGAATAGATACAAGGTCGATCCAGAGCCTGGGGGCTACCACTGAGAAGGCTCGGCCCTTTTATTTAAATGGTAGTAGTATAGTAATATATGTATTCTAATTATGGACACTACTGCTGAACAATTAGTCAATTTTCTAAATTTGAAATGGCAAAATAGACGAGTGCATTAGGACATAAGAACAGTATTCATTAAAGGTAAAATATGTACAACATATCTGACTGAAGTTAACAAATCAATATCATTCTACAGACTTGATAAAACATCCTTAATTGGTTCAGATCATCTTAGTAAACACACCGTGATTCTTTCAATATATTTTTGAACTCAAATGAGAATAATGTAATATCATTCCCTCAAATAGTACAAATATAGTCAAAATAATAAATAATAATTGTATTGTGCAGCCCTGCATGTAAGCTTAATATAATGATGAGCAAGATATTAAATAGAAAACAATTGTAAAACGCACATTTGCTCATATTATATATTTATGGTAACACTTTATTTTAAGGTACACAAATTCACCATCAACTAGTTGTTAATTAACATGAATATTAGCAGTATATTGGCTCTTTATTAGTCAGTATAAAATACGTATTAATGCCTTATTCTACATGACCATATTCTCCCAGTACTAGGCCATTTAAGAGTGTGTCCTTAATAACCCTCTAATGGGTGCTTATTTATTGTAAGTAAGGACGTTGTTGTGTTTGAGTTTGGGTCTTAATATGCTCAACATGTGCCTAATAAGGCATTCTCTCTTAATAAAACCTACAAAATATGATCTATTCTTTTGTAGCAAGACATGAAAGTATAAGTGTTAATTGTAACTTAGAATATGTTCCCTATTTTAAAGTGAAGTCTAGTTCATAACCAGTAAACTAACAGTTTGACTCTAACATGTTAATGAACAACTAGTTGATGGTGAATATGTGCACCTTAACCTAAAGTGTTACCATATTTATTTTAAACAAGAACATGCACATATTAAATATAAGCTTTTCACTCGCACACACAAGCATCTTAAGGAATGTAGATGAATTATAACATAATATAATGCATGAAATAGACAGATTACAGTAATTCATAATCAAAAGGGACAGCTGTATATTATATAGACGAGCATGTATTTAAAATACAAGCTTTTTACTGCCTTGGAATTACTAAACATATATAAGTACAATTGCAACTGAAATGCATCAAATGTGAACAAATACAGACATTCAAATCTAAATGCACAGATATATTTACATTTTTATAATAATAGCTATAATACTAACCTGCTCACACACTTGCAGCCACAGAGCGTCAGGAGGTCATGGCTCATAGCCTGTTAACATCTGCGTGAAGACAATACAAAACACACATTCACAATACTTTAAAGTGACATTAAATAATTTGTTCTATTGTTTTACTTTCTGATATAAAATATTAAAACAAACAAAACACAATCAGGAAATGTTTTTCTGCATTTTGTTGAAGCGAGGCTTTTAAAGGCCTTTTGAAGAGGAAAACCGTCAGACAAATTATAATCTAAATATAACAACACCTAAACATTTAAGGCACCTTAACTTAGTGGTTTTGTTGGACTGTATTTGTATAGTATTAGAAAAAAACATTATATTCATACATTTTCTACCAATTTACATCATTCAGCAGTTCATAAATGTTCACTCTGTAGTCCGTAATGAACATGATAAATGCATGAGTTCAGAATATTGATTAAAATGTGATTTAATTTCACTATTTGTTCACCTGGAGTATTAACTTCTACATTTAAATGATCCACAATATAAATACAGTAAGAAAGTTTGATAAAACAAATGCTAAATAATACCATTTCATACTTTTTAACAGAGGAAACACATGTTAATATCAGCTGCAACTTAAAGAAAATAAAGCATTCATAATAATAATAATAATGTATATTATTATTTAATATATTCAAAGATAAAGCAACAGAGACCCTCTCTCACCTGCTGAGTCTCTGGCTCCTCCAGCAGCCTGTCAGCTCCTTTATAATTTGTGTGTATGTGTGTGTGTGTGTGTGTGTGTGTGTGTGTGTCGGAGCATCGATGCAGCCGTTTACAAGAACGGGATCGTGGCGGTTCTCTGCATCTCCATCAACTACATCAACGGCACCCTGATACACAGGAAGCACCAGGTGTGTGTGTGTGTGTGTGTGTGTGTATGTGTGCGTGTTTGACGAGCATTGTGAACTTTAGATTATTAAAGGTAGCAAGGATGTTCCCCCTCAATCAAAATTTGCATTCATTTGCGGTCTTTAAAATGAATATGTCTAAAAAGAAAAAAAAGTGCACAGTTGTAGCATTACATTTGTTAATGTAAAATATAGCTAGTGGAGCCTCGCAGCGGCGAAACCGTGCCGCGCCACACTAATTGCGCCGCATAAGCGCATAGGTGCGGCTCAGTTGAGGCTCAGTTGAGGCTCAGTTGAGGCCGCAAGGTGAGGCCTCCTCCGCAAGGTGAGGCCCCCTCCGCAAGGTGAGGCCCCCACACAGTCTGCATGATCGGCCTGTAGGGAGGGACGGCCCTGAGCACATATTGCTTGTTGTTATCTGCTCTAGTAAATGACATGTGTCTAAAATACATATTTTGGAAATGACAAAATAAATTACTTGGTTCAGTTTGGACTGTATTTTATTAATTGTAATAAATACACATATAAAAAATACAAATAATATTTTTTCCAGCAATTATAGGCTATAAAGGAACTACAGCACGGTCACTGCAGCATCTGATATTTAAGAAGTGTGTTACATTTGAACTGGCAGAAAGTCTGGCTGCAATTTCCAGATATTAAAAGAGGTCCTTTGAGTTCCTCTGGTAATTATCAAATAGTAGCAGTTAAGTGAATACTGTTCAAACAATACCTGTGTTTGTGTTTTATATTGATTTATCTGTTTTATATCCTTTCATAAATGTGAGGACTAAAATGGCGGTAGACAAAGGGCTGTTAAGGGTTTTATTGCTGTTGGGGAGGTGGAGCAAGACCCCACTGTGGTCTCTGGAATGTGGGGGAAGGTGAAGGTATGCAAGACAGGGTGCTTGGTGGGGAGAGAATATATTCTGTTTTAGATCTCTGGCAGGCCATGTTTTAAGGAAGTCTACATATCTTTAATGGTATATGTGTGAGTTTATACATTCCTGTGTGTTAATAGTTGAAGGAACAAAAGGTACATTTTCCCTCTCAAATATAGAGAGGTTTTTTATAGATTTCTGAAACAATGTTCCCTTTTTTCTTAAAAGTAGATGAGCACAATAGTTTTCTCTTTAACTGTTTACCTGTTTATCAAAAGAGTGTTTTAAGCTATTTGTGAAGAAGGAAGATGCAGAATTAATGGGGATTTCTGTTTTGAGTGTAAAGATTATCCTTGAGAATGTTTTTCTGGGTTAAACCATCGGTAGGGTTTGCAAATGGGGAGGGACATTTTAATGAGGTGCATCCTGTAGGCCTTCCCAACACCTGTGGCTTTCAAAGCTGCCCGCGCTAATTCCCTGTGAGACAGCGTGTTAGTATCTCCCAAATGAAACTCCACCCCTTCTTGTTTCTGTTGGTATGAAAGGCTATTCAGCCTTTTGCTCTCTCTCTCTTCTCGCGCCGCTTGGACCGGAAGGTCGTGCCGGCCTGTGAGCAGGGGCCAGCAGTAGGCCTACTCCTGACATTATGCATATGATATAATATGGTTTTGTATGGTAATGTATTGATTGTATTGCATTGTTATATTACCATTAACGTAGATTATTGTTAAACGGTTACTTGTATGCTCTGGATTTCCTTCCTGTAAGATATCAGCTTGTTTAGGGACGCGCGGAGATTTGAAAATGCGGACTAGTTATCCACACATATCTCTAACAAATGGTGATCCGACGTGCCAGAAAAACAGAGCTGTGGAGGGGTCCAGACGACCACAATGCGTCGGGAACAAACACTTTTAGACATCTCAGACAATCAAGCAGGGCCCTGCAACTACAAATAAGGTAAACAACTTTAGGATTGTCTGTACGCGTTTCACAGTGTTTTTGAAGTTTAAATGGAATATACAATGCATGTTTTACTATGTTAGGAAAGTTATATAAAACACGTGAACGTTGATCGCAAGGTAGACAGAGAGTCCTGCGTAATGAAGAAGTAGAAGCGGTTTAGCGTGGACCTCAGGTAGTTTATTCCTGAGTGGCGTGGAAACGGTGCAGTTCGTGGGTTGCGAGGTGAAATTCCTGAACGACGAAACCTTGAAACTCGATATTTTAGATCAAGTCGCCGTTTAAAACTGGGGTTAAATAGCAGACTAAGGCCAATAAGCTAAAGAGTCAGTGGTCTGCTATCTGTTCAATTCCTGGGAGAAGAACGCAAACGTCACCGAAATTGTGACGGGACCGTCTCTCGTTTCCCTTGTCTGTAAAAATGTATTTGAAAAGCAAACGTGTGATAAAAGGCTCGCTAAAACCTGGGTTTTTAGACCCCATGGAATGGTCACATTCCTTATGAGTGTTAAAGCACTGTTCAAGGTTTGCTTGTCTGTTGAAATACACATCACATTATCAAGCTGGACAAACTGTACGGGGAATAAATCTGTGTGATTTTTACCTAAATAACCTGTGTGAGCGATTGTCTGTGGAAATCAGACAATCGCTCAGAAGAGTGAAGCTCATTTGTGCTCTGCTGCTGCCATCTAGTGGCTGAAAGGGGGGGAAGCACGTTAATTAAGTCAGATAAATAAAAGCGAAGTCAATATGGAACGTCAGAATAGTAAAGACAATTCTGAAATTCCAGGGAGTTATCAGGAGCAATGGGAACAGATTAAGAGATTGATTTTAAGTGGAATCAAACAGGGGGATAAAGAAAAGGCTTGTATATTTAAATAAATAAGCTGTCTGTAGGTTGTCATTGTTGATTAGTAAAGACCTTGTTTTATGTTGGTAAATGTAATGGTACAAGAGCAAGCTATTCATCACAATTGTATTTTTAGGTTATGAATAAAACAAAAAATAGTAGCCTAAGTGATAAGCAGAAGGGTTTTTTAATGCTTGTCAGTAATGTTTATATGACAGGGGTGCTTAGGCCCGCTTCGGTTTTCAATGTGCGCCATCAAGTTAAAACAGAGGATTGGTGGCATTTTCAGTTCATTTCTTGCTTCCACACGCCTTCCCCCTCCTTGTCTCTTTCACGACTTCAGTTAATGCATTAGAACGATTGTTAACTTGCCGTGTTTCTAGAAATTGAACTCACTGTTCCGGAACGGCCTTTCAAAATAAAAGCCAAAGGCCGCTGTTCACCTGAGATGCCTTCACAATAAAACAGTAATTAGCTTAACAATATATTTAACTTATATTGCGTCCTTAAATTTTGATTTTAATTCATTACAGATCTAACCTGCTTGTAACACAACTTAGATAAACAATTTCCACAATAATAGAATAAGCAAGTGGTTAAAGGGGTTTCCTGTCTGGCTCATTTGATTTAGAACTGAAGTAAGGAAGAATAGTGTTTTATGAGTCATTCCTCATATTTTCTAAAGATAAATCATCAGTTTGTCTGGACTTTGATATAGAGATAGGATCATGGTGGAGAAGGAAGACCTTTTTTGGTTTCAAATTAAAGAAGATTTTAAAGATGAAGTAAGCAGGACTTCAACGGGCCAAAAGAGATTTTCAAGTTTAATATTTTTGGTTAGCAAACAAGACTGCAGCCAGAACTATCTCCACCTGTGGCATCCAGAACCAAACAGCATGCTTACAGGCAGAGATCTACGCTCATCAGTCCCTCGGACGGGACCATGAAGTTCCAAGCTGAGCCACGACATGAGAGCAGAATCCGCCCTCCATAAAAACAGCAGGGAGACTGTAAAGGAGGAGATGAAATGCAAAGCAGTGCAAGAACAGTGGCATGGTGGGGGCTGCAGATGTAACTGGGCCAATGGCTGCCTAAAAGAGTTACAGCGGATGAAGTTACAGCTGATGAACTGAAGAGAAGACAGCATCAGAGGAGTTGGCATGGTCGATTAGAAGTGAGGAGGCCGGGGTCACGGTTTGAGAAAACCAGAGGAGGAGAAAAGGAGAACGGGAATGAGTGAGTTTACACATAAACACACTTATTCACAAAACGCACATTTAAAGCATAAATACGTAAAGACAGAAAGATTTATTAAATTAAAAATAGCAGTCAAGAAGAAACTATTAGAGTAAAATGAGAACACAATGAGGGTTAAAGGGGGAAACATGACAGAGTACAACCATATTCTTCAATATTTTCATCATGTTAACAACATATTCTTTAAGAGATTTGTATTCACGTGTGAATAAAGTAGTGATCTCATTTGTTACAATATTGATCAACATTAAAGGGATAGTTTTAGGAACCACTCTATAAAACAAATCTTTATCTATATGGATAATGTTAAAGGGAGAGCTGGTGCCAAGCCAGATATAGTATTCCAATCTAAAGAATTGATTTCACCATTGTAGCATAGTTATTACCATAGGAAATATGAAATGACTTCTGTTTTTAAATCCTTGATAAAGGAGGGAGTAATTGTTGCATGTTCGGACACCCAGAGTTCCACGCACTGTTAAAGAGGGTAACATTGTTCTTTAAGTGCACCAGAATTGAAGATACATTGATAAAATGAGTTATGGAATACATAGCAGACCTTTACAGATCCTAGTAATGTTTTTACACAAGATAATGGTGATCTACACAAGTTTCTGAAATATATCTATTAGACATTTTAATACTAATTAGGTGTAAATGAATTGCAGCAGTAGTAGTACTCTAAGGAAGTGAGTTTTGTACCAAGTTTCAGGAAAGGTGGGAGGCAGAAGTCCCAATGAAAAGTTAGAACCATCTTGAAAATCATAGTTGAAATCGTGAATGAATAAGGAATGGCGCTCCGCATATGATATATTTTTTTAGATAAAGGGTACCCGTCTATGCTGAATTACCTCTGAAAAGACTCTGCAGAGCACGACATGGCCAAGAGACTGAGACTAACTGACCGACAGGGTAACTTGGGAAGGCACTCTCAATGACTGACTCTGAGGTGTACCTGACCAAACCTGACTTTACAACCTGACAGTGTGAGTGTGCGTGAGTGTATGTCTGCACCTGATCAGTGCAACTACATGATTTAAAACGATGACTAATCAAGCATGTTTTGGACGAACACATTATCTTTGTGTGATAATAATGTGTGAAATGAGAGGTTTCCTAACATTGCAAAAAAAGGGGAAACCGTAGCTAATCTGCTTGATGATATTTCACTCCCACAGGAGGTGGCCGTTTGCAGAATGTGAAGCTCAAACTAAAACATGAAGATTCTGTTTCTTTTAGGACTGAAAGATGGAGAGAAAACACTTCATTTCACTGAAGTGTTTACTGGGGAAATGATGGATGTACATTTGGGAAAAATGTTTGGTATTGTCTTATAATACATTATGACCTGAAGGTTTTCTTTCGATTTTGTTTACACATGAGATAATGTGTAAAAAAGGGGGAGTGTAAACGTCACAATGTACATTTTTCATTTAGGGACTGAAAGGAACTGGCTGCTCCAACCCCATTGTTCAATCTGACCATTGATTGACAGTTTTAGAATTGACCTACTCCATATTTGGGGATAACACACTGTTGGATGAATGTTGACATGTCTCTAATATTGATTGAATTATAGCAGGTAACACAGATAAAGAATCAGTGGCCCAGGGGCTGCTGGGAGAGATGTAAGTCCAGAATGGAATACTGAAGAAGCTGACCTGTGAGTAATGTTTCAACAGACAACATCATGTAACTAGCCTGGTAAAAAAGTAAAAGCCATAGACTTTATTGGTCATTATGGGGATATACATTTCATCTACATTTATAATAGAAAGACATTTGATGACAGTTTGTTGGAATTCTGTATTCATTTTTTCAGCGGGATAATATCTAAGCACTGACGGGTAAAAGCAGTATCACCAGGAAGCCATTCACTTTGTTAGTATCGTGATTTGGGTTGTTTTTGAATCCATAACATTAGTGTGTTTCTTTACCAGAAACATTAGCAGTTCAAATCATATTTAGATTTTTAATGGGATCTCAGGGATTTCATTTAAAGATAAACACAGATGCTTGTCAGAAATTCAGAGCTATTGAAATATGTTATTTAGTTTACCTAAAGATGTTGGGGTTCTTATTTAGTTGGCACAGTCCAAGTATTAAGATTCTGAAGCCGCACAATTAATTTAGAGAACCTGTGCACAGACGTCTGTTGTTTTAAGACACCCCACCAACAGGCTCCAAGTGGCCACGCACTGGTGGGTCAAACGGCCGAGGGCCCCAGAGCCCGGAGCGTAGGCTTGAGGGATTTGTATCAGATTTCTCCACACAGGTTGTTGACGCCAAAAGGGGGACCCGAGACGCAGGAGGCTGACTGTCAACCCCAGGCTCTCCGGCCCCGACCGAGTGACCCAGAGGACATCCCATGCCGTCTGCCTACAAGGAAAGGGGGACAACTGGTACCACTGGGGCCAGTGTGCGGTCGGGAAAACACCTGCGAGGACCCTAGACGACATCAGGACGGATCTGGCTCTCGTCATGGAGATCGACTCGGATGCTGTCATCAGCGGACTGGAGGAGAAGGACCTCGAGGACATCCATCCAGCAGTCGTCCCAGGAGGCATCATCATCGGACCGGGGAAGAAGGACCTCGAGGACATCCATGCAGCAGACGACTTGGAAGCGGCTGGCAGTGGGCTGGGGGACTTGTCGAGGCAGCAGAGGAGTCTACTTCTCTCTGATCAGTTCCACCCGTGAAGGGAAAGCCGCATCTCCCGCATTTCCCCCTCCCTATCAGCTGTCGTGTGGGCTATTCCTTTGGGCAGGCGGGCTGATGATTCACCACCAAGAGACTGCTTCTTAGCACTCAGCTGCCCCCTCATGGTTCCTTCACTGCCATGGGAAGTGATGTTCTGTTCCTTCACGATTTCAAATACTTTGGATCTCAGTTTCTGATGATATTGTAGAGGAATGACAATAGTTATGTTTCAAGTGCCTTGTGTAAGTTGCACTCTTTTAGGAGAGTGCAAAAGGGGGATTGCAGCATCTGATATTTAAGAAGTGTGTTACATTTGAACTGGCAGAAAGTCTGGCTGCAATTTCCAGATATTAAAAGAGGTCCTTTGAGTTCCTCTGGTAATTATCAAAGAGTAGCAGTTAAGTGAATACTGTTCAAACAATACCTGTGTTTGTGTTTTATATTGATTTATCTGTTTTATATCCTTTCATAAATGTGAGGACTAAAATGGCGGTAGACAAATGGCTGTTAAGGGTTTTATGTGGGGGAGGTGGAGCAAGACCCCACTGTGGTCTCTGGAATGTGGGGGAAGGTGAAGGTATGCAAGACAGGGTGCTTGGTGGGGAGAGAATATATTCTGTTTTAGATCTCTGGCAGGCCATGTTTTAAGGAAGTCTACATATCTGTAATGGTATATGTGTGAGTTTATACATTCATGTGTGTTAATAGTTGAAGGAACAAAAGGTACATTTTCCCTCTCAAATATAGAGAGGTTTTTTATAGATTTCTGAAACAATGTTCCCTTTTTTTTTAAAAGTAGATGCGCACAATAGTTTTCACTTTAACTGTTTACCTGTTTATCAAAAGAGTGTTTTAAGCTATTTGTGAAGAAGGAAGATTCAGAATTAATGGTGATTTCTGTTTTGAGTGTAAAGATTATCCCTGAGAATGTTTTTCTGGGTTAAACCATCGGTAGGGTTTGCAAATGGGGAGGGACATTTTAATGAGGTGCATCCTGTAGGCCTTCCCAACACCTTTCAAAGCTGCCCGCGCTAATTCCCTGTGAGACAGCGTGTTAGTATCTCCCAAATGAAACTCCACCCCTTCTTGTTTCTGTTGGTATGAAAGGCTATTCAGCCTTTTGCTATCTCTCTCTTCTCGCGCCGCTTGGACCGGAAGGTCGTGCCGGCCTGTGAGCAGGGGCCAGGAGTAGGCCTACTCCTGACATTATGCATATGATATAATATGGTTTTGTATGGTAATGTATTGATTGTATTGCATTGTTATATTACCATTAAAGTAGATTATTGTTAAACGGTTACTTGTATGCTCTGGATTTCCTTCCTGTAAGATATCAGCTTGTTTAGGGACGCGCAGAGATTTGAAAATGCGGACTAGTTATCCACACATATCTCTAACATCACATGACTTCACATCACCACCGCTAAGCTAAAGGTGGCTAATGTTGGGCTATAAAGGAACTACAGCACGGTCACATGACTTCACATCACCACCGCTAAGCTAAAGGTGGCTAATGTTGGGCTTGATGACATTAAGTCGTCTCATTTAGACACTTGTTAGCAACCTCTGTGTATAAATCCTATGATATAAGTTCACCAGTGGGGTATTTACTGACATATTTTATGTCTGTAAACAAAACGTTTAATGTCTTCAGCTTGTGTTAACAACAGACTTTATTTCAGGATTAAAAACCAAAAAAACACGGCCAAAAAACCATTGACCTCCAGACGAGGGAACCAGGAAGTAGAGGTGGGAATTACTGGAGTACAAATACTTTGTTACTGTACTCAAGTACATTTTTCTGGTATTAGTACTTTACTCCACTACTTATTTTTCTGACAACTTTTTACTTTCACTTCTTATATTTTTAACACAAATACATGCACTTTCTACTCGTCATCTCTGTTTGCTGGGGCCACCATCATCTTCACGTTGACCCGGCACCTGTTGCACTGAAAGTATATTTTTAAGTACTTCCTGAACTTCTTGTCTCTGACGCCGTAGATTATGGGGCTGAGCAACCGGGGCAGGAGATAGACGATCAGGTAGTTTGCAAATCTGATTTCCACCCCTCGTCCGGGGAAGATCAAGTTCAGAACAATCTCCACACTCGGAGAAATGTAGGAAAGCATGCACATCGCCAACTGAGCCCCGTGAAGCAAGATGGTGTTTCTGGCTCTTTTCGCCAACATTTTATCCGTCGATAAAGCCCGTGCTGCAAACAAAATCCTCAAATATGTGAAGACCAGCGTTAGGAACACACAGGAGAAGTAAATTACATCGAACGCTAGTCTTTTCTGAGCCAAAATCGGATCTTTGAACACGTTTTGCCGCAAGCAGGACACCGACTCGTGGAAGAAGCTCATGGATTCTGTTGCTAGCGTCACAAATAGATCGGTGATATCTGGAGCAGCGCAAATAAACCAAATCATCCCGATGACGATGTAAGTTCTCCGCACGGTGCAGATCTGTGTGTGGCGTAGAGGCTCACAGATGGCGATGTAGCGCTCGATGGCCATGCTGGCTAGATTAAGGGGCGTGTTTCTGGTGGTGAAGACGGCCACCAGGATGAAGAAGCAGCAAAAGGACACGTTGATCCGGTAGAAGATGTAGCTGAGGAGGAAGAGCGTGATGGTGACGGTCAGCTGGATGCTGTCGTTTATCACCATGTGGATGAAGAGGATGTAGCGAGGGTCTTCATAGAAAGTCTGCAGGAAGACAAATAGGACAAAAATTGGATCAGGGATTAACATGTTAATGTCAGGCAGAGGTGGGAAGTAGTGGAGTACTTTTACTTACATTTTGAACACAAATACCTGTACTTTCTACTTCTTACATTTAGAACAGAAATACCTGTACTTTCTACTTTTTACATGTTGAACACAAATACCTGTACTTTCTACTTTTTACATGTTGAACACAAATACCTATACTTTCTACTTCTTACATTTAGAACAGAAATACCTGTACTTTCTACTTCTTACATGTTGAACACAAATACCTGTACTTTCTACTTCTTACATGTTGAACACAAATACCTGTACTTTCTACTTCTTACATGTTGAACCCAAACACCTGTACTTTCTACTTCTCACATGTTGAACCCAAATACCTGTACTTTCTACTTCTCACATATTGAACCCAACTACCTGTACTTTCTACTTCTCACATTTTGAATACAAATACCTGTACTTTCTACTTCTTACGTGTTGAACACAAATACCTATACTTTCTACTTCTTACATTTAGAACAGAAATACCTGTACTTTCTACTTCTTACATGTTGAACACAAATACCTGTACTTTCTACTTCTTACATGTTGAACACAAATACCTGTACTTTCTACTTCTTACATGTTGAACCCAAACACCTGTACTTTCTACTTCTCACATGTTGAACCCAAATACCTGTACATTCTACTTCTCACATATTGAACTCAAATACCTGTACTTTCTACTTCTTACATTTTGAACACAAATACCTGTACTTTCTACTTCTTACATGTTAAACACAAATACCTGTACTTTCTACTTCTCACATGTTGAACCCAAATACCTGTACTTTCTACTTCTTACATGTTGAACACAAATACCTGTACTTTCTACTTCTCACATGTTGAACACAAATACCTGTACTTTCTACTTCTCACATGTTGAACCCAAATACCTGTACTTTCTACTTCTCACATGTTGAACCCACATACCTGTACTTTCTACTTCTTACATGTTGAACACAAATACCTGTACTTTCTACTTCTTACATGTTGAACTCAAATACCTATACTTTCTACTTCTTACATGTTGAACTCAAATACCTGTACTTTCTACTTCTTACATGTTGAACTCAAATACCTGTACTTTCTACTTCTTACTGTACATGTTGAACTCAAATACCTGTACTTTCTACTTCTTACATGTTGAACTCAAATACCTGTACTTTCTACTTCTCACATGTTGAACTCAAAGACCTGTACTTTCTACTTCTTACATGTTGAACTCAAATACCTGTACTTTCTACTTCTCTCATTTCCCAAACAGCTGGTTCCTTTAGTCTGAATGTGTGTCTGGTGGCGTGGTCATTATTCTTTAGAGTCACTGCGTGCCTATTGATTGGAACACGATCCGTGTATCCATCACTTCCTGGTCTTCTCTAAAGAAGAGGGACCAATGGAAACGTTGTCATGTTGCCGTTGTTCAGCATGGAAACATTCATTAGCTAACAATGACATTATTGTTCTATTAATATAAAGGGAGATCAGGTACTCTTTAAAACAGCTGCTAGTTATGGGTACTTTTTACTGAAGTACATTTCAAAGCCCTCTTTACTTTTACTTGAGTAAAGAAGTTTAGTCAGTACTTCTACTTTCACCAGAGTATTTTTTAACACGACTCTCTGTACTTCTACTTGAGTAAAGGATGTGTGTACTTTTGTTATCTCTGGTGTCAGGAACCTTAATAGGGATGCATGAGTGGGAGGAAATTATCTTCTCATTATCAATACAACAATATTAAAATGAACTTGGTGTTAGTTTCTTAAAGGGGCCCTTTTATGCTTGTTGGGATTAGCCCTTCTCTCTGGTCTGCGAAGGCTAACATCCATGTTATCTTAACCAATCAGAACAGACTGGGTTCTGGTTTCAGACAGAGGGTGAAAAGAGGTGCTGCAGCACAGGCAGTATGAGAAAAATAAAGAGATTTTTGAACATTAAAGCATAGAGACATGTCACAGTAGAGACACTGCATACTGATATACACCTGAACATCAGCAGGAGAGGACTATTTAAAGTAGAGACACTACATACTGATATACATCTAAACATCAGCAGGAGAGGACTCTTGAAAGTAGAGACACTACATACTGATATACACCTGAACATCAGCAGGAGAGGACTCTTTAAAGTAGAGACACTACATACTGATATACACCTGAACATCAGCAGGAGAGGACTCTTTAAAGTAGAGACACTACATACTGATATACACCTGAACATCAGCAGGAGAGGACTCTTTAAAGTAGAGACACTACATACTGATATACACCTGAAAGTGAGCAGAATATGTCCCCTTTAAGAGGATCTCGTAGAATACTGTCTCCAGGCTTCATTAATCAACTCTTGATTAACCCTCACCTGTCATGGAAATACAGTATTAATAGTTTCTTATTAAAAATTGTTGATCAGCATGCTGTGTTCATTTTAAGTACACATTCTCAGAGAGTTAGTGTTTCTAACAAAACTGTGATGAAACAAATAACCATAGTGCACATCATTATCAGTTAATATTCCAGATATATGAATACATTGGTTTTACATTAAATGTAAGGCTGTAGCAAATGTATTTTTTTTTCAATATCTGAATGAAGCATATTTCATGATAATAAATGTGAGGACTTTACACCACTGTGGAAAATTCTGACAGAGTGCTACACAGCCACCACAGGAACCTAATTTACACACATATTATAATACTAATAATGTTCATCAGCTACTGTGTACACATACAGGCTTTAAAAAAAGTAAATTGACGCAAAAAAAATACACCACTTTCACGTTCATTTTTAGAAATCCAATGTCAATTTTATGAAATATAGTACACAAAATACACGTATCTTTTTCTAATTAAACAGTTTTCTGTCTATAAATGTCCCATGGATATTCAGCTTGCTATAATATAATAAGAACAGACAGGCATATTATACTTAAGAAGTGTAGTGGAGCGAGGTAATGATATTCGGAGAGGGAGAGAGGAGAAAAGAGTGTGGGGTTTTGTCTCAGCTGCTTCGGAATAACAAACTTTGAGGCATTTCCTTATTAAACCCACAAAAATACTGTATTTACTAAAAAGGTGCAGGTAATACATGCACTTATCAAGCAGCAAACACAAATTAAATATACTGCATAATTCTACTGAGACAGATGGCTGCGTGTGTGTGTTAATGGGCTGCAGATATTTTTTATGATATATTGTGTTTTATAATCTGTTAAAGCATGTTAAAAATGAAAAACGCCCTTCACATTTCCCCAGAGCCTGTGGTCACATCTTCAAACTGCTTAGGATATAAATATTGAAAATATTTTGCATTTACATGATATCGAATAGCACATTTTTGCATTTAGGCAACTAGAATGAGTCAATGTTTGTACTACAGTTGACGGAAATTACTATTAAAATGGTTGTTAATCTAAATAGGCTATTCAGATGTCCGTGTGTGTGTTTCTGTGTGTGTGTGTGTGTGTGTGTGTGTGATGTGTACCAGGTGTCTGAAGAAGGTGGCGACCAGGCTGCCGTTGATGTAGCTGAGCAGCAGCCAGAACAGAACCACCATCAGATTCTTAAAGAACATCGAGGTGAACGTTTCGCTAACCAGCAGGAACTGTGAGGGGAATGACAAAAGACGCTTTTTAATCCAATTAATGCTCAATAATTTAACTCCAATCTCTATGGCTCTATTGGTTGGTTTAGTTGACACTTGACGATGTAGAAAAATGCATCTGGTATAGTAAATATAATATGTTACGTTCACTGATGTAAGCTTCTCCTACACATATGTTTCTTTATTTTAATGAAGACTGGGCTTTTCCACAAATACATGAAACAGTACGTAAAGAAGAGCCTCTGTTATCACACAAAAAAAAAGTCTGTACTTATTTAAACCATGACGATATTTCCTAGAAGTCCCCAATATTATCCTGATAATCATCAAAACAAGCCTAGAAATTGGGACCAACATATACTGGATAATTTATCTCGCAGTGTTTTTATTGCATCGTTAAAACACACATTTTAAATATCGTTTTTGGGTGAAAAACAAACAATCTGAAATAATAAGCATTAGCTTGAAGGCATCCCTGTGATAATAAAGGATTAATACATTAAGAAAAATATTCGATAATGGATTTATTTTTATCAAGCTATCATTTAAACTTCTCTACCATGATGGAGGACAAGACAGAAATTCACCACAGTCCAATAATTGCTATTTTTTCTTATAAAGTTCTAAATATTGTCCAATCCTTAATCTACTAACACATTTGTGAATCAGGAGAACAGTCTTAATGTTTGGATAACAAGTACTGGACTAGGTTATCATTTTAATATATAATATTACGATGTTATATTGTGAGGTCAACAGACCATGTGCAATGTCAACGGTATGGTCGGCAAGTTTTACTGTACTGATAATTGTTTTTAAGGTTTATAAAAAAGCAGTTTTTCTAAAATATGTCGACAGAGTTTAGAAAATTATAGAGACAAAAACAACTTGGATAAAAAACGTTAGAAAACAGACCTTTTGTAATTGCAATTATGACATTTACACTGAAAAAGGAACATAGAAACTCTGAATTTTACAACAAAGTCAGCAATAAAACATAGATAATTAGAAATAATGCAGCACACCTGAGTCATGTTGCCTTCAAGACCCCCTGGAGAACTCATCCTGCGCTGAGAGAGGAAAAGAGAAAGTACAACACAGACACATTGACAAATATTTACCTGAAAACTACATAATATATTAATTGAATGCATATATTTATAATCAATCCCAGCATGGTTAATCAGTGTATTCAAACAGCTCATGCACATGAAGTGATCGTATATCAGGGATTGCAAAAGCAGGTAAAATAACAGTGTTGTCTTTTTTAAATCGACTTCTTTAAATACACAACACACACTTTGACAAAATGCACTGATCTAGTTCTAACTCATCGCTGTAAACCTAATTTATATTCTCCACTCACAAGCTGTGTGGCAGTTCCCTATTAAAGCACACAAAGACTGTATTTACTACAAAAGGACAATGCGCTCATGAAGCAGCAAACACAACCTAAAAATGCTGCATACTTCTTAATTAAGCGTATGCTGGTTTCTAGTTGTTTTAAATCAACTTCTTTAAATACAGAACGACACACACTGTGACAAAATGCATGAATCCACTTCTGCTAACTCATCACTGTGAACTTAATTTATATTCTCCCTTTTAATGTATTCTTTAGACACACACAGAGCTGAAGCTGCAGACATAGAGGCAATACATCTGTGAAGAAACATGCAACTACTTTCCTCAGACAGTTAAACACACACACACACACACACACACACACACACACACACCACACACACACACACACTATTCAGCAGCTTCACCTACCTGAGGGTCAGACTCTCTGAAGCTCAGAGAGGTGGAGCCGTCTTTATAAACACTTTCACACAAGAGATGCTTTAATTTAATTTAATTCGTCATCATCGCGTCAGAGAAAAGACAAACATGAGGATGTGAGATAAAATATCTTTATCCATCTATCTTCTGTAATACATATATAGAGAGGTGGGAGAAGTACTCAGATCTTGTACTTGAGTAAAAGTAGAAGTACTCAGACCTTGTACTTGAGTAAAAGTAGAAGTACTCAGACCTTGTACTTGAGTAAAAGTAGAAGTACTCAGATCTTGTACTTGAGTAAAAGTAGAAGTACTCAGATCTTGTGCTTGAGTAAAAGTAGAAGTACTCAGATCTTGTACTTGAGTAAAAGTAGAAGTACTCAGATCTTGTACTTGAGTAAAAGTAGAAGTACTCATATATTGTACTTGAGTAAAAGTAGAAGTAGTCAGATCTTGTACTTGAGTAAAAGTAGAAGTACTCAGATATTGTAATTGAGTAAAAGTAGAAGTAGTCAGATCTTGTACTTGAGTAAAAGTAGAAGAACTCAGATCTTGTACTTGAGTAAAAGTAGAAGTAGTCAGATCTTGTACTTGAGTAAAAGTAGAAGAACTCAGATCTTGTACTTGAGTAAAAGTAGAAGTAGTCAGATCTTGTACTTGAGTAACAATAGAAGTTCAATCAGGAGAGATGGTTTTGAGTGATGCATATTTATTGCACGGATGAACAAATGAATGTAATGGCAATTTTGGCGATTTAGGCCCTGTTGTGCAGGAAGTATCATTCGGGAGGGTAGAACCGATCCGATTAAACCCCCCTAGGGTCTAGACACTGGTGGTGGTGAATAGATATTTGGGGTCGGTCTGAAGAGGAGTGGTTTAGCTTGAACCTGGATTCAGAGGGACGGGTGGAGAAAAGGGGGTGGAGGAGGGTTGTATCAAGTCACCTGAAATGACAGCTGTCAGAGGGGGAAAGAGCAGATTAAAAAGGTTTGACTATGATAGGCTCTTGGAAATAGAGCGAAGTGATTGGTTGCGTTAGACTGAAGAGTGACGCCCCCTGTCACTTATTGAGAGGAGAGAGAGTAATAACATACATGAATGAGAAAGACGGTCTTCCTGGTTGAACTTGCGCTAAGCTTCATTACTCAGATCTTGTACTTGAGTAAAGGTAGAAGTACTCAGATCTTGGACTTGAGTAAACATAGAAGTACTGATATATTGTACTTGAGTAAAAGTAGAAGTACTCAGATATTGTACTTGAGTAAAAGTAGAAGTACCTGAGTGTAGGAATACTCTGTTTCAGTAAAAGTCCTGCATTCAAAATGTTCCTCAAGTGAAAGTAGAAAAGCATTATCATCAAAATATAGTGAAAGTAGCGACAGTAATTAAAGTAGTCGTTGTGCAGATTGGTCCATTTCAGAATAATATATATGATATGTTTTATAATGATTGATCTCAAAGCTGGTAAAGGTGCAGCTAGTTTGAATGACTTTGTAGACTGCAGGGTAGCTGGTGGATTTAATCCAGGTGGAACTAAAGTCTGATTTAACACTTTGTTAGATTTCACATCATTCATCCAGATCTGTAAAGTAACTAAAGGTATTAAATACATGTAGTGGAGTAGAAGTACACCATGTACATCTGAACTGTAGTGGATATATTTTTTTTAAACTAGAATACTTATCTGAATATTTGACCTACATCCTTTAATGGACTTTGTATTTTAATACACCAAATGTTCAAATGTAACCACTATAACAGATAGAAGATGTGTTTATATTAAAGTAGAGAACTACTTGGTTCAGTCTTTTATTCAGAGAGTTTTTATATCGATGGAAACATTATAATATAAGTAGTTACATACTTTGCCAAAAAGAATAAAGCATCTACTTTCTAAATAGAGGTTGCTGTTGTCATTTAAAAAAACACAATATATATATATATATATATAGTATATTTTGCTTATACATGTGATCACAAACATTAAAATAAAATAAAATGATGTAGATAAATTCATGGTGTTTTTTTTCTCCTGGTTTTCAATTATTCAAACAATTATAATTGTATTGTTTGACTTATCCCGGTGAACATGTTGGAATGAAATAACAAAAATATATTTATCTAACTATTTAACCTACAGCCTTAATTGGACTCATTTTGCAGTTCTCACATGAGATCATAGTCTGTCTGCAGCTCAAAGAGTTCTGTTGTGAATACGGAAATGTCGAGAACCCCAAAGTTTATGTTAGAAATGTATAACACAGTCTCCAGCACATAGAAACTGCTGGATGCTAACTTGCATACTGTATGCTGGGCAATTTGCACAATTAGCATTAAAGCCAGGTGACAGTCTATGGGCCTAGATATGTCTCATAATTATTTGTGTGAACATACAAATAATTTGTGTGTAAATATGTGATTTGTAAATGTAAAACACCACAAATGCATTTAAAATATTTGCAAACTCACAAATAAAAGTGCAAGTGTAAAACGGATTTGCAAATACGCTAAATATTTTCACAAATAAAAAAAGATCTGTGATTATCTCTTTAACATTGACAACTTTCAATCAGGCATTTGTGAATCCATTTTGTATTTGTCGACCAAAAATAATAACCACCACCATCATCATCATCATCATCATCATCATCATCATCATCATCATCATCATCATCATCATCATCATCATCATCATCATCATCATCATCATCATCATCATCATCATCATCATCATCATCATCATCATCATCATCATCATCATCATCATCATCATCATCATCATCATCATCATCACCACCACCACCACCACCATCACCATCATCATCATCATCACCACCACCACCACCACCACCACCACCACCATCATCATCATCATCATCATCATCATCATCATCATCATCATCATCATCATCACCACCACCACCATCACCATCATCATCATCATCACCACCACCACCACCACCACCACCACCACCATCATCATCATCATCATCATCATCATCATCATCATCATCATCATCATCATCATCATCATCATCATCATCATCATCATCATCATCATCATCATCATCATCATCATCATCATCATCATCATGTTATAGTGATACAGTTAGTTTGTGTTAGTTTATTGGTTCAATACAGCATATATCGAGCACTTTCGTTGATGTTGAAGTACAGGCTATACGCCACTTTCGGGTCCCGGGGGCAGCTGGCAGCGAAGCACCCCAGATAAAACTCTTTCTTCATTGTTTGTTGTGTATTCAGTCAAGCGGGTCGAAGTTACAATGTAAAATTGTAATTACAATGTAAAGTCCTGTACTCTGCAGGTGCCGGTAAAGAGCAATACAATGACAAAACCTTTCCAAACAAAACAACTAGTAGGTAGGCAGACAGCCAGACAGCCAGACAGCCAGACAGCCAGACAGACAGACAGACAGACAGACAGACAGACAGACAGACAGACAGACAGACATATAGTTAGATAGACAGACAGACAGATAGATAGATAGATATTTTGACGGACAGATAGATAGATGGATATCATATATAGCAGTGATGTGCGGTGAGGTTCATTGCTGGTGAGGCACTGATTCTTTCAGAGTCAGATCTACAAATATTATATGTAGACCTTAATCGAAATATTCGGTTATTTTCAAAAGCTTTTTTAGTCTGATGCTTCGATTCATTTTAAACAGACCGTTCAACAAAAGGATACCCAACATCTAAATATTGGATTGTTCTTTCTTAGTAAGATCCCATTTTCATTACAATTGGGGTCTTACCATGACTTGAAGATGAAGACCATGCTATCCTTCTGGACAACAATCTCCATTACTTTTTTGTAAAAAGACGCTGCACGCACACCCAACTCTGACTGACTTCCCTGTGTAACTGGGAAACTGATAGAATTGGATCATAAGATCGTGGTGTTTTTGCAACTTCAGCATAAGGGATAGGGGTGTTTATTGAACTTCGGTTTAACACATGTATGGCTCTGCCGCTCAGCGCTGCTGCTTGCTTCAGTCTGTGTCTGCGTTATTTCGCACCTGCCTGTAATCTGAGAAGGTCCCGCCTCTCTGGCTTGCTCCCGCCCGGAAAATCTTCAGTAATACCCTATCAGATAGCGCTGTGGGCGGGACATTGCTTGTGTACACAGAGTGGTGACTGCAGCCAGAGAAACGGCCGCGTCAGAGCCAAGGTGTTATCGGCAACTTGATAAAAAAAGGCCGATACCGATAATCGGTAAAATGCGGAATATCGGCCACGATAATCGGCTCGACCCCTTAGTATTTACTTAATACATATCTGACATTAACAATTAAACACATGTGTGCATTCTTTATAAATGCAAACCGAGTCAAGCCGACTCCGGAAGTGGCGGTATGCACCTTAACCTGTTAAACGCGAGCCTGTTTTTCAGGTGGCTTTGTCCTGCTGGGGTCACACCTCATCTAACAAATGTGGAAAAACAAAGAGATTAGATTAATTCACTGGCTTATACTTATAGGATAATATTGGACTATAAATGAATAATATTACACCAAATAAATATGTAAATACATATATATATTCATTCACTGGCCATTCATTTAGAAAATGTAACTCCAAAAAGACAAGTAACACTATTTAGCATTTTGGCTAATCATTCCTGTTGGCTAAGCTAACACTGTGATGCAGTTCCACCAAACACAAAAGTAATATATAAAAAGGATAATATTGGACAATAAATGAATAATATTACACCAAATAAATAAGTAAACACATATATATATATATATATATTCATTCACTGGCCATTCATTTAGAAAATGTAACTCCAAAAAGACAAGTACCACTATTTAGCATTTTGCCTAATACGCAGTTCCACCAAACACATAAGTAATATATAAAAACAGAGAGATTACATACCTTTCCCGTGGCGGAAGTTCAACATCCGAGTCACTACTGTCCGGATCCAGGTCTGGCTGGAGGAGATCTTCATCATCCGACGAAGAGTCATCTGGTATGATCATAGCTATCGTCAGCTAGCATCTCTTGCACCTGCTCTGTGGTGAAGTTCTCCCTTCTGGCTGCGTAATGCGTAATGGAGCCGGAGCGGGCGTAGTTTATACTATGCAGGATCATATCTTTGGAACCCATTGGTCGATTTGGGTGATTGACACCTTTTCTGAACCGTTAGAGCCAATAGAATCAAGTGACAGTTAGTAAGTCCCGCTAAACACTTACATCAAGTAGAGAGAGGTTTGCGTAAACAGCACGTCAGACAGCATTAGCTCGAGACTGCAAAACTTTATACCTACTCTGCTGCCATGAATGTAATAATAGATTATCAGGAACAATTCTAAAGTGACTAAAAGACATTGTATTAACCTTAAACAGGGTTTTTATTCTCTTGAACAAGAGCTTTGATCACAAAACAGCAACGGTAAGACATCATTATTGTTATGGTTTTGAAAACTGTTGTTTTTTTTCTTCTCTGTTCTGGCTGCTAGCTCAGTGAGTTTGTGTCCTACAGTGATGATACTTATAACACAAATAATCTGTGGAGTATCAGCTTTCAGATGATATGTAGTTTGTGCAGAAAATATTAAGTTTTAAAGATCGTTTTTGCTAGTTAGCACCGGAAGTAGCATCTGCCCGTTTTAGCTAAGGGCTAATGCTAACGCTTCTTGTGAGACTTGTGTTTTGTTTCTGTGAGAATGGTTCGTATTGTCAGTTAGCTGAGATTCTTCTCGTTAATCTGGTATAACACATTAATAGGTTTTTAAATATTAAGATGCCCTGAGACACAGTGTTGTGAAAAAAAAACCAGGGTCCCCGTCGGCGGGGACCTTTGCGCTTAACAGGTTAAAGTTGTTTGCAACTTAAGATACTTAATTCATCCCAAATTGTGAAATATGTGGAAACAAGTATAAACACAATAACATTAAATACAAATGAAAGCAATAGACAGGAATAGATGCATATTCAGTAGAAAGGACACGATGAATATTGTAGCGACCCTGTATAGAATGCTGAGGGTGTCACTCAGGCATCCCCCGTCTCTCTGCCAATCATAGAGCTGCACAGTGATGCAGGTTGAGGTGCGGGCCTGCGGTTGGGGGAGCAGACGGGGGAGGGCGGGAAGTTGTGACGTAGACACTGTCATATATATGGGTATGTGTAGGAGTTATTGTTAGTGTGAGGTTGAACCCACAAGCTGTTCCTGAACCTGTGATCATCTGTAAAGAAGAAGAGTTATTAAAGCCTAATAACTAGCAGCCTGTTTCCGACTCCCTTTGTGATCGTTACATTGGGGTCAGAAGTGGGATTATGTTAGAGCCAACAGCGGTGCGTCTACGCACAGTCACAGGAGAGCTGGCGCCTATGAAAGGAAGAGGCATGCTGACTGTGTCAGTGGGGGGAGTTGAAGTGCAGCACCGCGTGTGGATAGCGGATGTACAGGACCCGTGTATTCTGGGTTTGGACTTTTTTAAGGTGTCTGGCTGCCTCCTGGATCTTCAAGCAGGCACAGTGAGTACCCTAGAAACTGAAGAAAACTCTCCCTCCTTTCCCGTATCCCCGGTGACGCCCGCTCAGGACAATTCCCCATCTGTCACCCCCGGACTGTGCCACCCGATCACAGCCCCCCCCCCAGTTACCCCAGACGGAGGTGGAAGAGGCTCAGTCTGCAGTATTGGAGGTGTGAAGGAAGAACTGTGGCGGCCTGAATCCCGAGCAGCAAGAGCAATTGGGGCAGCTTCTGCTAGAGTTCCAGGGCAGTTTCGCCAGGAAGGAGAAGGGGGTGGGCCGAACGCATCTGGTAGAACACGAGATTGATACAGGGGCCTCGCGTCCCATCAGGTGTCGCCCGCGCCGACTTCTCCTTGCTCGTCAGTAGGCTTGCGACAAGGCAGTGCAGAGCATGCTGCAGGCAGACATCATCGAGCCCTCCGCCGGCCCGTGGGGCAGCACCTGTAGTCATGGTCCCAAAGAAGACAGGTGGCTGGCGGCTGTGCTCAGACTACTGAACGGGGTCACCAAGAAGGATTCATACCCCCTTCCCCGCATCGATGAGTCCCAGGACCTGGTCGCAGGGTCGTCGTGGTTCTCTTCCTTGGACCTCCGCAGCGGGTATTACCAAGTTCCTCTTGCCCCAGAGGCCAGACCAAAAACGGCTTTCAGCACCGGCCAGGGACTATGGCAGTTCAAGGTCCTCAGTTTTGGGCTGTGTAATGCCCCGGACACGTTTGTGCGGTTGATGGACAGGGTGCTGTCTGGGATTCCCCACCAGCAGTGTTTGGTTTACCTGGACGACATCCTGGTGCATGGCAGTTCGTTTGAGGCGGCCCTGGGATCTCTAAGAGTGGTGCTGGAGAGGATCAGAGCCGCTGGTTTGAAGCTACATCCAGATAAGTATAATTTCCTGCAGAGAGAGGTCACTTTCCTGGGCCACAAAGTGGGGTGTGAGGGCATCGGCACCCTGCACGTGAAAGTGCAGGCGGTCGGAGGCTGGCCAAATCCTCGCAACCAGAAACAGCTGAAGAGTTTCCTGGGCCTGGCTCGTACTACAGGAAGTTTCTATGGGGTTTTGCTTGCACTGCCGCACCCCTTTTCCAGCTGCTGCAGAAGGACAGGGATTTCCTGTGGTCTGAGCAATGTCAAGCAGCGTTTGACAGCCTTCGGGGTGCCTTGAGTGAATCCCCGGTTCTCACCCCAGCCAACCCCAGGCTGCTGTTCACCCTGGACACAGACGCTAGCGGCGTTGGTGTAGGCGGAGTGCTCTCCCAGACTACACCAGAGGGGGAGCGGGTGGTGGCATACTTCAGCCGGGCTTTCAACAAAGCAGAGCGACGATACTGCGTCACCCGCAGGGAACTTTTGGCAGTGGTGCTGTCCATCAGGCACTTTAAGTACTACTTGTGTGGGCAGGAGTTCACTGTGAGGACGGATCACTCTGCATTACAGTGGCTCATGACGTTCAAAGAGCCAGAAGGGCAGGTCGCCAGGCGGCTAGAAGAGCTCCAAGCTTTCGACTTCAGGGTGGGGTGCGCCACACAAATGCAGACACTCTCTCCCGCCGCCCGTGTGCCGCCGACGGATGCCACTACTGCGAGAAGAGAGACTCGTGAAAAGGAGCTGCTGGAGGAGGACATCGTCTGTGCGGCAGCGCAGCAAGTGGAAGAGGTTACCTGCCGGGAGCTCCAGACAGTGGACGTGGCAGAGTGGAAGCAACAGCAAGAGCTGGACGCCGTTCTAGAGCCTGTACTGCAGTGGGTTCAGTCGCAGCAGCGGCCACTGTGGGAGGAAGTGGCAGTGCTCTCCAAAGCAACCAAGGGGCTGTGGTCTCAGTTTGAGACTCTAGGACAGGGGTCGGCAACCTTAAAGCCCTCTGCTCTGGCTCCCTTGAGCTTAGACAAAAATAAGAAGGAAATAAAATAAAAGTATTTGTAGGACTATTTATATTTTGTTGCACGGTTGAAAATGTTTTGTATGTTGTATTTTGAGGTGATACTGTGACACATAAATAAAAACAAAACGGTTTGAATTAGGTCAACTAAAATATGCATCACATCCTGCTACGGTCCCGCGCGAGCGCCTTTTCTTGGAGGCGAATAACCTGACCCCCGGCTCGATGAGCGAACTATGGATAAATCAAAGAAAAGTACCGGAGGAACACAGGATTTAATTCTTGAAGGAGTAGGTAGCACTACTCCGCGCCGTTCCTATGAGCTTGCTTTAAAAGAAGGAACACTCAAAACAACCAGGACGAGGGTTAAACAAAAATCTGTTTTAATCATAAAAGGTAATAATGCAATACAATATAATACATTACCATACAAATCCATATCATATCATATGCGTAATGTCAGGAATATGCCTACTCCTGGCCCTTGTTCACGGGCTGCCACGACCTTCCGGTCCGGGCCGCGCGAGAAGAGAGAGAGAACAAGAAGTTGAACAAACTCTTAATACCAACATCAATAGGAAGGGGTGGAGTTTCATTTGGGAGGTACCAAAAAACGCTGTCTCACAGGGAATCAGCGCGGGCCAGCAGAGTACCCACAGTTTTCAGTTTGAAGCAAAACACATTCTTATTATGTAGCTTATCACACAATAGTCCATATGTTTTCCCTCTATGAAAGCCACACGTGTTGGCTAGGCCTGCAGGATGCGCATCTTTATATCTGGGGAAAATGTCCCTCGCAATTTGCAAAGCCTATCAATGGTTTAACCAAGAAAAACACTCAAAGGGATAATCTTTTCACTCAAAACAGAACTCACAATTAATTCTGCATCTTCCCTCTTAAAAAATAGCCTAAAAACACCCTTTTGATAAACGGGTAAAAGTCAAAGAAAAAGACTATTGCGCTAATCTACTTTTAAGAAAAAGGGAACATTGTTTCAGGAATCTATAAAAAAAACCTCTATATTTAAGAGGAAAAATGTACTTTTTGTTCCTTCAACTATTAACACACAGGAATGTATAAACCCACACATATATTAGGGATGAAATGATGCAATACACCTCCTATATATGGGTGACATCAAAATGAATATACCAAAAATATTCTGCCTCACTTCTTCTGTACAATATCTTACATCAATCTCCACATTCTGTGTGGACAGAGTTGTATGCTGTCACAGCAAACGATGCTGGTTTACCGGTATGTTTGATATGTAGAGAGAAGTTGTCAACGGTGGTGCAGCCTTTACGTATCGAGGAACAACAAGGGAGAGGACAGCTGACGATCTTCAGTCATAATTCAATGGGGTATTTAATTTATTTCAGAAAACACTTTTTGTTATATTCCATGGAATGCTCTTAAAGTCCCGATAGCAATGAATATATTAAATGCTTTGACAATAAATACATACAAACATTTATCTCTGGAAGCCGTAGCGGTATTTAATTTATTTCAGAAAACACTTTTTGTTATATTCCATGGAATGCTCTTAAAGTCCCGATAGCAATGAATATATTAAATGCTTTGACAATAAATACATACAAACATTTATCTCTGGAAGCCGTAGCGCTGTAAAAAGCACGACCAATCATCTGAGCCGGCCCGGCTAAATTAACTGGACGGCCTACCTGCCTGTCAGCCTTCCATCTGTGCACAAACTTATCTCTACCCTCATTGGTCATGTGCGCGTTCGTGTGTGTTGGAGGAGGGACTCTGTAAGAAAGTCTGAAGGAAGAGGCATATTTTTTCCGGTTGTGTACTTTCAAATTCTAGCGCACTCGAGCTGGTTTCTCCATTCTTACCTACCCTACCTTTAACTCTTTTTAGGGTGCAGCTATATGTTTTATTTATTTCAAAGTGGGCCCATTTTAATAATATATTTTTTTCCTTCATATGTGCAGAGGACTCCCCAAGTGCTGTGTTAATTTATTTTAAAGTAGGCCAGTGTATTATTCTTAATTCTCCTTATAAGAGTTATTTGTTTCTTATTATAGGTTAACAGTTTTATATCATGTAATAAATAGCCTAATCAATTCAAAAAACCCTGTAGTTTTTGTCTGATATAACAATAAAAAACTATGACATATGTTTTGCGGCTCCAGACAAAAAAATGTTTTGGAAAAAGGAGCAAAATGGCTCTTTTGGTCAAAAAGGTTGCAGACCCCTGCTCTAGGAGGAGCCAGCAACGGGGGAGAAGAGGTGGCAATTGGTGGTCCCGAGGGATCTGCAAGAGGTCGTACTCAAGGCCATGCATGGAACGGCAGGCTCTGGGCACTTTGGCGTCACTAAGACTCTCCGGCGCCTTCATCAGGGCTGACCCCCCTAGTCGTTCCCATGCTCCGCTGCAACAGTTTCCAGTGGGGGCCCCGATGGAGAGAGTAGCGGTTGATGTGGTGGGGCCTCTACCCTTGTCAAACAGGGGTAACCGCTACGTTCTCACGGCCATAGACTATTTCACAGTGGCCAGATGCTCTCCCTGATCAAGAAGCAGAGACAGTCGCAGATGCCTTGGTGGCCGGCATGTTCAGCCGTTTTGGAGTGCCGGAGACCCTGCACAGTGACCAGGGGAGACATTTTGAGTCCCGGGTGTTCGCCTCCATGTGCTCACAACTGGGCATGCACAAAACACGCACCTCCCCCTTGCGACAATGTAACGATCACAAAGGGAGTCGGAAACAGGCTTCCAGTTATTAAGCTTTAATAACTCTTCTTCTTTACAGATGATCACAGGTTCAGGAACAGCTTATGGGTTCAACCTCACACTAACACTAACTCCCACACATACCCATATATATATATCAGTGTCTACGTCACAACTTCTCGCCCTCCCCCGTCTGCTCCCCCAACCACAGGCTCGCACCTCAACCTGCATCACTGTGCAGCTCTATGATTGGCAGAGAGACGGGGGATGCCTGAGTGACACCCTCAGCATCCTATACAGGGTCGCTACAATATTATAACATTTAATGTAGTCTTACTATGAAGGCTAACCTAAATACGGTGCTTTTCTACAGATTACTTTATTACTGCACTGGTAAAGTAAAATGAGGCAGATTAATAAGATGTGAAGCTTTGTAACTTCGATCCGCTTGACTGAATACACAACAAACAATGAAGGAAGAGTTTTATCTGGGCTGCTTCGCTGCCAGCTGCTCCCCCCGGGACCCGAAAGTGGCGTATAGCCTGTACTTAAACATCAACGAAAGTGCTTGATATATGCTGTATTGAACCAATAAACTAACACAAACTAACTGTATCACTATAACATGATGATGATGATGATGACGATGACGATGATGATGATGATGATGATGATGATGATGATGATGATGATGATGATGATGATGATGATGATGATGATGATGATGATGATGATGATGATGATGATGATGATGATGACAAAGAATGCATCTAACGTTCCGCTGTTAATTATAATATAAAAACAGAGCATTAAACAAACCAGCTCTTACTTTGAAATCATGCGGAAATGTCGTCATCAGCAGGCCATCACGTGGTTTCCGAAAATAACCGAGTGACACGAGTAGATTTTAGCCGAGACCGGTGGAAAATATGTCTCAAAATTCCGTGTGTGTAAAAAGACGATCCACGGTGGTCATATGTGTACTCCTTGTAGGCTGATTTTGACTAATTTGTGGTCGTTTTACGAGACGCTTGATCATTTGGATTAGACAGATTTTGGAATATGTTTACTTCAATGAGAAAATGTAGCTAGATACTTGACCTTTAGCCTTTATTTGACTTTACATGTAGTATTCATACCAAATAAACAAAGTACAAGTGAGACTATGGTTTTGTCTCCTGGTATAAATGTGTTTTCTTCGAGACTGCAGGCTTCGTGTCCGACACAGCGTTGTTCTCCAGGTGGTTCTTCCTCATGATGACTCGACACAGCAGGTATCTCCTCATGTACTTCCTGAAGTTCTGGTCTCTCAATCCGTACACGATGGGGCTCACGAAGCGAGGGATAATCTGCACGAAGACGTACAAGGCGAAGCGTATGTCAGCGTGTCTTTGCGGCAGTAAAAAGACCAGCGCATCTTTGAACATGGGCCGAACGTAGGTCAACATGCAGAGCAGAAGCTGGAAACCGTGCAGCAAGATGGTGTTTCGGGCCTTCTTTGAATCCCCTGTTGCTCCTTTGGCTGCAAACAGGATCCTGAAGTAGGTGTAGAGCAGCGTGAGCCACACGAGCACCAGACACACGATGTGCGACGCGTCTCTCTTCTTCAAACTGTACGAACTCCTGAACACAAAGTCTCTGGCGCACAACACTTTGGACGTGAAGAAGCTGAGGGGCTCGGTGGCCAGAAGGAGGAAGAAATCAGGCATGATGGAGAGAGAGCTGACACACCAGATGAGACTCATCAGGATGAAGGTGTTTCTCACGGTGCAGATCCTGCAGTGGTGCAGCGGGAGGCAGATAGCAACGTAGCACTCCACCGCCATGCCGGCCAGATTGAGAGGCGTGTTGAAGGTGGCCATGATGGCGAGGATGAGGAGGAGGAGGCAGGAGGAGACGCTGAAGGTGTTCAGCGTGTAGCTGATGATGTGCAGCAGCGTGGAGAGAGTCAGCTGCAGCATGTCGTTCATCACCAGGTGGATGAAGAGGATGTAGCGCGGGTTGGAGTAAAAGATCTGCAGGGGAGAGGAAATAAGTGTCAGAGCAAGGGGCACTGAAAAGGTTCAATGATATTAAGTTTTCACATGAGAGAATTAGGAATTATTAGAGTTAGAAATGTGTTGATATAATACATTTAATTAAAGTTAGCTTTTCAGTTGTTCAGTGTGTCTAAATGTCAGACCAAACGTCAGACCAAACGTCAGACCAAACGTCAGACCAACACCCCAAATATATTGACTTAAATGTGATGTTATTTATATAGCAGCTTTCAGAGTATAGTTACAAAGTGCTTTCATATAAAAATACACAGAGAGCAAGTGAACTAGACAGCAGAGTCTAAACATGAAAAAACAGAGTAAAACACAGAAAATAATAAAGAAAAATACATAAATTAAGAATAAATGAAATATTAAATTAAACACATAAAAGCAAAAGAGATTTTTTAAAAGTGACTTAAAGGAGCTGACAGATTTTGCAGCCCTGATCTGCTCATATATATATTTATATATAACCCTCCAATAACCCCCCCACCAACCAGCCATGCCATAGACACATGCATTACATTAATGAACACTATGATCAATATAAACAACAGCGTCAAAACATTATCCTGCACAGCCCTCCGAATATTTTGCACATTGGTATACAGAGCTAACGCTTTCAATATCTGCACAGCTCTCCAATTTACGTAACAATACTGCTCGTTTATGTTCTTATTAAGTCACGTTAACTGTACATCGTTTTTTGAAATATCTATAATTACAAGTGTAATTGTTTAATTTTTGGTTGCTTTTTCTACAATTTTGTTATTTTTCCGTGTCGTTGTATGTACCAAATACACCACGGGAAATTGCTCGTGTGTGTTAACAGTTAACCTACTCCGCAATAAACCTGTTTCTGATTCTGATAGCCTGCTATTATTATACATTTTTAAACATGAAACAATAAACATGAGTTGCTAGAATCAGGAACAGAAGAGGGATTGTAACGCAGCATGTTTGAAATCACACACACACACACACACACACACACACACACACACACACACACACACACACACACACACACACACACACACACACACACACACCTGGTGCTTCCTGAAGGTGTGTATCAGGGTGCCGTTGATGTAGTTGATGGCGATGCAGAGAACCGTCACGATCACGTTCTTGTAAACGGCCTCGGCGAAGCTCCGGGAACCCGGAGAGGTGGAGTTCAGAGACGAGACGTTCATGATTATAACGAGACGATCCCTCCTGAAAACAGCATTTATTCACATTTAAGTGTTACTACTGCTAGTAATGCAATACATATGATTACAAATAATAACAATAATAATAGAAGTAATAATGTAAATATAAATAACAATAATATGAATAATATAAATAGATATAACAACAATAATACTAGTAATAACAATAATAATTGTAATAATAATAACAAAAATACTAACATATCAAGATAATTATAATAATAACACTTTTCTCTTTGTGCCTGAAATAAAATCACATGATCAATTAATTTGTGATTCTCTGTCCCAGATCTGTTCAACTTATTCTAAAGATATCTCTTATGCCCATTATAGAAAATACCAATAACAATTGTGCTACAGTTTGAAAATAAGAATAGTACAACTACTACTTCTTATACGAATTACAATATGTATAATCTTACTTCTAATAATACTACTAAGCCTACTAATAATAATCATTACATTTCAAGCCTTTATTTAAACAGATAAAATCCCATTGAGATCATTGATCTTTTATAATAATAATGTATTTTAAAATAATATAATAATATTAATAATAATACAAAACGTGATTGCCTTATAAGCTCCTCAAAGACATTTAATAAAAAAATAAATACACACACACACACACACACACACACACACACACACACACACACACACGGTACCTACCAGCAGCCGTCACATCACTGCAGTGTGTCGTGTGTTCAGGCAGTTTTTATAACGACATATGGATACAATTGGGATTATGTTGGACCAAACACTGTGGGTGTGTGTGTGTGTGTGTGGCTGTGTGTGTGTGTGTGTGTGTGTGCGTGAATGTGTCTTTGGTCCGGGGACGTAGCCAGAATTTGCTTACCACAGCTCTTTGTGTAGTTAAAACTAGGGCCGGGACTTTAACGCGTTAATTAAGATTAATTAATTACACAAAGATTAACGCGTTAAAAAAATTAACGCATTTTAATCGCACTTTAATCGCACTTATTTTTGCATTGCGGAACGTTTCTCACTTGATGAGTTTCAGGCGTACCGATTATACTGGAGCACCAACTAACGTTCATGACTTCAGCATGGGACTTCAAACAACAACAAACCACGGTGATCAATAGTCAAACATGAACGAACAAGCTGATGAGACCGCTTTGGTCGGCCCCGTGGATGGGACATTTTGTTTTAAAAAACGGACGGATGGAAGCGTCGATAAGAGCACGGTTGTGTGCAAATTATGCAAAAAAGAATTTGCATATCACCGCAGCACATCAAGCCTAAAGTATCACCTAAATGCAAAGCATGTAGCAGCTAGCGTGGACGTTAGCCCGACTCCGAGTGCAAGGAACCACACCCTGACCCAACCCACACTCAACCAGACGACTGGTTTCAGGGCCAGGACAAGTAAGTCCACGTCTGAGAAAATAACCAACTCCCTGGCTCACTGGATTGTCACTGGGCTCGACATTAAGGACTGCCCGATGGCCCAGGGCCATCTAGTATTTAGCTCGGGCAATGAAGCCTCACCTGCTGGTTGCCCGATCGGGCAATCTATTATGCCAGTATCATGCAGCTCGCGGATCCAGTAATGAGTGACCCGACAGTAAAACTAAACATATCTATAACTAGTTTAGGTAGTTTGAGAGGTAATTAAAATAGCTACGTGTGATATTCTAACCTGAAGTGTGTGTTTTGTTCCGCTCACCGCGGCATGTAGTTATGCAGAGCTGCGTGTCGAGTCTCGACTCGTCAGCAGCAGCTGATCTCTCTCTCCCGTCAAATTAGACTTCACTCGCATTTATGTCCATATCGATCAGATCCAGCTAGTTCTAGCTAATGATAGGACTACCTGCTTATTAAAAGACAACTACACAATAAGTGTCGCTATGCAACTGGATGAGGCCACAAAGTATAGCGCAGCATCATGCATTTGTTTACATGCCCACCGGAACCCCGAGGCATTACCAACAGATCAACGCACAATCAATCCATACAGGACATCTCTTTCTCCACATTAAGTGTTAGACATTAGAGTTGACTATTCTTGTCTGTCACATACTCTTCTTGTCTGTCACATAAGTGGCGCAACTGAAGCGGTATTGCTCTAAAGGGAAATTATTTTGACCGAAGATATTTAGATTTGCCGGCTAACGGGAACTCTGACGTGTGCTTCGCAGATGCGCTCGGCTCCTCTCGACTGCTGCTCGGTCAGCTTCCGGATGAGGAGGCATTCGTTCGACCAATTTACAGTAGTTAACATTACAAAAATTTTTAACAGGGGCCATAATAATGTAAATAATGTTTGTTTTGGCAGTTATAACTGAATGTAATGTTTTCTACTTTTTTCCATCTGGGAAGGCATTTGCCTTCATCAGTTGGAAAGTGTTTTGACCAACAACTTAAGTATTTCTTATAGCTATGCAGGGCATGCAAGCGAGCAAACACCAACAAGAACAAACAAACAAGTGAAATGAAGAATACAATTGAAATTGTACAATAAAATATTGTGGTGGTTCATCTTATAATTCAGTCTAGAGAATGCACCAGACAGCATCTAAGACCTGCACAAATTAAAAAATGTCTAGAGGGACGGAGGCCCCCCAAACCCTTCGTGCCATTTCGTCCGCTTGCATTTTTCAGGGCAATCTCTATTGGGCTCAGGGCCATCTGTAAATTAGCTTAGATGGCCCTGTGCTTAAAAATGCGATTTTTAAAAATGCGATTAAAAATGCGATTAATTTCGATTAATTAATTACAAAGCCTCTAATTAATTAGATTAATTGTTTTTAATCGAGTCCCGGCTCTAGTTAAAACACATATTTTTCTACAATAAAAGCTTCCTCTGAGGGTCTTTTGTTGAAGCTTTGAATGTCTGTTGTCATATTTAATCCCCCTGACAACATTTTTTTTCTCCTGTGTGCGGAAACACCCTCTGCAGCAGCGATATTGTTGTTTTTTTATTGTTATAAAGAAGAATGAAGAAAATACCTGGAAACAGTGACATTTATTATATTCAATTGAATGATACATTGTCAGTCCAAACTCAGATATTTACTTGTATATGAGAAATATTTGAACAAGAATTATAAATATGCAACAAAAAGAGGAGAGTACATGCCAAATTTCCGTGAACAAATATAAATGAATTGGAAGTAATATGGCTTGGACAGAATACACAGGGGAGATGTCTAAGACGTGTGATTTTACTAACAGATTCATGCTAAAGAGGTCCTTTTTATGCACATTTTCAGGTTAATATTTAATGCAAACATTTCAAAAAATCTGGACTACCTATGTTGCAAATGTATTATCTTTTCAATTTACACACGGAATCTTTTGCACATCTCTCCGTCCTGGGAGAGGGATCCCTCCTCTGTTGCTCTCCCTGAGGTTTCTCCCATGTTCCCTTTAAACTGTGGGTTTTCTCTGGAAGTTTTTCCTTGTACGATATGAGGGTCTAAGGACAGAGGGTCTAATGACAGAGGGTGTTGTACTGTCATACTGATATTCTGTACACACTGTGAAGTCCACTGAGACAAATGTAACATGTGTGATATTGAGCTATATAAATAAACATTGATTGATTGATTGATTGAAATCCTGTGCAACAGCATTCCACTATAGTTCTTCAAATCTGTATTCTTCCGCACCTTTTCTTCTTCTTCTTATTATTATTTCAACAAAAAGTTTGGCTTTCAATAACTTCAGCATACTTTCAGCTACAGAAACCATTCAAATATCAAAATATTCAGCACATGATGGGAAACGTTCAACTTTTTCAAGATATTTTATACTTTAAATAATCAGATTTTTAAACTATTTTGAAACATGTAACTCAATGCTTTCAGCTAGAGACTTCATTCCAACTTTAAAACGTTCACAAGACATTCACCTATTAAACCTTTTATTCAGATTGTTCATATCTTTTACACTTTTTGAGATATTTAACTTAGTTTGGAGCTTGGTAAAGAGGCCTTCTTCAGATTCTAACATGAGTGTGTATTGCGCAGCTCGTTAAGGATTAGAGTGCGTGATGTCACAGCTAGAGTGGAGGAGAGCTTGAAATTCGCCTTAATTGTTATTTTTTAAACCTGCCATAACTCCCAAACCCTACACTCCTTGGACATCATTTTTCATGGAAAACGTAGGAAAACCTCTCCTACGTTGATAAATAAAATGAGGCAAAAATATTTAAATAAAATGCCTCTTGAGGGCATGAAGTGACACAAACTGTCAACATGTCTCCATTAAGGCCCATTGTAAATTCAGCATGATCTTTCCTCAGAGCAGCAGCTGCACAGGATCCTGACATGCTCCACGCGTTGACATTTTACAGATAGCTGCTACGGTTCTTAAACTATTATCGTTAGAAATGTAAGAGGTTTATTTCTCATTCAGAACAATTGAAAGCTCTCCTTTCACTGCACATCTCCATGGAAACCTTTGATCTCTGGGCTCACACACACACAGGTCTTTGATAACATCGTCACCATGGTAACCTTTGATCTCTCGGCTTACACACACAGGTGTGTGATAACGTCGTCACCTCAAACACAAACACACAGACTGGAGTTAAACAAACTGTCTCAGCCTATTATTTTCTGTCTGATGGAGACTTCATACTGACTTCAACACGTTCCACATATTTTATACATTATTGGTGACGTATGGTTTTAGTTCAAAAGTTTGCAGTTAAATTATTCTGATGCTTTTCAAAGCATTTTTACTTTATTTTCTCTTCTTGATAAACATTCATTCACTACTACTTACATCTGATATCTAAGTCCTTCAGCCTACTTTCAGCTACAGAAACCGTTCAACTATTACATTATTCAGCTATTCCAGGACATTGAGGCTATCCATTTTGTTGTTTATACATTTTTTAAACCTTATCTTTTAAATATTAAGGCTCTTCACTATTTTTCCTACTCTTCCAGTTTAACATTTCAATTTCAAGTTTTCAACAAAGTCATTGCAATGCATTTGAGCTGTAACCATTTTGATTCAAATCATTTCAATTTTCTGTATTTCACCGCTAAGTTCAGCAACACACTTTCTTGGTTTTTGTAGCTAAAAGCAGCTAAAGAGACCATTCAGCTATTAAAATAGTCAGCTTTTTCTGCAATTTCAACTAAATTCAGCAACAAATGTACACAGTTTACAGCATTCACACACATTTTCTAGTTCTTCTTTTCTTTAATCTTCTTATTATTATTTCACCCAATATTTTGGCTCCCAATAACTTCAGCCTACTTTCAGCTACAGAAACCATTCAAATATCAAAAATATTCAGCCTTTTCAGCACATGATGGGGAATTTTCACTTTCTTCAAAAGATTTTATACTTTTTGAAATATTCAGCTTTTTAAACTCTTTTTTAACATGTAACTCAATGGGAGGAACCTTCAAATCCTCTTTGACATACACCGTGCGCCGAATGCTACTTCTTCCACATACTTTCCGCTAGAGACTTCATTTCAACTTTAAAATGGCCACAAGACATGCAGCTATTAAACCTGTACTTTAGATTTGTGATATATCTTACACTTTCTGAGATATTTAACTTAGTTTGGAGCATGGTAAAGAGGCCTTCTTCAGATGTTAACATTAGTATGTATTGCGCAGCTCGTTAAGGCTAGAGTGCGTGATGTCAAAGCTAGAGTGGAGCAGAGCTTGAAATTCGCCTTTAATTTTTTCTTCAACCTGCCATAACTCCCAAACCCTACACTCCTTGGACATACTTTTTCATGAAAAACGTTGGAAAACCTCTCCTACAGATGTAGCGCTTCGTTTCAAACGCCTACCCGTGCGGGTCCGTGATCGGCACGGGGTGGGCCCCAGCTGAAAAGGAAAACCCCCCGCAGGACTTGAAATGCCCCCTTGATAAATACATTTAATTATAATGAAACCAGCTGCAATGGATCATGGATCCTCCAGGGGAGCCGTAAAAAGCTGCCACACTGGAACTCATGTGAAATAAACAGCTGATCTACAGGTATCTGATATAGCGGATATTTGTTAAGATCCATATATCACGGATATGATCATATTCTGTGCTTAAGTAAGAGACATGTAATCATTTACTAAACATTACCATGTTTTTATTTAACAAAATAATGTTTAATTCACGTTGGCGTAAGTACAAAACCATCGCTATGTTTTAGATCAGGAAATGCATCCAGGGTCAAACAAACGATGTTTGATCGTCATCCTCGCGATCATTTAATGTAACATATGTTCGCGAGTTGAAATGAATGCACTACATTTAATCCACGTGAGTTTACAACAACAACAATAATCGCTTTGTTTTTATATCACATCCGACCGGAGGAAAATGCAGCGGCTCTCACTACCGATCATCCTAATCCCACGGGCAAACAATAATATGTACAGTGTTAATAGTTTACTGTATTATTAGTGTCTAATATTACTGCTATAATAATCACACATTGAGTTGTTGAAATCAGACCGTCGTTTTTTTTAAACGCTCTGAATGAAATGGCAGCTCTCAGGTGATCAGCTGTGTGTTTACACAATAAAATATGCATAGTAATTGAATACAGTTCTGTTTCATATGAGTGTTGAGAGCGGTATCCACACATCTACTAATTTTGCCCTCAGTGCACCAGATTGTACAAAACCACTGATAATCTCCCTCGATCTGGGGCTCTACGCAAGATCTCACCCCGTGGGGTCAAAATGATCACAAGAACGGTGAGCAAAAATCCCAGAAACACATGGGGAGACCTCGTCAATGACCTGCAGAGAGCTGGGACCAAAGTAACACAGGCTACCATCAGTAACACACTACGCCACCAGGGACTCAAATCCTGCAGTGCCAGACGTGTCCCCCTGCTTAAGCCAGTACATGTCCAGGCCCGTCTGAAATTTGCTAGAGAGCATTTAGATGATCCAGAAGAGGATTGGGAGAATGTCATATGGTCATATGAAACCAAAATTGAACTTTTTTGGTAAAAACTCAACTAGACGTGTTTGGAGGAGATGCTGAGTTGCATCCAAAGAACACCATACCTACTGTGAAACATGGTGGTGGAAACATCATGCTTTGGGCTTATTTTTCTGCAGCCAGTCTCCAGATCTCAACCCCATAGAATATTTTTGGAGGGAGTTGAAAGTCCGTGTTGCCCAGCGACAGCCCCAAAACATCACTGCTCTAGAGGAGATCTGCATGGAGGAATGGGCCAAAATACCAGCAACAGTGTGTGAAAACCTTGTGAAGACTTACAGAAAACGTTTGCCCTCTGTCATTGCCAACAAAGGGTATATAACAAAGTATTGAGATGAAATTTTGTTTTTGACCAAATACTTATTTTCCACCATCATTTGCAAATAAATTCTTTAAAAATCAGACAATGTGATTTTCTGGATTTTTTTTTCTCATTTTGTCTCTCATAGTTGATGTATACCTAGGATTAAAATTACAGGCCTCTCATCTTTTTAAGTGGGAGAACTTGCACAATTGGTGGCTGACTATTTTTTTCCCCACTAACTAATAACTTAATATTATGTCAGCACTGATCAAGGGTTGCTGCCATGTAACTTTTAAAAGTCAGCTCATAATATACAGATGTAGCGCTTCGTTTCAGACGCCTACCCGTGCGGGTCCGTGATCGGCACGGGGTGGGCCCCTGCTGATAAGGAAAACCCCCCCCGCAGGATTTGAAATGCCCCCTTGATAAATACATTTAATTATAATGAAACCAGCTGCAATGGATCATGGATCCACCAGGGGGAGCCGTGAAAATCTGCCACACTGAAACTCATGTGAAATAAACAGCTGATCTACAGGTTTCTGATATAGCGGATATTTGTTAAAATCCATATATTTCACGGATAGGATCATATTCTGTGCTTAAGTAAGAGACATGTAATCATTTACTAAACATCACCATGTTTTTATTTAACAAAATAATGTTTAATTCACGTTGGCGTAAGTACAAAACCATCGCTATGTTTTTAGATCAGGAAATGCATCCAGGGTCAAACAAACGATGTTCGATCGTCATCCTCGCATTCATTTAATGTATCATATGTTCGCGAGTTGAAATGAATGCACTACATTTAATCCACGTGAGTTTACAACAACAACAATAATCGCTTTGTTTTTATATCACATCCGACCGGAGGAAAATGCAGCGCCTCTCACTACCGATCACCCTATCCACGGGCAAACAATAATATGTACAGTGTTAATAGTTTACTGTATTATTAGTGTCTAATATTACTGCTATAATAATCACACATTGAGTTGTTGAAATCAGACCGTCGTTTTTTTTAAACGCTCTGAATGAAACGGCAGCTCTCAGGTGATCAGCCGTGTGTTTACACAATAAAATATGCATCGTAATTTAATACCTTCCAACACACATTGTAAGAACAGTTCTGTTTCATTTGAGTGTTGAGAGCTGTATCCACAAATCTACTAATTTTGCCCTCAGTGCACCAGATTGATGCATTTAACTTCAATTTAAATAAAAACATCTTCTGTTGTAACAACAATAACATTATAAATAGTAACATAGCATGGTATTGCACATTTACTGTAGCTTTGAGTGTTACTGGCCTGAGATTTTTTTATTACATGAATGAAGGTGACTGAGGCTTTTTAATATCGACTTTCAGTGTCCCACATTTTGCACAGAACTGTCCCACATTAGGAAAACAGATTGTCTGAGACAACTTGGCACTAAGAGTACTAATATGTCTATCATTTCTTTTATGAGTTTAATATCTGCATGTTCTCTTTTGGTTTGATTAGGACACATCCTGGGGATTTCAGAATGTTACTGGATTTTGATTTATTGTATCGGCTTCATGTCACAATATATTCCCGAAGTCTGAAATGCAAAATGTTTCCACAATAGGGCAATTCACCCTACATGTAATCATTTTGTTTATTTTTAACGAAATAAATGTGGTTTAATCCATCATGAAATTAATATAGGCTATTTACTTAGTACATATCTGACATTAACGATTAACACACTGTTCATACTGCTCCCAGGCTGATATCTAGTGTATTCATACCCCTCACTGTGTATTCATCATTCAATTCATTATATATTTTATTCTGTAGATTGTGAACATTACTTTTCACTTCACTGCTTGTTGCACCTGGTTAGAAGCTAAACTGCATTTTGTTGTCTCAGTACCTGTAATCTGTGCAATAACAATAAAGTTGAATATAATCTTGAGCAGGAACTAATGTAGGCTATTTACTTAGTACATATCTGACATTAACGATTAAACACGTTTGTGCATTCTTTATGAATGCAAACCGAGTCATTTCGTTTATTTTTAACGAAATAAATGTGATTTAATCCACATAATTTACTGTGTTAATTGTTTACTGTACAGTAGTATTGTTTAACTTGAAGGTGCCTGATGTGAACATTTCCAGAATGTATTGTCTTCACTTTTTAAATGCCTCTGTGATGTGCTGCCCGTTCACCAGCCCAACCCCCCCATGTGGCCTATGTATGTTGGGGACCCTTTGTTTAAAACTAATTGGCCATCGGAATGTGTGTCACATTCCACAGCTCTCCTCCCCCCCTCCTGTGATCCCCCGCACACAGAGAGAGGGAGATGGCTTTTCTGAAGAGAGTGGAAATAATGATATTGCAAGTTAGAAACGTAAAATGCATTTTGACAGACACTTGGGGGAAATATGCTGCATTTTGAATGTCCGATAGTCCATCATTAACACCTTAGTCCGTCTCGTCTCATCAACGAAAACTAAATATACATGACATACTTTGTTTTACACACGGCATCTATTGCACGTCTGTCCGTCCTGGGAGAGGGATCCCTCCTCTGTTGCTCTCCCTGAGGTTTCTCCCATTTTTACCTTTAAACTGGGTTTTCTTTGGAAGTTTTTCCTTGTACGATGTGAGGGTCTAAGGACAGAGGGTGTCGTATTGTCATACTGATATTCTGTACACACTGTGAAGACCACTGAGACAAATGTAACATTTGTGATATTGGGCTATATAAATAAACATTGATTGATTGATTGATTGATTGTTTTAGTAGATTTCTCATGAGAGCAAAAGGAGAATATCCGTGTGTAAGAGTGAAAATGTATGTATGTAAAATGAGAATATATGTGTGTAAGAGTGAAAATATGCTGCATTTTGAATGTCCGATAGTCCACCATTTCCACCGGAAATATCAAACATTTAATAAAAGTGAAAAACAATGAACAAGACTTAACGTATTCATCATAATTAATTATATTTATTTCGTTTGGATGTAGGATTTTTGACTTTGTTTAGAGCAGTGATCTTCTACTATATGAACATTTTGGACCCAAAATCACAAAAAAAACGTAAAAACAGATTTTGAAAATGATTTTATTTTTCATAACACAAACATACACAACGAAACAATTTAAAAGCTGGAAATATATACATGGGATGTGACTATGATAATGTGAAAGTTTAATTGAGGTAGCATGGGATTTCATTCTGATAAGGCAAAAGTGTTATTATAAATATAATACAAATATATATATATATATACACATTATGTACAACAATCTGTTTTTTCTGTCTATATCTGTGCCACGCTTCAAAGCGCCGCCTGTCTTCGTATATCTTACAGAGCACTTATATACTAATAAACGACTGGCTTATCTAAAGCCAGTTGAGTAGCACTTGAAACGATTGGCTCTTTGAAACTCGATGTTCTTATATGATTCTGTTTTCTTCAAGGTTGTGTCTTCCTGGTCGAATGTACTTATTGTAAGTCGCTTTGGATAAAAGCGTCAGCTAAATGCAATGTAATGTAATGTAATCTTCGTCTCTCTCCATTTCCCGCCGTCTCTCTTCGGTTCCCGCCGTCCCTCTTCGTCTCTTTTCGTCTCGTTTCATATCACTCCATTTAACTGATTACCTCACCCGCTCCCTGGTAAATACATCTTGTTGAGCAGAATCTACAGTTTCCAGTATTTTCCGTTTCGTAAAATGATAAAATACGGCGAAGATATTAAAACATGTGCTTCCATTATTCATTCTTCTGAAATATATCTGTATTAACTTTATATCATCGTATGTCCGTGTTTATTGGGTATTTTTGCATGAAACAAAGACTGGCATATAGTTGTTTCAAGCCAGTACTTTCGACAGAAATACACATATACATCCTGTTGAGCAGGATCTACAGTTTCCAGTATTTTCAGTTTCGTAAAATTATCAAATACGGCGAAGATATTCAAATATGTGCTTCCATATTTCATACTTTTGAAATGTATTAACTTTATATCATCGTATCTCCGTGTTTACTGGGTCTTTTTGCATGAAACAAAGACTGGTATATAGTCTCAAGCCAGTACTTTCGACAGAAACACACGACAATGTTGTCCGGACTGTTGTTTTTATGCGGCACCGGCTTGAACAGGTCATGTGATCTGATCACGCCGGCGTGACGGTCGACTCCAAAGGGTTAATATTAAATACATATAAGTATTTTTACAACTTGTATTTAGAAATACTCTGTTGTAATTATTGATGCATACATGTGTTCATCCATTTAATGTGGCATCTGCTATAATGGGGTTAATGTATGATATTACTTAATAATACAATACATTAGAATATATGATATGATAATTACATTTTAGTTTTATTCATTTCTTATTTCATAGTTTCTCATTATTATTATTTTTATCGCTCATCTTATTTTTGATTTTATTAATCTGTGTGAATCTGTGCTGTCCTGTTTTTCACTCTCACCCTGTTGCTGTTTGAACTACTGAATTTCCCCATGGGATTAATAAAGGTCCATCTTATCTTATCTTAATGTACAAGTTGATTTACTTCAATCTACTGTACAATATTACAAGAAATATACTGCATAAAGCAAACTATAAACTTTATTTGATCTAAAATATTGATGTTTCTACAACGCCCATTGTGTATTTTGTGAATGAAGCGCCATCTCATGGTTAAATCCTGTAATTGAACAAATGGGGAAATTGGGCAACGCCCTCTAGCAATTTGGCAACACCCCCAGCCACTGGCATCCGCTGGGTTTTTGACTGGGACACACCCATTTGAGTCTGATCTGGAGTGCTACATCTGTATTTCCAAGAACTAGTCTTTAAACCTTGCCAGAGCCCATACCGTTACATTTAACGAATGGGAAAGAGCAGATTAAAAAGGTTTGACAGAGCGCTATTATAGGCTCTTGGAAATAGAGCGTAGTGATTGGTTGCGTTAGATTGAAGAGTGACGCCCCCTGTCACTTATTGAGAGGAGAGAGAGTAATAACATACATGAATGAGAAAGAGTAGAAGTACTCAGATCTTGTACTTGAGTAAACATAGAAGTACTCAGATCTTGTACTTGAGTAAAAGAAGAAGTACTAAGATCTTGTACTTGAGTAAAAGTAGAAGTACTCAGATCTTGTACTTGAGTAAAAGTAGAAGTACCAGAGTGTAGTAATACTCTGTTACAGTAAAAGTCCTGCATTCAAAATGTTCCTCAAGTGAAAGTAGAAAAGTATTCTCATAAAAATATAGTGAAAGTAGCGACAGTAAAGGTAGTCGTTACTAAACCGTAGCAGCTTTAGTAACTAAAGGTATTAAATACATGTAGTGGAGTAAAAGTACACCATGTACCTCTGAACTGTAGTGGATATATTTTTTTTAAACTAGAATACTTATCTGAATATTTGACCTACATCCTTTAATGGAATTTGTATTTTAATAAACCAAATGTTCAAATGTAACCACTATAACAGATAGAAGATGTGTTTATATTAAAGTAGAGAACTACTTGGTTCAGTCTTTTATTCCGAGAGTTTTATATCGATGGAAACATTATAATATAAGTAGTTCCGTACTTTGCCAAAAAGAATAAAGCATCTACTTTCTAAATAGTGGTTGCTGTTGTCATTTTAAAAAACACAAAATATATATATATATAGTATGTTTTGCTTATACATGTGAAACATTAAAATAAAATAAAATGAGAACATTTAAATGTAGATAAATTCATAATGTTTGTTTTTCTCCGTATTTTTTTTCCAAACACAAACAATTATTCAAACAATTAGAATTGTACTGTTTGACTTATCCCGGTGAACATGTTGGAATGAAATAACACAAATATATTTATCTAACTATTTAACCTACAGCCTTAATTGGACTCATTTTGCAGTTCTCACATGAGATCATAGTCTGTCTGCAGCTCGTAGAGTCCTGTTGTGAATACGGAAATGTTGAGAACCCCAAAGTTTATGTTAGAAATGTATAACACAGTCTCCAGCACATAGAAACTGTATGCTGGGCAATTTGCACAATTAGCATTAAAGCCAGGTGACAGTCTATGGGCCTAGATATGTCGTAATTATTTGTGTGAACATACAAATAATTTGTGTGTAAATATGTGATTTGTAAATGTAAAACACCACAAATGCATTTAAAAGATTTGCAAACTCACAAATAAATGTGCAAGTGTAAAACGGATCTGCAAATACGCTAAATATTTTCACAAATAAAAAAAAGATCTGTGATTATTATTACATTGAGAACTTTCAATCAGGCATTTGTGAATCCATTTTGTATTCGTCGACCAAAAATGCGCTTGCGCATCTCAAATCTCTGCTCGTGGATCTCCCATTTCTGCTTGTGGATCGTCTTTTTACACACACCGAATTTTGAGAATTTTTTTCCGCCGGTCTCGGCTAAAATCTACTTGGGTCACGACATTGGGACGACATTTTCGCATGATTTCAAAGTAAGAGCATGATGGTTTGTTTAATGCTCTGTTTTTTTATTATAATGAACAGCGGAACGTTAGATGCATTCATCATCATCATCATCATCATCATCATCATCATCATCATCATCATCATCATCATCATCATCATCATCATCATCATCATCATCATCATCATCATCATCATCATCATCATCATCATCATCATCATCATCATCATCATCATCATCATCATCATCATCATCATCATCATCATCATCATCATCATCATGTTATAGTGATACAGTTAGTTTGTGTTAGTTTATTGGTTCAATACAGCATATATCGAGCACTTTCGTTGATGTTGAAGTACAGGCTATACGCCACTTTCGGGTCCCGGGGGGAGCAGCTGGCAGCGAAGCAGCCCAGATAAAACTCTTTCTTCATTGTTTGTTGTGTATTCAGTCAAGCGGGTCGAAGTTACAATGTAAAATTGTAAGTACAATGTAAAGTCCTGTACACTGCAGGTGCCGGTAAAGAGCAATACAATGACAAAACCTTTCCAAACAAAACAACTAGTAGGTAGGTAGACAGACAGGCAGCCAGACAGACAGGCAGACAGGCAGATAGACAGACAGACAGGCAGACAGGCAGAAAGACAGGCAGGCAGGCAGACAGACAGACAGACAGACAGACAGACAGACAGACAGACAGACAGACAGACAGACAGACAGATAGATAGATAGATTGACGGACAGATAGATATATGGATATCATATATAGCAGTGACGTGCGTTGAGGTTCATTGCTGGTGAGGCACTGATTCTTTCAGAGTCAGATTTACAAATATTATATTTTGACCTTAATCGAAATATTCGGTTATTTTCAAAAGCTTTTTTAGTCTGATGCTTTGATTCATTTTAAACAGACTGTTCAACAAAAGGATACCCAACATCTAAATATTGGATTGTTCTTTCTTAGTAAGATCCCATTTGCATTACAATTGGGGTCTTACCATGACTTGAAGATGAAGACCATGTTATTAGGCTGCAAGGTGAACCTCGAAAAGTCCTTTAGAAAAGAAATCCCGCTCCACAGAAGTGGAACTACATAATCTTGAGTTCATAAAAAAGAACGAGTCATGCTTATCCACCAAAAAAAGGTTTGTCGCCAAAATTCCTGTCAATTCTTATAGGAATGTAATTATTGGCTGAACTAGTCCCTTCAAAGCGTAATAATATCTTGGTCAAAAGTAGTGCCACGGTTCGTCACGTGATCGTGCTACACCAATTGGGTAGCTGCATATTGTCAACAGAAGTGAAAGATGGCCGCCTACATGGTTACGCTAAACCAGACCAAATGGATTCTAAACAGTGATGTATGCTTGTTTTATGTCATGTTTTGTCATATGTCTTCATACATCACTAAGTCCGAGGTATTTGCGTTATATACACGGTATTTGTGAGAGGTTTTACTATCTGGGAACAGAGTTGACCATCGAATCAACATTGGCTAGCAGCGTTTATCAGCCAACTCCAGCTACAACAACATTCCTGGACTACCATGTTCGTAGCGCTACAGTAGGTTCATTGGCTGAGCTCGTGGATTATTCCATTAGACTGAGGACTTTTTGTCTGTCTGTCTGTTGTTATTGTTACCCTGTACACGTTAAATGCACTCTTAAAATAAACATGACTTGATTTCATACATAGCTGCGTCCAAGAAGAAGGTTAACTTGTTACGTTAAGTAATTTAGATCAATAAAATGCAGTACCGATGACCATTGATTCATTTATTTACTCATTCATCATACAATAATTTGATGAATTACATTTTTATTTTTATTATAGATATATATAGATTATTATTATTATATATATATATATATATATATGTATATATCTATAATATAATGAATATATATACAATATATATATATTATTATTATTATTATAGATTATTATTATAGATATATATAGATTATTATTATATATATATATATATATATATATGTATATATCTATAATATAATGAATATATATACAATATATATATATTATTATTATTATTATAGATTATTATTATAGATATATATAGATTATTATTATAGATGTATATAATATATATATATTATATTATTATTATTATTATTATTATTATTATTATTATTGTAATATGATAACATTGTATTTGTAACTTCAAAATCAATGCCACTGTCATGGAGGGTGTACAGTCTGTTGTTGTTGTTGAAGACCTGCAGTGTGATATTGGTAAAATAATCAACCTTTTCGTGCTTCACAGATGTAATATGTATGTAACAATGTTTGTGTGTTGATAATTTTGACTTTTTGAGACTTTCTGGTGCGTTTTCCTCGTCCCCGCTACTCGATGAAATCATGGCGGTCGCCATTTTTTCCAAATCTGTTTGTTGATACCGGTATATGCAGCTACCCAATTGGTGTAGCACGATCACGTGACGGACCATGGCACTACTTTTGACCAAGATATTATTACGCTTTGAAGGGACTAGTTCAGCCAATAATTACGTGCCTAGAAGAATTGACAGGAATTTTAGCGACGAACTTTTTTTTGGTGGATAAGCCTGACTCGTTCTTTTTTATGAACTAAAGATTGTGTAGTTCCACTTCTGTGGAGCGGGATGAAACGATAACAGGGTTCACCTTACGGCCTATATCCTTCTGGACAACAATCTCCATTACTTTTTTGTATAAGTTCTCCTTATCTTCCTCTAGTTTCAAATGTCTAGCTTGTTGTTTGCGTCTACCGTCTCTGCGTAGAATAACAGTAGCAAAAAGAACCTGTGGGCTCACTTGCACCCCCTTCAGTGCGGCAGAGGTTATGGCTGCCTCCCCTGGTGCTTTTTTCATTGCCGTAGTATGATGAGACCAGCGAGCCTAAATATCATATATACGTGAAATAAGTTATTTTGAGACTATGGATGGCGAGGATAAATGTAATAAAGGGATCAAACATGACATTGGTGACATACAGTGAGATGGTGCAGGCATGCGCTTAGGGCCCGCTTTCCAGACAGTTTCTGTGGGGTGACGCATTCTGAGGTGAGGCAGAGCTCATCTGTGCCTCACCTTACCCCACAGTAACTCGGCTTGTTAGAGACAAGCGAGACCTGCGCAGTTGCGATCAACGTCTTGCTAGTGCGTTGCATGATGGTTAGTCATTTTGTCCGACTTGCTCTGGAGGCTCGCCTACATGAGACGTTGAAATCTCGCAGGACAAAGACGCCCGCAGCCTTGAGAGCGAGGCGAGGCACGGTATCTCGAGCTGAGCGCTCATTGGTGGTTTTTACCCCGTGCTACTGATGAAACTCTCCAATTGGCTCTGCAAAAGTTTGTTGTTGTTTTGTGTCAGTTTTACGTCGCCACATCCATTCCCATTTTTCATCATTGTTCCACAATGTTTATCATCATGAAATTAATATCTATAAATTTTATGCTATACTTGCACTGCTTACCGTTTTCATACTTTATATATCTTAGCATATTCATACACACTGTTCATACTGCTCACAGGCTGATATCTCAACCCAGTCTCACGGCATTTCGTGTTCACCAACACGATTTTTAATCTATTGATTCGTGTTCACCATCACGATTTGCCCCTTTTTTTCGTGTTGCACAGCACGATTTTAAAAGCAATGTATTTCTACTAGTAATGTGTTTCGTGCCTTTTTTCTCCGGTCGGGTCTTGGAATACCGGAAGCTGTGTGGTTCATAAAAAGATGTTTTACTCAATATCAAGCCACAGTTATTGCTTTTATTTTAAATCGTATAATTTCGGACTTTTGTTGTCATCTGTGAGGAAAATAAATGGGGCTCAGAGCCTCAGGATACTGAAATCTGTATTTTTTAAATCTTTTTTTCCTTCTAATTTGTTATTTTTTTCAAAATAACACTGTTATTTACTCACCAATAACACACAATTATCCTTGCTTTTATTTATTGGTTTAATTCCATAATCTCAGGCTTTTTCGGCATCCGTCAGGAACTGAATTTCAAAATCAACATAACCGGAAACAGACGTAGGCATTTCGAGCGATTAATCAAGATCCTCAGCTATGGTTTTAAGCTCGCTGATTGGATGTGTTAGCCGCAATGCATGCTGGGATTTGGTGTTTATATTATATGAAATCCGGAAAACATTTTAAAAATATAAAATAATACTTAATTCCGAGTGCTCTTGCTTTTCTCTTTGAAAGTCATCACATAACGGCATTGTAATACATGGTTCGGCTGCATTACATATTACAGATCTGCCGTAGTTCTTTATTTAGAGAGCCCTGATGAGAAGACCTTTGGAAAAACTGGAAGAAATGGCGCCGAAACTGAATACTTGACGTGGATCATAAATATATCAACAATTAAACAACATCATCAATTTCTCTTCACACAATACGTCTCCTTGCAGTATCAACACTAATTCGGCTGACTTTTACATTTGATCTAATTCATAGATAGGTTATATTTACACCATAACGGTGCACAGCTGATAGAAAAGGACTGTAGTTTTTAAAGATATTACTGATTTTCTTTGAATGTAAGAATGTAAATACTGAGTCTGAAATAGTATAGCAATATGCTGTAAAATGATGTGAAAGCATGCATACATCTTCAGATGTTGTACATACACACTAATAATATAAAGTTATTATGGCTGTGTGCACCTTGTGTGCACCTCCTAGTGGTTAAAGCACGTTATTGAATTATTGTTTTTATGTGTTATATTTGATTAAAAAAATATTAAGAGCACATACTTTCATCGGCGGAAAGTATAAATATAGAAATATAGAATATAAAAAATCAAGAAGATACTATAAGTGATCTCTACAATAAAACAGTTTAGTGCAGGATGTACACAGATATTAATAGGAGGAGGTGCAAAACAGAAAAACGGATTAACCTTTATTTAAACATTACATATTAAATATTAAGCCTGACAAAGTAATTAACGTCTAATATATTGCTTTCCTGCAATATTAACGATGTTGAAGCACTTATTTTAACAGATATTATACACATTAATTATACTCTTATGTATGTAGATAGAATAAGAAATGTGCAGAATATGACAGTTTAATGGTGGAGGTACACACATATTGATAGATGTCTTGTAATGCACTGTTGAGGAACCTGTGACCCAAGTTTTTCATTCATTGCATAACTACACCGTAGTTGTGTATGATATGTCAATAAACCTTTGAAAATCTTGAAAGGGATGTGCAAAATAGCCATAATATACAGTCTTTAATTAACTATTAGTAGAGAATAACGAGTAATGAATATGCTTTATTACTTGTTTCCATTCATGTCAATTGCAGATACATGTTTAGTCTTCTCAAGCACCAACTATCAAATATCTCTCCTGATTGTTGGCACTTGACAATCACCTTACCTGAATTTTACTCAGGTGTAACTAATGTCTGATTTAAGGGTTGTTTATATTTCACATTATTAATCAGAATCTGCAAAGTAACTCAAATAAATGCAGTGGAGTAAAAATACCAGGTTAACCTCTGAATTGTAGTGGAATATAATTACAAAGTAGCAATGAGCTGTCATGTGGATATATATTAATGCTGCGCATTATGGACACAAGCGATTTTCACCCATTTATTAATTATATGTTTTACATTTGATAACACCAATGTGTTTAATAATGGCAACTTCTAATTGTGGGAAAAACGAAAATGTTCAGTAGAGACGTCCCATAGAACATTTTGCGAAACACAATAGCCAGCATGTGTAGTTCTGGAGGGGTGTTCGATTCCAGTTTTGGATAGTCTGGCGTGGTTTCGTTCCATTTCACACAGCTGTTTGATGCTCTGCGTAACCTTATGGGAACTGTAGTCCTAAACGATAGCTGGGGATTGTGGGTAGTGTAGTGTCTTTGGCCATCCTAAACTCAGAAATGTTGACAATTGCAATGATGCTCGAAATGTCCCTTATAGGCCTACGTCTGTTACCGGTTATTTTTATTTTGAAATTCAGTTCCTGACGGACACCAAAAAAGCCCGAGATTATGAAATTAAACCAATAAATAAAAGCAAGGATAATTGTGTGTTATTGGTGAGTAAATAACAGTGTGTTATTTTGAAAAGAATAACAAATTAGAAGAAAAAAAATATTTCAAAATACAGATTTCAGTATCCTGAGGCTTTGAGCCCCATTTATTTTCCTCACAGAGGGCAACAAAAGTCCGAAATTATACGATTTAAAATAAAAGCAATAATTGTGGCTTGATATTGAGTAAGAACACGTTTTTATGAACCACACAGCTTCCGGTCTTCCACGACCCGACCGGAGAAAAAGACGTGCTGCAGCCTGCAGGCACAAAACACGTTACCAGTAGAAATACATTGCTTTTAAAATCGTGCTGTGCAACACGAAAAAAAGGGGCAAATCGTGATGGTGAACACGAATCAATAGATTAAAAATCGTGTTGGTGAACACGAAATGCCGTGAGACTGGGTTGGATATCTAGTGTATTCATTCCCCTCAATGTTTATTCATCATTCAATTCATTCTATATTTTATTCTGTCTATTGTGTAGGCCTACATTACTTTTCACTTTACTGCTTGTTGCACCTGGTTAGAAGCTAAACTGAATTTCATTGTCTCAGTACCTGTAATATGTGCAATAACAATACAGTTGAATCTAATCTTGAGCAGGAACAAATGTATTTAGGGATCGACCGATATGGTGCTTTCCTGCAATGTTAACTATGTTGAAGCACTCATTTCAACTGATATTATACACATTAAGTATACTCTTATAGATGTATGTAGTAGGGATCGACCGATATGGCTTTTTCAAGGCCGATACCGATACCGATTATTAGTAATCAAGGAGACCGATAACCGATATTTGGAACCGATATACATTTGCGGTAAAATCAGAAAATCTTGGTGTCAAAATGTAGAATAACACAAACTCCAACACAACTCAACACAACTTCTTTGAAATGCATTTAAGCATACATTATGTTTAATTAACTTTTAAACATCTTACAACTGGTTTACTCTCTGTGCCTTTTTCTTTAGTGCAGTCATCTGCAATGAGTTAGAGAGAGAGACAAGAAGTGGGGCTGCAGGCTGACATGCTTAACTGACAATATTGCTTAATTTATTATATCTGTCTGTCTAGCATAAATCCCAATAAGCTGCTAGCAACTGCAAAACACTAGTGCTAGCCAGCGCCATGTAGATAGAAGAGTTACGACACCGGAAGTCCAAAAACGGTTATCGTCACGTGGTTCATGTAGACGAGGATCGTTCCCCGGAAGTTCATGGCGGGCAATGTGAATGCATTGATAACAGGAGATAGAACTACGATTTTTGTTCATTATTAGTGAATAAAGGTTTTGATTTGCAATATTTATGCAACAAATCGATATGTGTATGTATTTACATCAATATGTTTTAAAAAATAAAATCGAATTTGCTAATATTAAGTGATAATATTAGGATTAGTGTGAACAACTAGTTTGCATGTTAGGCTAACAGTGCTTGGTTAAAGAGCCTGTTGCTGTTTATTTATAGCTTTGAATTCTTTCAAACCAATATTATCTTCTTAAACTTGTATGGTAGTCAGGAGCATCACTTTCTAATGTATATTGATACATTTAGAGGGAGGGGATCTAAAGTAATGCTTTAAAATTCAGATTGGATTCATTTCTACAATTTTCTTAAATTCATGGTAGTTTCAGTAATCCCCTGGTAATTGAGGACACAAGTTATCTAAATGACTAATGTCATCTTTATGGCTTCAGCCGGGCTTTCAACAAAGCAGAGTGACGATACTGAGTCACCCGCAGGGAACTTTTGGCAGTGGTGCTGTCCATCAGGCACTTTAAGTACTACCTGTGTGGGCAGGAGTTCACGTGAGGACGGATCATTCTGCATCACAGTGGCTCATGACGTTCAAAGAGCCAGAAGGGCAGGTCGCCAGGTGGCTAGAAGAGCTGCAAGCTTTCGACTTCAGGGTGGGGTGCGCCACACAAATGCAGACGCTCTTTCCCGCCGCCCATGTGCCGCCGGCGGATGCCACTACTGCGAGAAGAGAGAGACTCGTGAAAAGGAGCTGCTGGAGGAGGACATCGTCTGTGCGGCAGCGCGGCAAGTGGAAGAGGTTATCTGCCGGGAGCTCCAGACAGTGGACGTGGCAGAGTGGAAGCAACAGCAAGAGCTGGACGCCGTTCTACAGCCTGAACTGCAGTGGGTTCAGTCGCAGCAGCGGCCACCGTGGGAGGAAGTGGCAGTGCTCTCCAAAGTAACCAAGGGGCTGTGGTCTCAGTTTGAGACTCTAGGAGGAGCCAGCAACGGGGGAGAAGAGGTGGCAAGTGGTGGTCCAGAGGGGTCTGCAAGAGGTCGTACTCAAGGCCATGCATGGAACGGCAGGCTCTGGGCACTTTGGCGTCACTAAGACTCTCCGGTGCCTTCAGCAGGGCTGCTCCTGGGGGCAGTGCCGGAGGGATGTCAAAGACTTCTGTCGCCGCTGTGATCCATGTATGGCGCGGAAGGGCCCCCCTGGTCGTTCCCATGCTCTGCTGCAACAGTTTCCCATGGGGGCCCCGATGGAGAGAGTAGAGGTTGATGTGGTGGGGCCTCTACCCTTGTCAAACAGGGGTAACCGCTACGTTCTCACGGCCATAGACTATTTCACAAAGTGGCCAGATGCTCTCCCTGATCAAGAAGCAGAGACAGTCGTCGATGCCTTGGTGGCCGGCATGTTCAGCCATTTTGGAGTGCCGGAGACCCTGCACAGTGACCAGGGGAGAAATGTTGAGTCCCGGGTGTTCACCTCCATGTGCTCATAACTGGGCATGCACAAAACACGCACCTCCCCCTTGCGACAATGTAACGATCACAAAGGGAGTCGGAAACAGGCTTTCAGTTAGGCTTTAATAACGCTTCTTCTTTACAGATGATCACAGGTTCAGGAACAGCTTGTGGGTTCAACCTCACACTAACACTAACTCCCACACATACCCATATATATATCAGTGTCTACGTCACAACTTCTCTCCCTCCCCCGTCTGCTCCCCCAACCACAGGCCTGCACCTCAACCAGCATCACTGTGCAGCTCTATGATTGGCAGAGAGACGGGGGGTGCCTGAACAACACACTCTCACTCCCTAAGCGTCCAATAGTGACGTTTGGTCAGTGTCCGTGGCGTCCAATTGTGACGCTCCTAGGCTCCTTCAGCGTCATAAAGGGACGCAAATAGCTTTCAACTGATTGCAATGTATTCCCATCTGCGTCGGGATTTGGCGCTCATGGAAGCACGGCATTCGTTTATGTCGGCTGCCCTTAAAGGCAATGTGAGCGTCCATTCCCATTGGATAACGGAGAATTGTACACCCGGAAGTAAGTATTCCTCTTACTGTCGATTGATTTTACAGTGATATCTGCACTACTCATCGACTAAAAAACACCAGATTATCCTTGTTAATTACACAACATTGATTGGTTTAAATTGTGTGCAATGCTTTTGTATTTTTCCTCTTCGATTCGGAGAAACAAATATTTTTTCTGAGTAAAGGATGGCAGAAGACACTACACTACCCAGAATCCCCAGCTATGTCACATGATCTTCAAATTTCTCCCTGCAGAAAAAGAAAACATGGCCGAACTTCGTTTCATTCTAGGTGGAAAATGCTTATTTTAAAGTTAGTTTGGCCATTAAAATGCGTTTTGATGTCATTTGATGCAAGAAATATGAGTTGTTATTTCAGATTATGTGTGCAGTGGATGTACATGATCTTGAGTTTGCTAGTTATTACGAAGATTACTTCAGGAAATCGCGACGTTTTCTTTGTTGTCAAGGTGGTTGCTAGGGTCGCTGCTATCGATATTATTTCTGTTATGTTGTGTAACTGTTTAATGGTGTTATCTTTATTGCTACCCCCTTCCCCGTCAATGTATAGTGTTGGTCCACAGCCTAAACATATTAGTTTAACAAAATCTGCATCTAAATATAGCCTACGTTATTTTCCCCCTGTGCAATTCCAGTCTCACATCTCACAGCACATCTCATTAACAAATACCGGAAACAGACCGAAAACATTTTTAAGAAATAATAATAATACTTTATTCCGAGTGTGCTTGCTTTTCTCTTTGAAAGTCATCACATAACGGCATTGTAATACACGGTTCGGCTGCATTATATATTACATATCTGCCGTAGTTCTGTATTTATAGAGCCCTGATGAGAAGACAAACATGAGGAACTGAAAACGTGACATGGATCATAAATATATCAGCCATTAAACAATATCTTACATTTCTTTTCACACAATACGTCTCCTTGCAGTATCAACACTAATTCGGCTGACTTTTATATTTGATCCAATTGGTAGATAGGCTGTATTTACACCATAAAGGTGCACAGCTGATATAAAGGGACACCTGGTGGTTAAAGCATGTTATTTAATTTAATTATTTTTATTATTAGATATTAATACGATCCCAATAAAGTATATTCATTACTCGTTATTCTCTACTAATAGTTAATTAAAGACTGTATGTAATGACTATTTTGCACATCCCTTTCAAGATTTCAAGATTTTCTAAGGTTTATTGACATATCATATAGGCCTACACAACTGTGGTGTAGTTCTGCACTGAATGAAAAACTTGGGTTGCAGGTTCCTCAATAGTGCATTACAAGACATCTATCAATATTTGTGCATACCTCCAGCAATGTTAACTATGTTGAAGCACTTATTTTAACTGATATTATACATAATGTATTATACTCTTATAAGATGTATGTAGATATTTAATCTCCGGCCTTGTCAGGTATTGAACAATCAATAAATAAAGAACACAGAATTGTTGAATATAAAACACAGAATTTGTGTGATAATACTAAATGATTTTCAAATAAACACAACTGCATATTTAACTGTTACACATGCTGATGGAACGCAAATGTTCCAACTTGGGATCAATAAAGTATATCTTATCTTAAGCTGATCGATGGCTACTGCCATATTTGCAAAATGTGCCTCTGAACCTTGACAAGTGCATGTTTCAGGCTTATCAATTTATGTAATGTAATGTTTTCACAGGGGTCACACCAGCTGTTAAATAAAGCTCTTTTGACCTTAGCTGGCATGTGGGTATATATATTAATACTGCCCATAATGGGCACAAGCAATTTTCACCCATTTATTAATTATATGTTTTAAATGTGAGTATTTCCTGTCCCCTAAACCTCCAGGGATGTACACAGTTTAATACTGGCAACTTCTTATTATGGGAAATACGAAAACGTCTTTTAAAACTACAACTCCCAGTAGAGACGTGCCATAGAGAACATGTTGCGAAACAGAATAGCCAGCATGTGTAGTTCTGGGGACGGGGTGGGGGAGGGGGGACGCGGTGGACCCGTTCAAATCCAGTTTTGGACAGTCTGCCGTGGTTCCATCCCATTTCAAGTGCTGTTTGAGAATCGGCTTAACCCTCGGAGCACACTCTCCAATCACAGAGCTTGAGGACTATCACGGGGTTTGTCAAACAGAGCACATGGCGCAGTCCAAACGATAGCTGGGGATTCTGGGTAGTGTAGTGTCTTCTGCCATCCTTTACTCCTGGGAATGGACGCTCACATTACCTTTAAGGGCAGCAGACACAAACGAATGCCGTGCTTCCATGAGCGTCAAATCCCGACGCAGATGGGAATACATTGCAATCAGTTGAAAGCTATTTGCGTCCCTTTATGACGCTGAAGGAGCCTAGGAGCGTCACAATTGGACGCCACGGACACTGACCAAACGTCGCTATTGGACGCTTAGGGAGTGAGAGTGTGTTGGCCTGAGTGACACCCTCAGCATCCTATACAGGGTCGCTACAATATTATAACATTTAATGTAGTCTTACTATGAAGGCTAACCTAAATACGGTGCTTTTCTACAGATTACTTTATTACTGCACTGGTAAAGTAAAATGAGGCCGATTAATAAGATGTGTAGCTTTGTAACTTCGACCCGCTTGACTGAATACACAACAAACAAAGAAGAAAGAGTTTTATCTGGGCTGCTTCGCTGCCAGCTGCTCCCCCCGGGACCCGAAAGTGGCGTATAGCCTGTACTTAAACATCAACGAAAGTGCTCGATATATGCTGTATTGAACCAATAAACAAACACAAACTAACTGTATCACTATAACATGATGATGATGATGATGACGACGATGATGATGATGATGATGATGATGGTGATGATGATGATGATGATGATGATGATGATGATGATGATGATGATGATGATGATGATGATGATGATGATGATCATGATGATCATGATGATGATGATGATGATGATACATAATGCATCTAACGTTCCGCTGTTCATTATAATATAAAAATAGAGCATTAAACAAACCATCATGCTCTTACTTTGAAATCATGCGGAAATGTCGTCATCAGCAGGCCATCACGTGGTTTCCGAAAATAACCGAGTGACACAAGTAGATTCTAGCCGAGACCGGCGGAAAATATGTCTCAAAAATCCGTGTGTGTAAAAAGACGATCCACGAGCAGAGATTTGAGATCCGCAAGAGCATTTTTGGTCGACAAAATGGATTCACAAATGCCGGATCCAAAGATGTAAATGTTAAAGAGATATTCACGGATCTTTTTTTTATTTGTGAAAATATTTAGCGTATTTGCAGATCCGTTTTACATTTGCAAATTTATTTGTGAGTTTTAATATCTTTTAAATGCATTTGTGAATGGTGTTTTATATTTACATATCACATATTTACACACAAATTATTTGTATGTTCACCCAAATAATTATGAGACATATCTATGCCCATACAGGTCAAATTGGCTATTTGTGGCAGATTTGGAAAATGTTGGAGCCGTTTTGGAGGTTATTGAAGGTGCTGAATCAATTTCAAAAATTGCAGCCAGTAGGCCAACCCATAAGGAGCCGTACACATGTCGCAATTTTTGCATGGCTGTGTCTTTAGTTGAAAGCCCAGTGGCGATCTGCTCAAAGTCAAAAAGTTAAAGCCAGCTTTATTGTCAAGAATTCTACATGTTGTACATCCAGAAATCTCTAAATATCATTTCTCGAGGTCCTACATTGTGACATGTATACATCAAACAACGACAACAAAAACAAAAAGGGCCTAGATAACCGGGGTATACAGTTTAAAATGTTAATAATATGTTAAAGTGTTCAGCGGAGATGGCAGAAAAGTGACAGGTGCTGGATGAGGAAGCTGATTCTGACACATTTCTGGTGGATTTTGTAGTTTCACAGGGACGCTGGATCATTTGGATTGGACAGATTTTGGAATAGGTTTACTTCAAAGAGAAAATGTAGCTAAATACTTGACATTTAGCCTTTATTTGACTTTATATGTAGTATTCGTACCAATAAACAAAGTAAAAATAAGATTTGTGTTTTCTAAGAGACTGCAGGCTTCATGTCCGACACAGCGTTGTTCCCCAGGTGGTTCTTCCTCATGATGACTCGACACATCAGGTATCTCCTCATGTTTGAACAATTAGCACGAGTTGCATTAATTTGCGTTAATTATCATAATCGCAAAGGTAAAAATGCCTTTTTGTGGCAGATTTGGCCACTTTTGCAGTGGTTTTGGGGGTTATTGAAGGTGCTGAATCCATTTCTGACATTTTCAGGGTGACAAATGGGAGTTGGAACCAGAAAGTGGTCATATGTGTACTCCTTGTAGGCTGATTTTGACTAATTTGTGGTCGTTTTACGAGACGCTTGATCATTTGGATTGGACAGATTTTGGAAGATGTTTACTTCAACGAGAAAATGTAGCTAGATACTTGACCTTTAGCCTTTATTTGACTTTATATGTAGTATTCATACCAAATAAACAAAATACAAGTGAGACTATGGTTTTGTCTCCGGGTATAAATGTGTTTTCTTCGAGACTGCAGGCTTCATGTCCGACACAGCGTTGTTCTCCAGGTGGTTCTTCCTCATGATGACTCGACACAGCAGGTATCTCCTCATGTACTTCCTGAAGTTCTGGTCTCTCAGTCCGTACACGATGGGGCTCACGAAGCGAGGGATAATCTGCACGAAGACGTACGAGGCGAAGCGTATGTCAGCGTGTCTTTGCGGCAGTAAAAAGAGCAGCGCCTGTTCGAACATGGGCCGAACGTAGGTCAACATGCAGAGCAGAAGCTGGAAACCGTGCAGCAAGATGGTGTTTCGGGCCTTCTTTGAATCCCCTGTTGCTCCTTTGGCTGCAAACAGGATCCTGAAGTAGGTGTAGAGCAGCGTGAGCCACACCAGCACCAGACACACGATGTGCGACACGTCTCTCTTCTTCAAACTGTAGGAACTCCTGAACACAAAGTCTCTGGCGCACAACACTTTGGACGTGAAGAAGCTGAGGGGCTCGGTGGCCAGAAGGAGGAAGAAATCAGGCATGATGGAGAGAGAGCTGACACACCAGATGAGACTCATCAGGATGAAGGTGTTTCTCACGGTGCAGATCCTGCAGTGCTGTAGCGGGAGGCAGATAGCGACGTAGCACTCCACCGCCATGCCGGCCAGATTGAGAGGCGTGTTGAAGGTGGCCATGATGGCGAGGATGAGGAGGAGGAGGCAGGAGGAGACACTGAAGGTGTTCAGCGTGTAGCTGATGATGTGCAGCAGCGTGGAGAGAGTCAGCTGCAGCATGTCGTTCATCACCAGGTGGATGAAGAGGATGTAGCGCGGGTTGGAGTAAAAGATCTGCAGGGGAGAGGAAATAAGTGTCAGAGCAAGGAGCACTGAAAAGGTGCAATGATATTAAGTTTTCACATAAGAGAATTAGGAATTATTAGAGTTAGAAATGTGTTGATATAATACATTTAATTAAAGTTAGCTTTTCAGTTGTTCACTGTGTCTAAACGTCAGACCAAACGTCAGACCAAACGTCAGACCAAACGTCAGACCAAACGTCAGACCAAATGTCAGACCAACACCCCAAATATATTGACTTAAATGTTATTTATATAGCAGCTTTCAGAGTATAGTTACAAAGTGCTTTCATATAAAAATACACAGAGACCAAGCGAACTAGACAGCAGAGTCTAAACATGAAAAAACAGAGTAAAACACAGAAAATAATAAAGAAAAATACATAAATTAGGAATAAATGAAATATTAACTAAAACACATAAAAGCAAAAGAGATTTTCTAAAAGTGACTTAAAGGAGCTGACAGATTTTGCAGCCCTGATCTCCTCATATATATATATTTATATATAACCCTCCAATAACCCCCCCACCAACCAGCCACGCCATAGACACATGCATTACATTAATGAACACTATGATCAATATAAACAACAGGGTCAAAACATTATCCTGCACAGCCCTCCGAATATTTTGCACATTGGCATACAATGCTTTCAATATCTGCACAGCTCTCCACTTTACGTAACAATACTGCTCGTTTATGTTGTTATTAAGTCACGTTAACTGTACATCGTTTTGTGAAATATCTATAATTACAAGTATAATTGTTTAATTGTTGGTTGCTTTTCTTACAATTTCTGTTATTTTTCCGTGTCGTTGTATGTACCAAATACACCACGGGAAATTGCTCGTGTGTGTTAACAGTTAACCTACTCCGCAATAAACCTGTTTCTGATTCTGATAGCCTGCTATTATTATACATGTTTAAACATGAAACAATAAACATGAGTTGCTAGAATCAGGAACAGAAGAGGGATTGTAAGGCAGCATGTTTGAAATAAATCTGCCCCAGTTGGAGTGAAATGTTACCTATGTTTCCATTTTTTTTTATTGTGCAAGTACACCTACACACAATGACCTACAGTGTAGTTGTATTGTATCGTGCATTGGCACATTTACATACACACACAGCTACACTTACATACCCACACAACTACACTTAGACTTACACTTACACTTACACACACACACACTTACACACACACACACACACACACACACACACACACACACACACACACACACACACACACACACACACACACACCTGGTGCTTCCTGAAGGTGTGTATCAGGGTGCCGTTGATGTAGTTGATGGCGATGCAGAGAACCGTCACGATCACGTTCTTGTAAACGGCCTCGGCGAAGCTCCGGGAACCCGGAGAGGTGGAGTTGAGAGACGAGACGTTCATGATTATAACGAGACAATCCTACCTGAAAACAGCATTTATTCACATGTAAGTGTTACTACTGCTAGTAATGCAATACATATGATTAAAAATAATAACAATAATAGAAGTAATAACGTAAATATAAATAACAATAATATGAATAATATAAATAGATATAACAACAATAATACTAGTAATAACAATAATAAATGTAATAATATAACAAAAATACTAACATATCAAGATAATTATAATAATAACACTTTTCTTTTTGTGCCTGAAATAAAATCACATGATCAATTAATTTGTCATTCTCTGTCCCAGATCTGTTCAACTTATTCTAAAGATATCTCTTATGCCCATTATAGAAAATACCAATAACAACAACTACTACTTCTTATACTAATTACAATATGTATAATCTTACTTCTAATAATACTACTAAGACTACTACTAATAATATTAATAATAATAATACAAAACGTGATTGCCTTATAAGCTCCTCAAAGACATTTCATAAAAAATAAATATTATGAGACACACTGGTCCTTATTTAAACTGTTCTAAATCTTATTTCTTTAAAATGTACTCATCTTAAAAATATTCATATATTTACTTACATATTTGTTGAGGTTTTTTTGCACACAGCCACAACCTTTTTTCATGTTTACAAATGCAAGTGAAGTGCACAATCAAATGTCCATTGCAGACAAATGGTTTACACATATTAAGTCTCTTGAACTTAAAACGTCAAGGTATTTCGGTAACACTTTAGATTAAGGTGCAGATATCATCAACTAGTTGTTAATCAACATATTAGAGTCAAACTATAGCTTATTTATTATGAACAAGACTTCACTTTGAAATAGGGAATTCTGAGTTAGAAATACCACATTTTTAGTTATTTTGACACAATTAACACTTGTAGTTTCATGTCTTGTTACATAATAATAGACCATATTGGTTAAGTGTTATGAGAGAATGCCTTATTAGGCCCATATTGAGCATATTAAGACCCAAATCAAACACAACAACGTCCTTACTTACAATAAACAAGCACCCATTAGAGGGTTAATAAGGACAACAACTCTTAACTAATGGCCTAGTACTTGTAGAATATGGTCATGTTGAATAAGGCCTTAATACATGTTTTATAATGACTGATAAAGAGCTAGTTGATGGTGAATATGTGTACCTTAATATAAAGTGTTACCGATATTTCCTACTGAGTCATAAATTATACATTTTTCCATTTACTAAAACACATTTCTTAATCTGAAAAGTATTTACACATCGAACACACACACACACACACACACACACACACACACACACACATACACACACGCATACGGTACCTACCAGCAGCCGTCACATCACTGCAGTGTGTCGTGTGTTCAGGCAGTATTTATAAGGAGATATGGATACAATTGGGATTATGTTAGGCCAGACAGTGTGGGTGTGTGTGTGTGTGTGTGTGTGTGTGTGTGTGTGTGTGTGTGTGTGTGTATGTGTGTGGGTGGGTGGGAGGGTGTGTGTGTGCGTAAGTGTGGCTGTGTCTGTGTGTATGTGTGTGTGTGTGTGTGTGTGTGTGTGTGTGTGTGTGTGTGTGTGTGCGTGAATGTGTCTTTGGTACGGGGACGTAGCCAGAATTTGCTTACCACAGCTCTTTGTGCAGTTAAAAAACACATTTTTCTACAATAAAAGCTTCCTCTGAGGGTCTTTTGATGAAGCTTTGAATGTCTGTTGTCATATTTAATCCCCCTGACAATATAAGAGTATAATACATATGTATAATATCAGTTAAAATAAGTGCTTAAACATACAGTAGTTAACATTGCAGGAAAGCAATATATTAGTTCATTGTCAGGCTTAATGTTTATCTGTGGATAAGCTTTTTTCTTATTCAAAGAAGACCTTAACCTAAAGTATCCTTTAACCTGTTAAGCCCGAAGGTCCCCGCCGACGGGGACCCTGTTTTTCTTTTTGTCACAACACTGTGTCTCAGGGCATCTTAATATTTAAAAACCTATTAATGTGTTATACCAGATTAACGAGAAGAATCTCAGCTATCTGACAATAGGAACCATTTTTACAGAAACAAAACACAAGTCTCACAAGAAGCGTTAGCATTAGCCCTTAGCTAAAACGGGCAGATGCTACTTCCGGTGCTAACTAGCAAAAACGATCTTTAAAACTTAATATCTTCTGCACAAACTACATATCATCTGAAAGCTGATACTCCACAGATTATTTTTGTTATAAGTATCATCACTATAGGACACAAACTCACTGAGCTAGCAGGCAGAACAGAGAAGAAAAAAAAACAACAGTTTTCAAAATCATAACAATAATTATGTCTTACCGTTGCTGTTTTGTGATCAAAGCTCTTGTTCAAGGGAATAAACACTCTGTTTAAGGTTAATCCAATGTCTCTTAGTCACTTTAGAATTGTTCCTGATAATCTATGATTATATTCATGGCAGCAGAGTAGGTATAAAGTGTCGCAGTCCCGAGCTAATGCTGTCTCACGTGCTGTTTACGCAAACCTCTCTCTACTTGACGTAAGTGTTTAGCGGGACTTACTAACTGTCACTCGATGCTATTGGCTCTAACGGTTCAGAAAAGGTGTCAATCACCCAAATCGACCAATGGGTTCCAAAGATATGATCCTGCGTAGTATAAACTACACCCGCTCCGGCTCCATTACGCATTACGCAGCCAGAAGGGAGAGCTTCACTACTGAGCAGGTGCTAGAGATGTTAGCTGACAATAGCTATGATCATATCAGGTGACTCTTTGTCGGATGATGAAGATCTCCTCCAGCCAGACCTGGATCCGGACGGTAGTGACTCGGATGTTGAACTTCCACCACGGGAAAAGTATCAAATCTTTCTGTTTTTATATATTACTTATGTGTTTGGTGGAACTGTGTCACAGTGCTAGCTTAGCCAAGAAGCTACAGGAATGATTAGGCAAAATGCTAAATAGTGTTACTTGTCTTTTTGGAGTTACATTTTCTAAATGAATGGCCAGTAAATTAATATATATGTGTTTACTTATTTATTTGGTGTAATATTATTCATGTATAGTCCAATGTTATCGTTTTTATACATTACCTCTGTGTTTGGTGGAACTGCATCACAGTGTTAGCTTAGCCAAGAGGAATGATTAGCCACACTGCTAAAGAGTGTTACTTGTCTTTTTGGAGTTACATTTTCTAAATGAATGGCCAGTAAATTAATATATATGTGTTTACTTATTTATTTGGTGTAATATTATTCATGTATCGTCCAATGTTATCGTTTTTATACATTACCTCTGTGTTTGGTGGAACTGCATCACAGTGTTAGCTTAGCCAAGAGGAATGATTAGCCACACTGCTAAAGAGTGTTACTTGTCTTTTTGGAGTTACATTTTCTAAATGAATGGCCAGTAAATGAATATATATGTGTTTACTTATTTATTTGGTGTAATATTATTCATCCATAGTCCAATTTTATCGTTTTTATATATTACTTATGTGTTTGGTTGAACTGCATCACAGTGTTAGCTTAGCCAAGAAGCTACAGGAATGATTAGGCAAAATGCTGAATGGTGTTACTTGTCTTTTTGGAGTTACATTTTCTAAATGAATGGCCAGTGAATGAATATACATGTGTTTACTTATTTATTTGGTGTAATGTTATTCATTTATAGTCCAATATTATCCTATAAGTATAAGCCAGTGAATTAATCTAATCTCTTTGTTTTTCCACATTTGTTAGATGAGGTGTGACCCCAGCAGGACAAAGCCACACACCCAGAAGACTTTCAGGGAGCAGCTTGCTGCAGAATTGTTGGAGTTTGCTGAAGGCCCTGCTGAAGGCCCTGCACCTCCACCACCCCCTCCTCCACCACTCACATGCATGCCCGAGTATTATGGGGAAGATGCCACCAAGATCAGGAAGAACTGCAGGAGGTGCCTAGATGCTGGACTCAAAAGGGTGAAGACACCTGTGTACTGCAGGAAGTGCCAGGTCCCTCTGTGCTTCACTGTCAAAAATAACTGTTTCAGGGAGTGGCACGACCTACATTCAGGTAGGTATACAGTTCAGGTAGGTATAACATTTTGCGAGTGTTTATTTAAAAAAAAATACTTGTTGTTTTTATATACCGAGTGTGATTTTATTGTATAGTGTGTTGGTAAAATATTTGTTGTTTTTACAAACCTACAGTGTGGTTTTATTGTATAGTACGTTGGTAAAACGTTTGAAATAAATCTGCCCCAGTTGGAGTGAAATGTTACCTATGTTTCCATTTTTTTTATTGTGCAAGTACACCTACACACAATGACCTACAGTGTAGTTGTATTGTATAGTGCATTGGTACATTTACATACACACACAGCTACACTTACATACCCACACAAATACACTTACACTTACACTTACACTTACACTTACACTTACACACACACACACACACACACACACACACACACACACACACACACACACACACACACACACACACACACACACACCTACACTTACACACACCTACACACATTCACACAAATATTTTTAACTTTTTTTAATTTTTTAAGAAATGGGTTTTCTTTAGGCGGAGACAGGAATTTACATTTTTTTCTATGTTCCATCTGAATTTACTCTGACACAGAAACATCTATATTGATTCTGACACTTCTACATCCAACTCATATATGTAACCTTGCTTTGATAATAACAATTATTCATATAAACCTTTTAGAAGTGAAGTTATGGTCATTTGTTCTGGGAATGTCATTTTCGAGCCTGAAATATGAAAAACAGGTTCGGGGTTTAACAGGTTAATGTTTAAATAAAGTCTGTCTGTGTCTCCTATTATATCTAATAATAAAAATAATAAAATTCAATAAAGTGCACTAGGTTTCCCTTTCTATCAGCTATCACCAGGTGTCCCTTTCTATCATCTGTGCACCGTTATGGCGTAAATATAGCCTATCTACCAATTGGATCAAATATAAAAGTCAGCCAAATTAGTGTTGATACTGCAAGGAGTTTTTGTGAAGAGAAATTGAAGATGTTGTTTAATTGCTGATATATTTATGATCCACGTCACATATTCAGTTTTGGCGGCAGTGCTTCCTGTTTGTCCAGAAGTCTTCTCATCAGGGCTCTATCAATCAATCAATCAATCAATCAATCAATGTTTATTGATATAGCCCAATATCACAAATGTTACATTTGTCTCAGTGGACTTCACAGTTTGTACAGAATATCAGTAGGACAATACGACACCCTCTGTCCTTAGACCCTCACATCGTACAAGGAAAAACTTCCAGAGAAAACCCACAGTTTAAAGGGAAAAATGGGAGAAACCTCAGGGAGAGCAACAGAGTAGGGATCCCTCTCCCAGGACGGAGAGGGATCCGTGCAATAGATGCCGTGTGTAAATTGAAAAGATAATACATTTTCTTTCAACATAGGTAGTCCAAATGTTCGGAAATGCATGTGTGTATAATAGGAAGATGAATCCACAAGGATATCCATCCAGGACTCTATAAATAAATAACTATGGCAGATGTGTAATATGTAATGCAGCCTAACCGTGTATAACAATGCCGTTATGTGATGACTTCCACTAAAGGGCCCACCCTTGAGTTGGAAAGTGACAACAAGGACCCTGACATAACGTCAACATAGGCCGAGTTGGGAGTGAGAATGTGTTGCATAAACACCATATCCCAACGTACATTGTGGATAAAAGGCCAACTGTCACCTTTGAAGGGACGAAAATCGTGACATCTTCACGTCTCCCAGCATGGTAAATCGTCACATGTTCATGTCTTGCCGTGATACCGGGTTGCCTATCACAGAGTATGAACATTAAAATGTTGTCATTTTGTATAAACTATATATAAAGAGCATAATGTGTTGCAATGACTTCTCGCACCATACGCTTCAGTTGAGAACGGAATGCTCTCGTTGAATTTCGATGCAGCGGGAACCCATGGTGTCTATTATCAACGCTATGGGAGGTCTATGAAGGTCTATGGGACGCCCTGCCCATTCAAAACTGACGCTCAAGGGGTGCCCTGTGCGTAATAGGGTGACGGGGAGGGGCCCTGACCGACCGTCAACATGTGACGGGTTGGGAGTGAGAACGTGTTGCTTGTTCATAAAGCATAATACAACACCATAAGAGCATGGTGCAAAGTATCTAAATGCGTTTGCCGTTCTTATTAAACACCAATGTAGTCCACTCACTCCGCTGTATAGAAAACTGTTTCCCCACAGCAGACGCACATTAATGACGTCCACTGGCGCATCATAAATACGTTGATAGTGAAAGTGCAGTCGGATTCTCAAAGCACTGCAGTCTCTTCTCCTAAATCCTCCTATCCACTATCCCGTAACCCTGTGACGTTTCACACAGAGATCAAGGAATAGACGATAGACGATAGGAATAGACGATAGGAATAGACGATAGGAATAGACGATAGGACTAGATGATAGGAATAGACGATAGGGGTTGATTGTTTGACTATTCGACTGCAACCATACTTCAATGAGAATATTTTGCTAGATACTTGACCTATAGCCTTTATTTGACTTTATATGTAGTATTCATACCAAATAAACAAAGTACAAGTGAGACTATGGTTTTGTCTCCTAGTATAAATGTGTTTTCTAAGAGACTGCAGGCTTCGTGTCCGACACAGCGTTGATCTCCATGTGGTTTTTCCTCATGATGACTCGACACAGCAGGTATCTCCTCATGTACTTCCTGAAGTTCTGGTCTCTCAGTCCGTACACGATGGGGCTCACGAAGCGAGGGATAATATGCACGAAGACGTACAAGGCGAAGCTTATGTCAGCGTGTCTTCGCGGCAGTAAAAAGACCAGCGCGTTTTTCAACATGCGCCGAACGTAGGTCAGCATGCAGAGCAGAAGCTGGAAACCGTGCAGCAAGATGGTGTTTCGGGCCTTCTTTAAATCCCCTTTTGCTCCTTTGGCTGCAAACAGGATCCTGAAGTAGGTGTAGAGCAGCGTGAGCCACACCAGCACCAGACACACGATGTGCGACGCGTCTCTCTTCTTCAAACTGTACGAACTCCTGAACACAAAGTCTCTGGCGCACAACACTTTGGACGTGAAGAAGCTGAGGGGCTCGGTGGCCAGAAGGAGGAAGAAATCAGGCATGATGGAGAGAGAGCTGACACACCAGATGAGACTCATCAGGATGAAGGTGTTTCTCACGGTGCAGATCCTGCAGTGGTGCAGCGGGAGGCAGATAGCGACGTAGCACTCCACCGCCATGCCGGCCAGATTGAGAGGCGTGTTGAAGGTGGCCATGACGGCGAGGATGAGGAGGAGGAGGCAGGAGGAGACGCTGAAGGTGTTCAGGGTGTAGCTGATGATGTGCAGCAGCGTGGAGAGAGTCAGCTGCAGCATGTCGTTCATCAACAGGTGGATGAAGAGGATGTAGCGCGGGTTGGAGTAAAAGATCTGCAGGGGAGAGGAAATAAGTGTCAGAGCAAGGGGCACTGAAAAGGTTCAATGATATTAAGTTTAAATACACTTCATAACAAGTAAAGCGCCTTTCAACACAAGGCAATTAATAGTGCTTTACAACAATGAAATACATTAAGAGCATTGAGAAATAGTTCAGCAGAAACACATTATAAAAGGGCACTTATTTAAAAGCAAGATAATAAAACATGAATAATACAGGTACATAAATAATAAAAGTTACAGTGCAGTGTGAGATTATAAAGGTCTTCAGCCTGGATTTAAAAGTAGTAGGGTAAAGGAAATAAGTGCCAGAGCAATGGGCAATGTGCACTGAAAATTTGCAATTATATTAAGTTTAATTACAACATTTGAGTTTATAGTTACTATACTTCCTCTCTGAAGAACCAGCACCTTACCGTGGTAGAGAGGTTTGTGTGCCCTGATGAACCTGGGGGCTGTGTTGTCTGGAACCTTGTGTTCCTGGTAGGGTCTCCCATGGCAAATTGGTCTCAGGCAAGGGGCCAGACTAAGATTGGTTCAAAAGACCTCATGAAAGACAACACAGGAAGTGAGGATACCCGGCCCGGAGGAAGCCCGGGGTCCCCTTCTGGAGCCAGGCCCAGAAGGAGGACTCGTCGGCAAGCGTCTGGTGGCCGGGCTTGCCACGGAGCCCGGCCGGGCCCAGCCCGAAAAGGCAACGTGGGCAACACCTCCGCTTCTCTGTCCCGCGGGCCCACCACCTACGGGAAACATTGATGGGGTCGGGTGCGCTGCCAGAAGGGTGGCAGTGAAAGCGGAGGGTCTCGACGGACCAGACCCGGGCGGCAGAAGCTGGCTTTGGGGACGTGGAACGTCACCTCTCTGGGGGGGAAGGAGCCGGAGCTTGTGCGAGAGGTGGAGCGTTACCAGTTGGATCTGGTTGGGCTCACCTCTACGCACAGCGTCGGCTCTGGAACCTTACTTCTGGATCGGGGTTGGACTCTATTCTTCTCCGGAGTTGCTCAGGGTGTGAGGCGCCGGGCGGGTGTGGGGATACTCACAAGTCCCCGGTTAGGTGCTTCGTTGTTGGAGTTTACCCCAGTGGACGAGAGGGTCGCCTCCCTACGCCTGCGGGTTATGGGGGGGGAAAACTCTGACTGTTGTGTGTGCTTATGCACCCAACAGCAGTTCAGAGTATTCGGCCTTCTTGGAGATCCTGGAAAGAGTCCTGTATGGGGCTCCTGAAGGGGACTCCTTAGTCTTGCTGGGAGACTTCAACGCCCATGTGGGCAATGATGGAGACACTTGGAGGGGCGTGATTGGGAGGAACGGCCCCCCTGATCTGAACCGGAGTGGTGGTTTGTGACTGGACTTCTGTGCTAGTCATGGATTGGACATAACAAACACCATGTTCGAACATAAGGATGCTCATAAGTGTACGTGGTACCAGAGCACCCTAGGCAGAAGGTCCATGATCGATTTCGTTATCGTATCATCGGACCTGATGCCGTATGTTTTGGACACTCGGGTAAAGAGAGGGGCGGAGTTGTCAACTGATCACCATCTGGTAGTGAGTTGGGTCGAGTGCCGGGGGGAGCCTCTGGATAGACCTGGTAAGCCCAAACGTGTAGTTCGGGTGAACTGGGAGCGTCTGGAGGAGGCCCAAGTTCAGAAGGCCTTCAACTCACATCTCCGGCGGAGCTTTACGGGCATTCCTGTGGAGGTTGGGGACATTGAACCAGAGTGGTCGGTGTTCAAAGCCTCTATTGCCGAAGCCGCGGCGGGGAGCTGTGGTCTCAAGGTCCTAGGTGCCTCAAGGGGCGGTAACCCTCGAACCTCCTGGTGGACACCGGTGGTCAGGGAAGACGTCCGACTGAAGAAGGAGGCCTTCAGGGATTTTTTATCCCGGGGGACTCCCGAGGCAGTTGCAAGGTACCGACAGGCCCGAAGGGCAGCAGCCTCATCCGTGGCCGAGGCAAAGCAGCGGGTGTGGGAGAAGTTCGGAGAAGACATGGAGAAGGACTTTCGGGCGGCACCAAAGTTGTTCTGGAAAACTGTCCGACATCTCAGGAGGGGGAAGCAGGGAACCATCCAAGCTGTGTACAGTAAGGATTGAACGTTGTTGACCTCAACTGATGGAGTGTTGGGGCGTTGGAAGGAACACTTTGAGGAACTCCTGAACCCGACAACTCCGCCCTCTATGTTAGAGGCAGAGCTGGAGTATGACGGGGGATCAACGCCAATCTCCCGGGGGGAGGTCACTGGGGTCGTCAAACAACTCCACAGTGGCAAAGCCCCGGGGGTGGATGAGATCCGCCCGGAAATGCTGAAGGCTCTGGGTGTTGAGGGACTGTCATGGTTGACACGTCTCATCAACGTTGCGTGGAAGTCGGAAACGGTACCGAAGGAGTGGCAGACCGGGGTGGTGGTCCCCCTTTTCAAAAAGGGGGATCAGA